>JAVSCE010020720.1:462500-949788 GCA_032199065.1 Smutsia gigantea | reverse complement strand
TGCTTTGCCCAAGGTCACCTGATTCAATAGCAACAGAGTTATCTGACTCCAAAATATTTTACTCTTCCTCACAAGTAGCTGTGGGGGGTCAGTAACAGTTTGGGGTGAAACTGTAAGAACGGAGCAGGGGGGTCCCTGCGTGGAACTCGCTGGCAGCTTCCTCACCAGCGTGCGAGGCAGTGACAGCGCCCCCACTGTCTGGCTCCTTCTCCCGACGCTGCGGAACCGGATCGCCTTGCTGTGGCCTTGCCAACATTTTTTGAGCCCTGTCATTTTTTTAGTAACTTCCTTTAAAATGCCCCACTTCCCTCTTCAGGCCAGAGCGCGGGAGGCAGTGACCCCAGTCCTGTAAACTGACGTCTCCGACTCGCCAAGACGTCCTTGCCAAGCCTCTGCTGCGGGCGACAGCCCCAGAGCATGACTTCCTGCGGTACCCTTTGAAGTAGGTAAAATATGCACGCGTGGACATCTGCCTGTTCTTTCCTGCGCTCACAGCTTTGTTCTCCCTTATTGCCGGATTCTGTGGATGATGTCACTTTTCCCTGAAGGGAACAGGCCGTCAGAGCTTCTCACTGACATAATTAATTATCTGAAGCTTGATTCTGCACCAGAGAATTCTCAGGCATAACCCGCAAAGAATTATCCCAACTCTGCTTGCCCGTCGGCAACTCTTAAAGACACAGGGCGCCAAAGCTTTTTTCTCTCGGACACTGATAGTGGTATTTTTGTTCAGTGATATCACATAACATAAAGTGAATTGGGGCACTATTCTGTGATTTCACAAGGAAGACCTTCAAAACTCTAAAGGTCACTACAGATCACGTGCGCAAAGCAAAGCTGGGAGCTTCCTCGGCGGGCGAGCACCGCCGTCCCTGAGTGGCCCGCAGGGATCTTGTGGATCCACAGCCAGAGGGGCGGGGCCTCAACCAGCAGTAACTGCGTTCAGTTATCCACAAGGTGCAAGCCAATACTTAAATTCACCGACCATACAAGCCTACAACTCATTATACTTAAACTTCACAAGAGATAAGAAATTACCCGCATGGCTACCATATATTTTGAGTTTTCACCTATGTCTTCATAGTAGATTTAAAGCAAATGAGCCAGTTCATCAGAAAATGTTGCCCTGCACGCGGCTGGGTTTCAAGATTATGTACCGGCGCTACTCGTTGCCTCTGTAAAATTGGGGTGGGGTGGGGGAGGAGCAGGGCTTGGCCTCACAGAGCAGAGGAGGGGCTCTGGCGGGGCAGGGGCACCTGACCGTCAGCCCCTTCACCAGATGAGTGACCAGGGGACATGCTGGAAGACGCTCACTTTCCTCAACTCTGGTGGGAACAGCAATGCCTTACCTAACTCAGAGATCAATTAAGATCTTAGATTTGGATATGCTTTTAAATACTGCCACCCCCGCAAATAAAGGAATTGGTACTTATGGCCTCGTCTTCCTGCCTTGATTCTACATAAACTAAATTGTGCTCTCTCTGTTGTAATTTAGTTCGGTAAATTATCTCTTTAGATCTACTATCAAATTTTTTGTAGATTTACAATTACAAGGTAGTAAGAACTGATTTTTTTAAATCAACATTACAGATTCAACATTACAGAAAAAGTGAAGTTATATGCCATAGCCTTCCAAATTCCACTGCCCAGGGCTAATTCTACTAATTTGAACTGGATCTTTTCAGAATTGCTTTTCTTCCTCAAACACATAAATACAGACATCAGCACACACACATTCTCTTGCTGTCTCCTGAATATCACTGAGAGCTTACTAGATGCCAAGAAATGTGCAGAGTGCCTTGCAAACGATATCTCATTTAAACCTCACAATAACCTCACCAGATAGGTACTGTTATCATCATCATTTCACAGATGAGGGAACAGAGGCAGGTGCAAAGAAGCTGGTGGGTGATGGTGTCAGGATGCACATTCAGGCCATGGGACTCCCCAGCTGGCCATCTTACTGTTCTGCTTTCTGACTTCTTCACATATATCTATCAATACAGAACCTCTCAAATGTGGAACACTTTGCTTTTTATTCTAATACAATGGAAGCTCAAGAAGAATGAAATAAATCCTTTCTATTGAAGCTCACACTCATTTCGCCAGAGCTGACGGCTTAGCCTTGTGTACTCGTTTCTAGTGGATTGATGGAGTCTCCTGTTTCAGTCCATCTCAGTTGAGTATTCTTTAGTTATCTCAATTCTTCTTACCTGAGTCTGTAACCCAGAGTTTAGATCAAGCTCTACTACCATAAGTAAATAAGTAAATTCCAAGAGAAAGATCAAGTAATTGCATTGGACTAGAATTTTACTGCTGAATTTGACTGAAATAAAGATCTCTACTCTGATTATGCCTACAGTAATTAAATAAAGTCTTAAGCAAACGTCTCTTTGATTGTCCTGTTCCCATCTTTAGATGAAAGTTGGAGGGCCGGCCTGCTGCTTCTCTGTCCCCTGGCACCAGCACACACCACAGATGGAGCACTTAATTATTTCTTCCCCCCTCTTTCCTTCCTCCCTTCCTTTTATTTATTAATTCATTTATAAATGCATTCCTGTACTAGTCATTCATTTTTAATAGCTATGTGTAAAGTTGCTATTCTGCTAGTTGTTAGGATGGATCCTAGATGAGTAGGATATAATCCCACGCTTGTATAACTTTCAGTAGAAATGAGATTTGGGGAGGTAATTCCTACAGCTAATTGCTCATCAAGCCATCTTTTGGATGGAAGGATGGGAGGAAAGTTCTAGAGCATAGGATAGCAGAGGAAAGTCACGAGGAAGGATTAACTTTAATTCCCGTGTTTTGACCAACTTAAATGGCTCCAAACCTTAGCAGGATATTTGATTCATGAAATCATAGAATTTAGAGTAGAAGGAATTTACCCTTTTAATTTACAGCTAAGGAAGCCAAGGTTCAGAAAAGCCACTGATTTCCCGTTAGGAGTACAACTAATTGGCTGTTGGTTATGCATCGGAACCCAGCTCTCCTGACTGTCAGACCAGAGATCTCTCCACCATACCGAGACACTAGTAAACACACTAAAACAATCTCAAGGAGGAATTAACCTGTTTGCTAATTAACTAATTTTAAAAATGTGAAATGAGCGATTTTTTTACCAAATCAATTTTTTAATCAGCATTTGAATGCCATTGGGCATACTTCAAGGATTCCTGGCATGCTATAAAATCAATGCCCTAAAAAAGTAATTTGACATATCACTGAAACTTGACTGTGTATTCAAACATATTCTTTGTCCATTTTCAGGGAGAGAATTATCATAGAATCAACAAAATGGCTCGTGGTCCCCCTTGTCTAAGTTGCCAAATGTCGTCATCAGCTGATACGCATTGACCTCCGCTGAGGTTCCACGGTGAGCAACCTTCTCTGGGCTGTTGTTACTGTGCCTCGTCACCCCAAGCCGGTGGTAAGAGGGACGCGTGGTGAAGATGACTGAATACAAGAGGCAGGTGATGAGGTCAGACAACCTCTGCTGCCAAATTTCTCAGTGCTGAACTCATCCTTTCATGTTCAACAGCGGCCGGTCTTAAATAGTATCATGGGAATATCCCTAGATTTCATCCCAATGAGTATGTCGTCTGAATTCCCTCATTGGACAGCCATTCTTCACAAATGCTCAATCTCAGGGACTAATTTAGCAAGACAACATGGAGCTGCAGCAATAGGGGCTCACGCTGTCCAGCTGAAGTCCCAGTGGCCATGTCATGATGGTACCAGATCTATGGGGACCCGTCCCAAAGGTTTACATCCCAGGATGGCTCACCCACAGCAAAACCACTTGAAGCGCGTGTTTCTGACGTAGCCGGCGCTGCTCTTCTAGCCACAGTCCCAAGGATTCACCACAGCCATAAAGCAAACAGTCACCTACTTCTGATATCACAGCTGCTAAAGTGGAGGCCCTGGTGCTTTAGGTGCCATAAGTAAAACCCAGCGAAACATGCCCCCATCACCTCCCGGACTCAGATCTGCATGTGGCCCTAGCGTTGTCTCTTCTAACCCTGTACCTCACCTACCCCATCTCCTGAAGCTCTCTCAAACTCACATTCAACCATAAGCTACTTCTAAGTCCACAGACTCCTCTGAAAATGTTCTTTTTACCTCTTTGCTCTAAGGTAGTGATATTCACATTTGGCTGCATGTTGGAATTGTGTGAAGCTTAAAAAAATACTGATACCTGTCTCCTAGTTCCAGAAGCGGTTGTTTGATTGGTCTGGAGTGTGGCCAGGATCTGCAGCCAAGTCTGAGCACCACCTCCTTAAGGGAACCTGGCTCTCCCGAGGATCCTGCTTCCTCAGCGTCCTCAGAAGGAATGGATATTCTCTCCTATTTTCCTTGTACCAGTGGGCCTGTGGGTGGGGTGGGTTCTTGCCTTGCTCCGCTGCAGATCATCCTCTTTCTCCTTCCCTAAAATGTCCTACCTTTGAATCTCATGACAGCATCCACTTGCATCCTTTCTCTTTGTGATCTTGTGCCGTTCTCACCCCCTGGGCCGTCTAGTCCCGTCCATCCCTGGAGATCCAGCTTCTGGATGCTTATGCTCTCTCTAACACTACTTCTGTCAAATTTCTTGGTGATTTCAATATTCCTTTAGATGATTATTTTGATACCCTGACCTCCCAGTTCCCTGAAATTCTCTCTTCTAAGAACTTTCCTTCACACATCAGCCCCTCACATCTACGGGCACACTCTGGTCCTTGTCACTATTACCAAAACTTACAACCAACCTAATTTCAACTCTCCACGGCTGCCTCCTGTATTTCAGCTCACTCCTTCTAGAACCCCACATCTAATAACCCTTTAATGGCAGCAGAATCTACAATTTTCACTGGCCTTCACCTGCCCTCCCTTTTTCTTCTCAGTCAGCCCCAATTTCAATTGCATACACCCTCAAATTCATGCTCCTTCTCTCACTTCATTATACTTTCTTGGTCAAACTATGACCTTGGTTAAATCTAACTCTTGGTTAAATCCCATCTCTAGATGGACACACGTTCTGCCAATGGACCGCACTTTAAGTTCATGAGAACTAACCTTAACTGGGCTCTTAATACTACCAAGAAATCACACCATATTTCTCGAGTACATTCTCATATACTTCTATTTTATAACTTTCCTCTTATCAAATCTTTCACACATCTTCCCTTTTGTTACCTAACTCACCAAGAGAAGTGGAATAATTATAGAACTTCCACAATCTCCCACCATCTCCATACACCTGCTGCATGCATCTCTGCATGAAGATGTAACCTTCCCTTCTGCTGCTAGATGGGAACTGCTTGTGCTTCTAGTTAACGCCAACCTCTCAACTTACCCATTAGATCCCACTGTCTCTTTAGTGCCTAGGACGCTGCTCCAGCCTGTTGCCCACCATCAGTGTTTCCCCCCTGGCTCCTTATCAGCAAGCATCTACCTTCTCTTGATCCTACAGCCCCACTTCATTCTACTCCTTTCTACAACAAAACTCAATGAAAGTGGTGCCTATTCTTACTGCCTCCAATATTCTCTCCTCCCAAGTGTGTGGGACTTACCTGAGCCCACTCCAGTCAAGCTGTGGCTCCATCACTCCAATGAACTCTCTCTTCTCAAGGCACACCATGATTTCCCTGTTGCTAAATGCAATGGTCAGTTCTCATCGCTTGCTTTCCCTGATCCCTCAGCAGCATCTGACACTTCTGATCTTTTTCTCCACCTTGAAAAATTCTTTACTTTGACTTCAAAACACCCTAACTGTCCATTTCCCTCTGTCTCTCTGGCTGCTTCTCATTCTCCGTGCTGACTCTTCATCTTCTCAGCCTCTCACTGCTCAGATCCCCTGGGCTCAGTCCTTGAACAACTTATCTTCTCTATCTAAATTTATTTTCTTCATGATTCACTGTTTCATGGTATTAATTACCACCTACACACAGGTGACTCCCAAACCGATGACCCCAGCCCAGACCTTTCTCCTGAACTCCAGCTTCAGAGCCAAATGCCTACTGGGTATCTCTCTGAACTTGAATGTCTAACAGCATCTCAAATGTAACACAGGCAAACTACCTTCTGGTCTCTGCTTGTCTACTCTGGTCCACCTGTAGCCTTCTCCATCTCATGCAGTGGCAGCCTCTTTTGCACTTTCTGAGTCAAACAACCCTGGAGACAGCCTTAGATAATCTCTTTCTCACTCATCCCCCTTCAACTGGCCATCAAACACTATCAGCTCTCCTACGGAATTTGTACCGAATCTGAGTACTTTCCACCACTGCCACTGTCACCACCGTGGCCCAGCCCCAATCACCGCCCATCTGGGTCACACAGAGCCTCATAGCTGGGTCCCATGTCTGGGGGTTCACATCAACCCAGAGGCAAGGGAGTAAATAAAGAACTGCCTTCAAAGGAAAAGATCTCTGCACTTTCTCTATACTCAATCACTGTCAATATAATAAACTAACTGGTTTGGAGTTAATAGGAATGAAATTTTAAAAAGACAATGACTTTTTAAAATTAAGGTATCATTGATATACAATCCTATGAAGGTTTCACATGAGCAACACTGTGGTTACTACATTCACCCATACTATCAAGTCCCCCCCAACCCCATTGCAGACACTGTCCATCAGCATAGTAAGATGCCACAGAGTCACTACTTGTAAAAAGACAATGACATTTAAAAATTTTAGTTATTCTGCAAATATTTGTTAAGTGCCTAATATATAGAGGTCCTGATGACCACAAGCAATGAAAAATATACAAAAGAAAATATCTGATTTTTAAATTCCCTTAAGAATCTTTTTTATAAAGTCACTTCTCTCAAAAGTAAAAAAGAATAGCTGGGAAAATTCAGAAAAGGGTGATGAGAAGGGACAGGCCTTTCTGCATATGAAAACATATAGTTCTACAAAAATTAAAATGGTGTGGTACTAGAGCATGAAACAGACAAATCTATAGACTAAACTATCAGAAATATATCTGATACAAATCAGAAGCCATAAGAGATTGATGTCTGACTAATAATAGTAATAGTACATTCTGTAAAACAAGAAATGCCAAAGCAAAGTCAAAATAAAAGTGAGAAGGGAAAACGTTTGATTTACAGCTCATATCACAGACTAATAACTAACTTATTTACCATGTAAAGAGTTCTTTTGAATCAACAAAAGGCCAACAATCTGGGAAAACTGGACGGCTACATGCAAAAGAATGAAAGTGGATCACTGTTTTACTCTAGGTACAAAAATACACTGCAAATGAATTAAAGACCTAAATGTAAGGCCTGAAACCATAATACTCCTAAAAGTAAACATAGGCAGTAAGCTCTCTGACATTGATCTTAGCGGTATTTTTCAGACTCTGTCTCCTCAGGCAAGGGTAACAAAGCAAAAACAAACGATTGGGCCAACATCAAACTAAAGAGCTTCTGCAGAGTGAGGACATCATCGACAGAATGGAAGGCAACCTACTGAGTGGGAGAAGATATTTGCAAGTGATTTATTTGATAATGGGTTCATACCAAAAATATATAAAGAACTCATACTACTCAACACTAAAAAATAAACAATTCAATGAAAAAATGGGCAGAAGACTTGAACAGACATTTTTCCATAGAAGACATGCAGATGCCAACAGGCACGTGAAAAGATGCTCCACATCACTAATTATCAGGGAAATACAATCAAAACCACAATGAAGCCACACTTCATACCTGTTAGAATGGCTAAGGCCAAAAAGACAAGAAATAATAAATGTTGTCATGTTATTAGAGATGCCACAGAGGAGGGGACCCTCATGTACTGTTGGTGGTGATGTAAACGGGTGTACCTATTGTGGAAAAGAGTATGGAGGTTCCTCAAAAAATTAAAAATAGAAATACTGTAAGACCAAGCAATTCCACTTCAGGGCATTTACCTGAGGAAACAAAAACACTACTTCAAAAAGATATATGCACTCCTGCATTCACTGCAGCATTATTTACGATAGTCAAGATATGGAAGCAACCTAAGTATCTAAGGATAGATGAATGAATAGAGAAGGTGTGGCATATATACATACACACATACACATAACAGAGTATTATTCAGCCACAAAAAAGAATGAAATCTTGCCATTTGAGAAACATGCAGGGGCCGTGAGAGCATTATGCTAAGTGAAATAAGTCAGAAAGATACATACCATATGATTTCACTTATATGTGGAATTAAAAAAAACAAAATAAACAAATAAAACAAAACAGAAACAGACTCATAAATACAAAGAACAAATTGGTGTTTGCCAGAGGGGAAAGGGTAGGGACTGGGTGAAATAGGTGAAGGGGATTGAGAGATATAAACTTCCAGTTATAAAATAAACAAGTCATGGGGGTATAAAGCATAGGGAATACAGTCAATAATATTATAATAACTTTGTATGTTGACAGATGGTAACTATACTTATCATGGTGAGCTTTTCATAATGTGTATTATTGTCAAATCACTGTTACACACCTGAAACTAACATATTTTATGTCAACTATATTTCAAAAAGATATTCTTTTAAAGGACCAACAATCCAGTAGAAAAACAAGCAATGACTAGTCACAGAAAAAGGAAATACAGATATATCTAAGGGCATTTGAAAAGATGCTTGACGTCACTCATAAGAGAAATGTAAATGAGAACTACAAGGATACCCATTCCCCTATCATATTGGCAGAGGAAGTGAAAACATCAGATTGAAAGAACTGATAATATGTGTGCTGGCAAGAGTGTGGGAAAAGCGTAGGAAGGGCAACTTGGCAA
Organism: Smutsia gigantea; assembly: GCA_032199065.1. NCBI lineage: Eukaryota > Metazoa > Chordata > Mammalia > Pholidota > Manidae > Smutsia > Smutsia gigantea. The sequence goes on along the minus strand of JAVSCE010020720.1, from coordinate 941,014 downwards.
AATCTACCATAAATTTACAGCCCTTTGACCTTTATATTCCCAATGCTGGCATATGGCCAAGAGAAACACATGGGTGATCAGATGTATGTGTAATGTTTCCATGTGGTGTGGATGATGATAGCAAAAGACAGGGTACGGCTCAAATGTCCATCAAGGGCCACACTAAGGTACACACAGCTATCATGCCCTCTGCAGCCACGGGGAAGAATGTAAATTCTCCGCCTGTTCTAATTGGGAAAAATTCCCAAGGCATGTTTGATAATCTGAAAAGGGCCAGCTGCAGAACAGTGCATATAATGTGCCCCATTTGTGTAAAAAGCAAGAAGATAAATATATATCTGCATATGTTATATCTTTTTCTAGCTTTTAAACCATATATATGAATTAACCATTCAAATTTTTAAATATTTAAAAAAAGCAGACTTATTATAGTGATCATTTTGCAATATATACAAATATAGAATTGTCACATTATACACCTGAAACTAATGTAATGTGTCAGTTATACCTCAGTTTAGAAAAACCCTGAAAGATAATAAAACTGTTGCTTCAATCATAAACAATATTTTTTTCATGTAACATTTTAAAAGCATATAAACATTATTCCTAGGATTATATTTTCATGTTTGGCTTGATTTTTGAGTTCAGTTTTCTACTGAGTTGAAGCCTGGCTCCATTCACACACTGGTCTTATAATCACATGATTTCTGAACCTGTATTACAGTGAGACTCCACGCCCTGGGAAGAGGTACAGTGATGACGCTGCATCACAATATAGACACCTCTGAATGCCTGCACAGAATGCAGTCCTCTCCCAGGAAGTCCTTGAAGCAATGTGAGCCAGTTTTACCAAGTACTGGGATAAGCTTCAGACACCAGCCTAACAGCAGGCATGCGGAGAACGCTTTCACTGCCTGATGACCTGCACGAGGCGCAAACATTAAAAATAAAGCAGAACAAAACCAATGAATAGAATCAATGTACTGCTCCCATTAGCCAAGCTTGAACGGGTGGAATATTAGTGCCTTTTCTTTCTAATTATTTGCATAATACATAGTGAAAGAGAACAGTCCCCAGTAAGAAGAGGCTCTCAACATTACTGGAGACAGGAATTATTTTGGGGTCCACAGAGATGTCAAGATGACAGGGAGACAGATGGGGGACTCAGTGAAAGATGGGGCTGGAGCGACAAGCAGAAGCCAGTCCCTAAAAGTCTCTTAGAGCAGTACCGAGCCTCTGCATGTCTAAGCAAAGGAAAGACCTGACTGATCTGTACTTTAAAAAGCCTACTCTTGCTGTGACATGGAGAATTATGGGTGACAAGACCAGAGGAAGGGCACACCAGTTAGGAGGCTATCGCAGTAGGCCGTGGGAAAGGTGGGTAGGCTGCCTGGCATGAAACAGTACACTGGAGATCAGGTCTCTCCATTTATTTGAGGTCAGAAACCCGGTGGCTAATGCCTCACTCCCACCCCAGCATGCCCTCCACCACCGAGCAGGCATTTTGCAATTCCCTTGTCAGCTGAATCAGGGTCACCGGGCGGTAGATGATCAACAGGAATGGCCGGGTTGTTATTCACCTCCTGCTGTTCAGCAGACAGCAGCGTGCCAGCGCAAGGACACTCGGGTGGCGATGGGACCTTACAACCCCTTGCACCTTGCCTCACCAGTGAAGGGGAACCTCCACTCCCTCCACTTCAGCAGTCACAGCTCTGGAGAGAAAGAAGTGCGATGTTCAGAGCTTCCTGTGTTCAGCTCTTCAGGGACTCCACGGGTCTCTCCGGGCCAGGAAGTGTAAGTTGCTTCCTGGAAGTCTTTGCCAAAGTATTTTGCAGTCAGGCTGACATATTATGCCACAACCACCTATAAACAAGTCATGTCAGATCCTGGAAAGATAACAAACACTCAAAGCTCACATTCTGTGTGCAGCAGGGATCCTGCCTGCCCTCACACAATTGTCCTTTGTAAACTTGTCTTGCCAATGGGTTTCAGCCCTGGACAAGTTCGCTATGAATTCAATGTGACCAAAGAAATTGACAGCAAAACATTCTTGGGGTGAAAGGGTTATACCCAACTTTATTTCCAGGTAGCAGGTCAGTCACTAAAATCCTGTTCACTGAGAGCGAGTCTGCATGCAGCAAGACAGTCTCTGCCTCTGGGTCCCTCTGCCTATCCAGCCGTCCTCTGGGCCTCTCTGCACAGTCGTCCTGCACAGCCGTCCTCTGGGCCTCTGTCCTCAGTGCTGCCACCACTCCAGCCTCTGCTCTGCTCTCCTGCAGCCTTGCAGCCCTGCTACTGTGTCACCCAGAGCATTGGGTGGAGCTCCCTATATCGAGTAAATAGCAATGTATTGCCCACACATGTGCAGTGAGCTAGCCAATCAGGGCCAGGTGAGAATCTGGGCCACAGGAACTCTCATTTTATCCACAAAACTCAAAGCCAGGAATTTACAATCCGTGAGGAAAAAAAAGGCATGCACGTTGATTGTTTCAGAACACAGTTCATCTTACATACAGTTTTTCTTCAACCCAAGAAAAAAGTTTGCTAATTAAAAAAATTATATATATATATGTCACATATACCTTCTTTTCACTCTTTCAAGGTGGCAGTGGGCTATAATATGCCATCCTACGGCAGAGCCCTGTAAGGTTCCAAAACAGTAAACCACTGTTCAAGGGACACTCTCTCTCCTTGGTGCAAATGTTGGTTTTCAGCCCATGAGACCATTTTCTGCATTTGCCCTGGAACATACAAACCCTTCATTTATCACTGGTTTTCTCATAAATTTCCTATTTGCCACGGAGCTGTGGACTTGCAAAAGTGCTTTCATTATTACTACTCTAAAAAGGCAGGGGGAAGTGGAGTTTGCTAAAATTTGTGCACATTGTTTCTTGTTTCCTTTCAGGCCCTTGATCAGGAAATGTTTCACATGTGAGTAAGTACTGCTGGAGATAAATGGCTGCTGTTTGGAAAGGTCCATAGAAGTTCTTTCCTGCCAACATGGTTGCAGCACAGCGAGGATTATGTGTTAGCAGAAAAGACCCAGAGAGAGAAGTCTTCTTGAATCAGTTTAGGGCCCTCCTCTTGATTATGCAGTAGTTATCAGTGAAATGGTTTCAACGGTTTATACCAGTGCCCTGCTTTATCTTTTAAGTGCAGGTGGTTTGGATAAAAGCATTTGTTAACAGCGGTGTAATATGCATCTCTTTGAACCCTTGGTGTGTTTTGAGGCTGGTCTGTGGTTGGTTGACATGATGCTTATGAAGTCAGATTTCAAATCCCACCTGGTCCAATTAGCTTTGCAAAGAAAAATATTCCACATCTTGGCTGCATTTAGCAGATCTGAGGATGTCACAGATCCCACAGGGCTCAGGACAAAGCCTGCATCAGCAGGACGGCCTCCATCACCAAGGACCACTGGGGCTGAGATGGGAAGACCAGAGGAGGAAGTGCCTAAAGATGGGCCCATTCTTTACTATATCTTTGCCCACTGACTTTCAGGAGTGTCACTGGAACTCATGAGAAGCGAGGAGGGAATGAAAAGGAGGTGACAGGCTGGTCCAGGAATCTGCAAACTATGTCAGCTGCCAGCAGCTATAAACAGTGCCCATACAGTGACACCTCAGTTCAAGTTCACCGTGGTCTAGATACGTAGTTCTGCATCTTACCACTAAATAAATTTGATAACTATAAAAACATTTTATATAAATTAATAGCATAAACCAGAAAAATGCACCTAAGGGGAAGATTTTACTTCACTTTTCAAAGTTTTCAACCACCAGCTCAGCAGTGGCATTGCAACCAGTCACACGTGGACCTGTCAGCAGTGATTTCTGTTGTTCAGCCTGTCATGATCCTATTACGCTGCCAGGATCGTCATTGTTTCATCCACAAAACTCAAAGCCGGGAATTTACATTCCGCGGGAAAAAAAAGGCATGCACATTTTGACTGTTTCAGAACACAGTTCATCTCACACAGGAAGCCCCGGGGAGAAGAGGTGCAGTGAGGAGAGGCAGTCTCCTGAAAAGAACCGAGCCATCAGTTTAAGTCATGATTTAGAAACCAAAATATTGTCCCAAGAATTAATTTTAAAATTAATAAAGAATTAATTTAAAAAGTATCCCCTCTAAAAAAATCCCAAATTTTATAAATTTCAAAATGTGCTCTTTTGTATGGGAAAAGTTCTGTGGGTAACTAATAGATATTTCTTATCTGTGGAGAAGGTTTCTCCTCCCTAGTGAGTTTGCCTTTCCATCTGGACTACAAAACAAAAGCGGGGCATTATGCTTCCTGCAAGCAGTGGGCACTCGCTGCGGGGGTGGAAGCGTGCTTCCCCTTACCAGGGCATCTGAGCCTCCTCACCTGACTCCTTAGGGCTATGCAAATAATACGTAAGTATATATGCCAAATAAAATAATGAGGATCCTGGCCATGTACTTCCTTCTTTATTAATTTTAAAATTAATTCTTGGGATTCTTTTCTCTCTACCTACCTGTGACCCCAGGTCCTCCCTGCATCTTTGGGTTTGGCTTTTCCCTTCTATTCACCTTGGGGTTCTTCATACAAGTGCCATGTGTGTTTCTGTGCATCTCTGCTGTTGGTACAGTAGCCACTAGTTGTATGTGGTGATTGATATTTAAATTAATTATCATCAAATAAAATTTAAAAATAAGTTCCTTGGTCACATCAGCCATTTTTTAAATGGTTGCAAGCCCCATGTGGCTAGTGCCTCCTGTATAGGACGGTGCAGGTGTTGACATTTCTGTCTTCACAGAAGATTTTTTGGGGCACCAGCTCTCCATCTATGTTTCCCCTGAGCTCAGACCTGGCAGCATTCTATACCTGACCACTTCCTGCAAGTCCCTGTGAAATCACAGGTGCATTACACCTCAAACCCTACTCCATTTAAGATACATTTCTCACAACCCCTATCTGTACAAACTCTAATTTTACTTAAAAAATAGCTCCATGTGACACAAGCACATGTCCCAATAAGTAGGAAATATTTACATAGTTAAGCTGGCTACCTGGATATAGCTTTGTTTACTAAAGTAACAGAAATCATTTTCACTGAGAAAAATATAGGCTAAAGCCACATGGGGGGAAATCTCCATCTTTCTCCTATTATGCCTACATAGTATTTTCCTATGTCCAGAGTTTGATAAAGTAATAAATAAGTTTATTTTATGGGACACTTTCTTTATTAATTGTTCTTCCATTACTAAAACCAGGAGTCTCCCCTATGGGGACAATGAGTACTTAACTCTCACTCCAGAGAAGCCACCTTTCTGATTCTGTCAGGACCACAAAAAATACTTTGCCTCAACAATGAAAATCAGACTCCAGAGCTCTTTGCCAAAATACTGACAATATTACTTACCGGACATATGGGATTCTGAAGCATCGTATTCAATAAAGAATCAGATGTGGTCCTGATTGTAATCAGGAATGCAACCTCTTTGCTGCCTCCTAAACTTAGCAAAGACGTCCCGTTGTCAGCACACCGATCGCACTGGGTGAAGTGTCACTGGGCAGCCTTGTCAGGGGACCGCAGCCCAAGACTCTACAGACGGAGCCCATTAAGTGCAGGTGAGTCATCAGTTAAAAAAGCCACATAGTCACTAAATGCCTCATTCCTCAGAAGCACAGAGAGTCCATGGGAGGCCTTTCCATGTGACAAGTGGGAGTCAAGGAAAGGAACGCCGTGGCTACAGAGAAGGAAAGGAAAGGCACTCCCGCAGGAGGAGCCTGTTGCACCGGGCGGCACCGGTCCCTCCATCTGAATGGGCCGTCACCACCCCCAGGGGCATCGCGACGGCTGCTGGGAAAGACGACTGAGCACCAGAACGGTAGCACTGCAGGAGGAATAGCACTGTAAATATTTGGGGCCATTATGTCGTTAGTTCAATAGCATTACGTACTCTGTGATACCTACACTTTCTCTATGTCATTCAAGGTCTTGTGCAAAACCATTTTAAAAAAATTACCCTTAAGACTGCCTCCTAGGGTGGAAAAGGATTAGGACATCCCATGATTAATCATCAGTTACTGATACACCAGCAACGACGCGCCCAGCCCTTTCCTGGGCACAATGAGGCATGTGAAAGGGGGGCAGAAGACACCACCCCGTCCCTCACGTTGGTCCAGGCACCGGACACAGGCACACAAAACACTAGGGAATAGGCGAGCACGGGCTGCTGTGGTTTACACTTGCACCAAAACAGTGGGGGATTTGGGGACAGGGGAAAGGCAGGTGTTGTGGAGCAAATGATTAGAAAAGCCTTCACTGGCCCCTCAGAGGAAGGCCATGGGAGGTGGGGAGAGGAATGAACAGGCCGAACACAGTGGGTGCCAAGGGCACTGAAAGCACTCCGCATGATACTACGACCAGGGGCACGTGTCCTCACACATTTCCCAATCCCACAGAATATACAACACCTGGAGCAAAATCCCTAAGGCCACCACAGCTTCGGGTGATTGTGACGTGTCTGCGCAGGTTCCTCACTTGTAGCAAGTGTCCCGTCTCGGGGATGTTGATTAAGGGGGAGGCTGGGCATGAGTGGGGGACAAATGGGAAATCTCTGTACCTTCCTCTCAATTTTGCTGTGATTCTAAAACTGCTCAAAAAATAAAGCCTTCAATAAAAAAGGCAGGGGGAAGAAGTAATGACTAGTACATGAAGCAAGTTTGGTATAAAACTAGGACAAATACATGTCCTGAATTTCCCTAAAGAGCCCCAATTTCTGTCTTGCGAGGGCTCTCAGGGTGGAAGAAATACAAAGAAACACACGAGAAAGAGCAGGGGGATGGTGACGATGCTTGAGATTGTATGTGTGGGTGAGTGGCCAGGCCTGGGAAGAGCATGGACACTCCATTCGGGTAGGAACGGCCACACTCAGGGGGAGCTAGTTCATAAATGGCTTTGCAGACCAGTCTGAGCAACTTGGATTTCCATCTGATAGGGTCTAGAAACCTCTTGTAAATTCCTAAGCAACAGAGTGACATGATCAGAGACATAGTTCTGAAAAAGTCATCCAGCAGCAGTTACCTCCCAAGCTTCTAGTCCTCGGCTGTCCCGTCTGCGGAGTGGCACGGCCGTGTTCCCACTCCAAATCCCATCCGCACCCTAGCAGGTTTCGACGTCCACATGGGAGGTGCAGCCACTCATGCCTGTGCTGTCCTAGAACTCCTGGGCCTTTGCTCCGCTCCCGGCACACCCCGAGACCGCACAGAGCCGAGACTGCGCCACACGGAAAGCGCGTGCAGGCGGCCCAACTGCACATCCGTCCAGCGCCTCCTGCCGGCCCTCCCACGGGCCTGCTCGGTCCTCCCAGTGTCTCCTCCTTGCTGAGCACCGTCTCACCCACAAACTCCACTTTCTTTCACTTCTGTCCTTCCCCTGCACCCACTTGGGCAGCTGCACCCCAATGCTATGCGACATATGCCCCTTCCCCTCAGGCCTCTGGGCAGAGGGTGCCGCTGCAGGCTGACTCCTTACCTCCGCACACGGATGCCCCTGGTGCCCTCGGTCACCTTCCTGCACCACCCCGCTCAGCAGCAGGGCAGCGTGCGCAGAATTATCCCTCATACCGCTACTTGGCCCAGAGCTCCTCGTTTTCAGCAGAACATAACTTTGTCTTTTCCTTGCTGAGAAAACTAAGGCTTGGGGAGAGCCCTCTTAACTGCCCACCCCTCTGCTTCACACGTCATCTTCATGCCCATCCATTCTTACTCCCTTCCTCTGTCGCAGGAGATGAAGTTTCTCCCTCTTTTTCAGGTCAAAAACCCAAGGTCAGCCCCCAAAACATCCCTTTGATTCCCTCCCTCCTCCAAGACTGTGCTTTATCAAAAATCTCTGCTCTTTCCTATATCCTCGACCCCCCTCATTTCTCATTTTACAGCCCTCTAACCTCTTTCATCAATTGCCTTTGAAATACGACACCTTCTTCTGCCAGGGACCCAAGATGTGGGTAGGCGACGCGACGTGCGGGTGGCTGTCTCGGAGTCAGTCCAGCGAGAACCGAAGCCAGACGGGGTGGTGGTGCACCGCCTGCTCACACTACCTGGGTCTCTCTGAGCCCTCTTAGGTAGAAGTGAGCTGATTACAAGGACAAGGGGAAAATGATGAAACCCAGTTTGAGACTGGTTTTTCTGAAATGTATTCAAGTGGACACACCAAGGAAATTTCCTGTACAAAATAAGTAAATTTTTTTTTCACCAAGAAAAATTAGTATCCTGTTTTTGAATCATTTTACAAAAATGTCCTTCTGACAAGTTTTCTGTATTATGGCTTTTTGATGTGAGTACCATTTCCTTCGAACTCTTGTCGTTTTTAGGACAGCCAAATTAGCTGGCTTCTTTCAAAGACTATTTCTGGACAAATACAAGGGGAAATTGATCATGGCACCCAAGTGATGGTCTGGGTGTCTCTATTTCCAGTGAAGTCTGGGAAATGTGTGACCAGTTTTCACCCAGAGAGTAAAAATGTCCCAGTTTATTAGAAGGTCCCGCTATCGGAAGCAGCCAGTGACAGGGGTGATGGTGGAAACCCCGCCCGCAGGCCAGTTCAGCGCAGGCGCGCCCGTCAGGCCTCCTGCGGACACCCCAGGCCGCAGGTGCTGAGTTGCGGCTGAAAAGCCTGGGACGTGTCCCTCTCCGAGACAAGGCCACCGTGCCGCCAGTCGTCAACAAGACTCCCTGCGTGCGAAACACCTGGGAAAGGCAGCGCCGTGTCGGGTGCCTGTCCTGGAAAGTTGCACTTCAGGACTTCACTGGATGCCCAGACCAGCGAACGAGAGCAGATTTGCCAATGTTGCACAGAGTCAATGTCGCACGACAGGTCACGCTGTTTATAACGTCTGCTCAACAAATCCTCGTACATCTCACACGACCAACAGCAAAGACAGAGGCCACCGGTCCTGGAAAACATCTCCCTGTCCGAGTTCCCCAGTATAAGCCCTTTTCTCCGTGTGTCCCCCTTCCTCACTGACCAGGAGTTCCAGTCCCCGGAAACCCAGGGCACGACCTTCACAAACCGGTGACCATGAAGCCTGCGTCGTGTCGGGCCCAACCGTGCGGCGCCCTGACGCTGCCCCAGCTTCCTCCCCGTCCAGGTCCAGCGACCCTCAGGGCCCAGGTCACGCTCTACCTCCTGAAGTGACACACACCTTCCTCAACTTCTCTACCCAAAAAAGTCTCATCTTGTCACAACATGGCTTTGGCCCTGGTGTTCACAAGATGAGTCTATTTGAAAGAAATTCTGGAGGCGAAACATGAAGGTCCTGGGCCCACCCTGGACAGCCCCAGAGCACGGGTGCCATGCGGGAGGGGCAGCGCCCTGAGGGGAGCCTGGATGGGGCTCTGGGAAAGCCGGGGCACGTCGCCGATGTCCAGGAGACGACGAGACACTGCAGTGTGCTTGTCAGCCAGCCTGGGACCACACCTGCGCTGAGGGGTCTCTGAGTCACACGCGACCACTCCGCACAGTGAGAGCGACAGTGCCTTTGAAGGTCGGGGAGGCGACTCGCCGAATGTTCCCAAGCATCAAGCTCAACGACATACAGGCCTGAGCCAAGGGCGACTTACCTCTGGAGGTAGAGCCCTGCCTTTCTTCTCAGTGCCAGATCTTTAGACAGATTGCTCTGTATCTCTAATCTGACAAATTTGGCACATAGCTGCCACATTTTCACCAGCCCACTCCGATTTGCTAATGCCCCTGGCCTCCCCCTCTTACTTCCACACACAGCCCCTCTCATGTGACGATGCTCATGACAGGTGTCTCCTAAGCAACATCTATCTACAGCTCTAACATAGGAACAGTCTCATCTCTATCAAATCTAATATCGCAAAATATGCATTTACAAGTAACACACTTAGATGTGTGTGTGCATATAAATATATGGGGGATGGACTGTTTGCTTTGCAAATAAACGCACCATGGAATGCCTTGGAACACCAAGTCCTTTGTTTCTCTTTTCCTTCACTGCTTCTCCCCCAAATATCTTACACATTTTATTTATTTATTGCTGCTCAGAAATACATCTATTGTGTAAGGCAGGGTATCTTCCATTAATCAGAAAGATTAGTGGAGAGCAGATGCAATTCTTTGGAAGCTTCTGGCTGGTTTCTTTAATGCCCTGGATGTGTGGGCTTATATTTTCATGCCTAGGCTCTGGAACCTTACCTGACAACACCATGACCACGAAAGCCACATGAACCTTCAATAACTCCCTGCACCCCTGTGACAGGACAGCCTTCTGCAGGAATGTGACTGTGGAAGAGCCAGGGGCTTCACACAGGCCCCCGGGCCTGGGGGGCAATGAGCCGATGACACCGCTTCGTGAAGATCTCCCAGACAGCCACAGCACCTCCTCCTCGGGCCCACAGCTGTCAGCTGGGGGCAGCTTCAAAAGCTGGATGAATAGATTCTGACTCTTTACACAATAAGTGTTAATAGGCACAGCGTCGAAACCACATTTCTGGGAGGGGTGAAGCTATTTTTAGTAATAGCGGTGCTCTGGAGAATTCCATCTTTCACTGTGAAATGCAAATGTGATTTTTCTCAGCCCGTTAACGGTAAGCTCAACAATGTTTGTTTGTTTTTTAAAATTTGAGTTTCGAATTTCTATTTCTCTTACCCCAGGGTTTCCTTATCTGTATGCACACACAGATGTGAACAGGAACAGAGCAGGCTAGCCCACCCTCGTTCAGGGTAGGCCGCAAGTAATACCTCTGATGTTAACAGGACCAAACAGATGCTTCACCCCACGCAATTGTTATATTCCCCTAGAGGCTCATACAAGCTAAGAGCCCAACAAAGACAAACAGGAAAACAGCAACTTTATTCTGAAGTCATCCTTTCCTCAAAAATAAAAGTTATTGTTTCCCCACTTCCAGAAATACAATTGTCCAGGGCTCAGAAACTCAGGAATCCCAACTCCCTGTTGGATCCCTAACAACATTCACTCGACGGGGGCCTGGCTTTCGGCAGCTACAGGTCAGTGAGGAAGGGCCATGCAAAGTGCGCAGGACCACAGTCAGGAGGCCAAAGATGAGGCCCGGGCAAATCCTTGATTCTTCTGGGCCTCAGTTTCCTCATTAAAAAACAGAAATAATGATACCCACATTTTCATGAGATCCAGTGAGACAACAGATTTGAAAATGCTTTGTGAAAGCATTAGATCTTCACAAAACAACTCTGCTGATTTATGGGTATCTTAACCCCAGTGACATTGTAGAAAATTAAAGGTGAAAGATACCAAAAAATGAGAAACAAGGCTGATTTAAACAAAGCCTTTTTCTTCTTTCCTTCTTTCTCTCTCCCTCTCTCTTTCTTGCCATCTTTTTATCTCTCTCTCTCACTCTCACTCTACCGTCTAGAAAAAAGCAAAAGCAATGATTGATCTTAACTCTGATTCTGATTCTAATAATTGTGACTTTCCTATGGTTTTCACATTGGCTGCATGAGTTTTTTAACCTCAGTGACTACCTATTGCTGAGAACAGATGCCTGTATTAAATTCTTACCAAAGTCACATCATGAAGAAATATTCTGTTTCTAGAGAAGCTTGAAGTTGGCATCAGCATCTATTCATTTAATTGTTCATTCAACAAGTATTTATTCAGTGCAAAATTGTGCCAGGCACTAGGGATGCAGAGGTGAATAAGAGAAATGGAACCCCTCGACACAGGAAGGATGCAGTGCAGTGAGGCAGACAGACTCAGTCTCTAGTTTCAGGGCATGGGGACGAGGGACAACGTTGGGAAAATCACACCCTACCTGTAGCTCTCCTTCCATTATGCTGAGTAGCTGGATGAGGTCTTCCTTGGACAGCTCCAGGGACTGCGTGCCCTTCCGTTCGCCTTCTCCAGAGGGTCTTCCATGCCGTTTGACAGTACCTGAGGCCATGCCGTCTTCCTCCTTCCTGTGCGACCTGTTCTTTCTGGTGTCTTCTGAGAGACTCTTCCCATCAGCATTGCTGGTGGTGGAAGACTTGGGGCAGGAGATCTGCCCACCGGGGGAACTTTCCCCACCCTGGTTTCGGGATCTCATTCCCACCTACGACACATGAAAAAAGAGAAGATGTTTTCACCACCACTGAAATGATTTTTATCTAACTACGTAGAAACTTACAGCAGCTTTACACCAATATAGAAAAATCGAAAGACCAGTCCGGGTTAGCTTCCTTACAACTTTAATGAATGTGTCATCAAAATCTTCAGGAAAAAGTCAAAGTGTGATTCTAACCTGAGAAACAGACCGAGCTGAACTGACAAGCTCCGCATCAACTGTGCTGAGTCATGTTGAAGGTACGTATCTCTGATACGATGGCATACCAATGGCATTTTACTTTCTTGGTCTTCCTCCCAAAAAACATTATCCAAGTCTAATAATGAGGAAAACACCAGAGACACCCCACTGGAGAGACAATTGACAAAATTCTTTACCAGTAATCTTTAAAACTATCAAGGTCACCAAAAACAAGGAAAATCTGAAAAAATGTCCCAGCCAAGACAAGCCTAAGGACACATGACAGCTAAATGTAATATGATGGCATCCTGGATGGGATTCTGGAACAGAAAAAGGACATTAGAGAAAAACAGGAAATACGAATAAATCATGGACTTCAGTCAGTAATAATATATCAACACTGGTTCGTTAGTTTTAACAAATGCACCACGCTAATGTAAGACGCTGATCATAGAGGAAACTGGATATGGAGCCCATGGGGACCCCCAGTACTCTCTTTGTAATTCTGGAATTCTGTAAATCTAAAGCTATTATAAAAGGAAAAGGTTTTTTTTTTTAAGTGATTCTAAATTAAGTCTATCAGAGAATTCAGACCTCAAACCCTGCCAGGAACCAGTTAGAAGTCACAAAGTGCAGGAAGGTCTGCGCAGGGTGGAGGGGGCTTCAAACGGAGGGAGGAAAGCAAAGCCAAGGGAAGAGGTGGTGTAGACTTTAGTGATCCAGAATTCTGTCTTTCGATAGCCTCTTCTTCAAAATCAGGTTTTTAAAAATATCGGTCACATGGTAATAGGAACACAAAGAACTGGGAGAAAACAGATCAATTTCAAAATTAAAGTTTTAAAAAATATTTTGAGATAAAATAAAGGAAAAAGAAAAATCAAGCTGTCAACTTGTCCCATGGGGAGCACATTCAAGTCATTCCGTCCATCACAAATGCTTTAAAGATTATCTGTCAGTCTCTGAGCAAAAGAGCTTGACGAACAGGTATGCTACCAACAGGCTGAACTCCAAGGCTGGGATTTAAAGTACAGGCGAGAGAGTGCTAAGTTGCTGGGGGGCTGTACTACAGAATTCGTCTAAACCCTTAAATACAGCAGCTTAGAGCATGGGCTTATTTAAAACTCACAGGGCAAACAATCCTTCTGAACAGCTAAACAGCAAGATTTTCATTACTCATTCCAGATAAAATACAGAGACTTGTTTTCTAAAGTAAATTTCCCTTATGAACCCAACCATACTTGTGAAACTAAGGAAAGCTTTTCAAAGCCCTACGTTTATAATAGAAACATAAATATAGTGATGTTTCCTTTCAGATAGTCCACAGTCAATTCTTCCAACAAATCTTGAAATCTACATTCATGCTGCCTTTTTGAACTGAACTCTTGTAATCAAATGGACCCTTTTGTGTGCATGTGAACTTTATACAATACCCTAAATTTTGAACAATATAAACCGAGTTAAGTGGTCCTTAACAAGGGTACCCTATTTTCTGGTCCCCTCAGTGATTAGTTCTTAAAATTTTAGAGCATCTTTTGTGCTTCCCTGGTGAACAAAGAGTAGATGTGTTCTCATCATGGAAACCAGGTCTTCGGGGCAGACCCACTGTATTTCACATAGCTTGCTTGTGGACAGAGTGGGCTGACATAAGCCCCAAGCCAAAAAAGCTTTGAGGGGAAGCAAAATATACAGCCCCAAACTGTGCCTCTTTCACATATTGATTATTATAAGCTAATTATTTGTAAGCAGACATCTGAATAGCTCTAAGAACCAAGTGGAAGAAATATTTACATTTATAAGGAAAACCTCTGTTTGTAAGGCGATCTCCTTCTCTGTGCCAGGAAGAGAAGGGTGACTCTCATCTCTAAATAGTCATATCTGTAGATCCCCCTCACTCTTGTTTACCATGCTTTCCTGGTAAGCCCGCTTAACTGACCCCAGCACCCTTCCTTCATCTTTAGCAGAAGACGGAGTTTAAGGTGGTGGCTTGGGCCATTTTGGAGAGTTACTGAGTCTTCCTGGGTTTCTCCTGGGTGTACAGGAAGTTTACATGTTATTAAACTTCTGTTTGTTTTCCTCCTGTTCATCTGTGTTTTTATGACAGGGGTTATCTTGGCCAAGAACCTAGAAGGATAGAGGAAAAAATGTTCTTCCTCTCCAGCAGTTTCAGATTTACCTCTTGACCTCTTACTCTTCCCACTAAGACACATGTACTTCCCAAACTGAATTGTGACTCCCTTCAGCACCACAACGCATGTGAATTCCTTTCATCTGAAAGAATTTTCTCTATTCAGTCTTAAGGCCTTTTGGGATGATACATCAAATATCAATTTGATGACTTCAGTTAACATCGCATATTCATAGAAATTTCAAGCAACATTTTCCAAAGCACAGGAAGTGAGGTGGTGATGTTTTAAACATAATCGTGCCCAGCCTTAATCACACATAGCGTTTGTAATTCACTGTAGCACATCTGTCTTATTTCCCTAGGTTTTCTGTCTTTTATAGGACCTACACAATTAAGACATTCCTGAAATTGGACAGATGCATACTGTCTATATGCTACCTGTATTTACTCAATTATATTTGTAAACATAAGGAAAGTGGCATTTACTTAATACCAACTCTCTTTGTATTTAGTTACTGCTCTCTAAAAATTTCAGCCCGATATTAATAGTTGACAACAAATTTAATTGTAGCATTAATAGCTTTTATAGAATTAACAGAATTATATTAACACTACTTAGAGAATTAATTCACCTCAGAATTATGTTTATAAGAAAAACACACATTTGAGGGGATTCTGGGAAGATGGCAGCGTGAGCAGTGCAGTGGAAATCTCCTCCCAAAACCATATATATTTGTGAAAATACAACAAATACAACTATTCCTAAAAAAGAGACCAGAAGATACAGTACAACAGCCAGACTACAGCTACACCTGTGACAACTCAGTGCATCATGAAGAGCATAAGATACAACGCCGTAACCCAGCAGGACCCGAGCACACCGGCGGGAGGAGAGGATTCACAGCGGGGAGGGAGTGGAAGCACAGGACTGCTAAATAGCCAGCCCTGGTGATCTGCGGCAGGAGCACTGACACACATCGCGCGGTGTATTGGAGATTAGAGAAACAGAAGGGCAAGATCCAAGAAGGAGACCACAAGCGGGTCCCCTCAGCCGGCTCCCCGGGACAAAAGAAAAGTGGGTGTTTTATTTTTTGTTTGTTTTGGGGGGGTTGTTTGTTTGTTTTGTTTGTTTGTTTTGTTAAAGTCTTAAAGAGACAAGGGCACAACAACGAAACAAAATCATCCCAGCGCACTCAGCCCAACAGGCTGAGAGTCTTGAGGAATTTCGGACCCCTGGCCAGCAGCGGGGCAAAGCAGCCACACCAAGGCATTCCACAGAGATCAGCAGCCTGCCATTCATTCCAACGCCCACCACCCAGCACCACAAAGGGTCTGGGAGCCTCCATTGCTGTGGAACAATGGAGGAGCGGCCCCGCCCACAGCATCCTCACAGAATCTACTTCCGGCAGATGTGCAGCTAAGTGGGAAGGACCCCAGAACACACATCAAGGGCTGGAAAGCACCAAGGGGACCAGAAGGCACCCAGCGAGACTTCAAACCCCGGAAGTGCTATAGGCTAGGCAGAGGCAACACCGCACACAGGCAGTGCCGGGAATTATCCCAGAGACTGCCTCCCGCTGTGCGAGAAACCAGTTCAGGCCCCAGAGAAGTTCAAGGAGAACAACAAGCAGGGACTTTGTTCTCCCAGCTGACACATGTGGCACCTACCAGCTACCACTTCTATCACATGAAAAGACAGAGGAATATGGTACAGACAGAGATTACCCAGACAACCCCAGAGAGAGGGCCTGATGGGATAGATTTATACAATCTTCCCCAAAAAAGAATTCAGAATAAAAGTCATAACCATACTGATGGATCTACAGAGAAATATGCAAGAGCTAAGGGAGGAAATGAGGAAAGAGTGCAGAAATCAGACAAGCGATCAATGGGCTTAAGAGCAGAATGGAGGAGGTGTAAGAGACGGTTAATGGAATAGAAATCAGAGAACAGGAATACAGAGAAGCTGAGGCAGAGAGAGATAAAAGGATCTCTAGGACTGAAAGAATTTTAAGAGAACTGTGGGACCAATCCAAACAGAACAATATTCACATTATAGGAGTACCAGAGGAAGAAGAGAGAGAAAAAGGGATAGAAAGTGTCTTTGAAGAAATAATTGCTGAAAACTTCCCCAAGCTGGGGAAGGAAATAGTTTCTCAGTCCATGGAAGCCCAAAGATCTCCCAACACAAGGGACCCAAGGAAGACAACACCAAGACACATAATAATTAAAATGGCAAAGATAAAAGATAAGGACAGAGTATTAAAGGCAGCTAGAGAGAGAAAAAAGATTACCTACAAAGGAAAACCCATCAGACTATCATCAGACTTCTCAACAGAAACCTTACAGGCTAGAAGAGAATGGGATGATATATTTAACATAATGAAACAGAAGGGGCTGGAACCAAGAATACTGTATCCAGCACGATTATCATTAAAAATTTGAGGGAGGGATCAAACAATTCCCAGACAAGCAAAAGCTGAGGAAATTTGCCTCCCACAAACCACCTCTACAGGATATCTTAAAGGGACTGCTCTAGAGGGAAGCACTCCTAAGGCTAAAAAGATGTCACCAGAGAAAATAAAATCATAGCAAAGAAAGCAGGCCTTCCAAATACTAACTAAAGGCAAAAAGTAAAATCAACTATCCACAAAAACAGTCAAAGGAAATGTAAAAGAGTACAGAATAAAACACCTAGTATATAAAGAATGGAGGAGGAAGAAGAAGAAGAGAGAGAAATAAAGAATCATCACACTGTGTTTATACTAGCTTAAAAGAGAGTTAAGTTAGACTGTTAGATAGTAAAGAAGCTACTCTTGAACCTTTAGTAACCACAAATCTAAAGCCAGCAATGGCAATAAGTACATATCTATCAATAATCACCCTAAATGTAAATGGACTGAATGCACCAGTCAAAAGACAAAGAGTAATAGAATGGATAAAAAGCAAGACCCATCTATATGCTGCTTACAAGAGGCTCACTTCAAACCCAAAGATATACACAGACTAAAGGTGAAGGGATGGAAAAAGATATTTCATGCAAACAACAAGGAGAAAAAAGCAGGTGTTGCAGGACTTGTATTGGACAAAATAGACTTCAAAATGAAGAAAGTAGCAAGAGATAAAGAAGGACATTATATAATGGTAAAGGGGTCAGTCCAACAAGAGGATATTACCATTACAAATATGTATGCACCCAACACAGGAGCGTCAACATATATGAAACAAATACTAACAGAATTTAAGGGGGAAATAGAAAGCAATGCTTTCATTTTGGGAGACTTCAACACACCACTCACTCCAAAGGACAGATCAACAAGACAGAAAATAAGTAAAGACACAGAGGCACTGAACAACACATTAGAACAGATGGACCTAACAGACATCTACAGAACTCTACACCCAAAAGCAATAGGATACACATTCTTCTCAAGTGCACATGGAACATTCTCAAGAATAGACCACATTCTAGGCCACAAAAAGAACCTCATTAAATTCAAAAATACTGAAATTCTACCAACCAACTTCTCAGATCACAAAGGTATAAAACTAGAAATAAATTGTACAAAGAAAACAAAAAGGCTCACAAATACATAGAGGCTTAATAACATGCTCCTAAATAATCAATGGGTGAATGACCAAATTAAAACAGAGATCAAACAATATATGGAGATAAATGACAACAACAACATAAAGCCGCAACGTCTGTGGGTTGCAGCAAAAGCAGTTCTAAGAGGAAAGTATACTGCAATCCAGGCCTATTTAAAGAAGGAAAAACAATCCCAAATGAATAGTCTAAAGACACAATTACTGAAATTGGAAAAAGAAGAACAAATGAGACCCAAAGTCACCAGAAGGAGAGACATAATAAAGATTAGAGAAGAAATAAATAAAATTGAGATGAATAAAACACTAGAAAAAAATTAATGAAACCAAGAACTAGTTTTTTGAAAAAATAAACAAAATAGATAAACCCCAAGCCAGACTTATTAAGAGAAAAAGAGAATCTACACACATAAACAGAATCAGAAATGAGAAAGGAAAAATGACTACGGATGCCACAGAAATACAAATAATTATAAGAGAATACTACGAAAATCTACATGCTTACAAGCTGGAAAACATAGAAGAAATGGACAACTTCTTAGAAAAATACAACCTTCCAAGACTGACCAAGCAAGAAACAGAAAAACTAAACAGACCAATTACCAGCAAAGAAATTGAATCGGTAATCAAAACCCTCGGGCCAGATGGACTCACCTCTGAATTTTACCAGACATATAGAGAAGAAATTATACCCATTCTCCTTTAAGTTTTCCAAAAAATAGAAGAGGAGGAAATACTTCTAAATTCATTCTATGAAGCCAGCATCACTCTAATACCAAAACCATCCAAAAACCTCACCAAAAAAGAAAACTACAGACTAATATCCCTGATGAACATAGATGCAAAAATACTCAACAAAATATTAGCAAACCGAATTCAAAAATACATCAAGAGGATCATACACCATGATCAAGTGGGATTCATCCCAGGGATGCAAGGATGGTACAACATTCGAAAATCCATCAACATCATCTACCACATCAACAAAAAGAAGGTCAAAAAGCACATGATCAACTCCATAGACGCTGAAAAAGCATTTGACAAAATTCAGCATCCATTCATGATAAAAACTCTCAACAAAATGGGTATAGAGGGCAAGTACCTGAACATCATAAAGGCCATATATGACAAACCCACAGCTAACATCATACTTAAAAACGAGAAGCTGAAAGCTTTTCATCTAAGATCGGGAACAAGACAGGGATGCCCACTCTCTCCACTGTTATTCAACATAGTACTGGAGGTCCTAGCCACGGCAATCAGACAAAACAAAGAAATACAAGGCATCCATATTGGCAAGGAAGAAGTTAAACTCTTCCTGTTTGCAGATGACATGATATTGTACAAAAAAAACCCTAAAGACTCCACTCCAAAACTACTAGATCTAATATCTGAATTCAACAAAGTTGCAGGATACAAAATTAGCACACAGAAATCTGTTGCTTTCCTATACACTAAAGATGAACTAGCAGAAAGACACATCAGGAAAACAATTCCATTCAAAATCGCATCAAAAAGAAAAAAATACCTAGGAATAAACCTAACGAAGGGAGGGAAAGACCTATACCCTGAAAACTACAAGACACTCCTAAGAGAAATTAAAGAGGACACTAACAAATGGAAATTCATCCCATGCTCTTGGCTAGGAAGAATAAATATTGTCAAAATGGCTATACTACCTAAAGCAATCTACAGATTCATGCAATCCCTATCAAAACACCAACAGCATTCTTCAATGAACTGGAACAAATAGTTCTAAAATTCATATGGAACCACAAAGACCCCGAATAGCCAAAGCAATCCTGAGAAGGAAGAATAAAACACGGGGAATTATGCTCCCAGACTTCAAGCTCTACTACAAAGCTACAGTAATCAAGACAATTTGGTATTGGCACAAGAACAGACCTACAGACCAGTGGAACAGAATAGAAAATCCGGACATTACCCCAAACATGTACGGTCAATTAATATATGATAAAGGAGCCTTGGATACACAATGGGGAGATGACAACCTCTTCAGCAGCTGGTGTTGGCAAAACTGAACAGGTACATGTAAGAGAATGAAACTGGACTACTGTCTAACCGCATACACAAAAGTAAACTCAAAATGGATCAAAGACCTGAATGTAAGTCATGAAACCATAAAACTCTTAGAAAAAAACATAGGCAAAAATCTCTTGGACATAAACATGATCGACTTCTTCATGAACATATCTCCCCGAGCAAGGGAAACAAAAGCAAAAATGAACAAGTGGGACTATATCAAGCTGAAAAGCTTCTGTACAGCAAAGGACACCGTCAGTGCAACAAAAAGACATCCTACAGTATGGGAAAATATATTCATAAATGACATATCTGATAAGGGGTTGACATCCAACATATATAAAGAACTCACGCACCTTAACAAACAAAAAGCAAATAATCCAATTAAGAAATGGGCAGAGGACATGAATAGACACTTCTCCAAAGAAGAAATTCAGATGGCCAACAGGCACATGAAAAGATGCTCCATATCGCTAATCATCAGAGAAATGCAGATTAAAATCACAATGAGATATCACCTCACACCAGTGAGGATGGCCAATATCCAAAACACAAACAACAACAAATGTTGGCAAGGATGCGGAGAAAAGGGAACCCTCCTACATAGCTGGTGGGAATGCAAATTTGTCCAACCATTGTGGAAAGCTGTATGGAGGTTCCTCAAAAAACTCAAAATAGAAATACCGTTTGACCCAGGAATCCCACTCCTAGGAATTTACCCTAAGAATGCAGCAGCCCAATTTGAAAAAGACAGGTGCACCCCTCTGTTTATCACAACACTGTTTACAATAGCCAAGAAATGGAAACAACCTAAGTGTCCATCAGTAGATGAATGGATAAAGAAGAGGTGGTATATATACACAATGGAATATTATTCAGCCATAAGAAGAAAACAAATCCTACCATTTGCAACAACATGGATGGAGCTAGAGGGTATTATGCTCAGTGAAATAAGCCTAGCGGAAAAAGACAACTGTCAAATGATTTCTCTCATATGTGGAGTATAAGAACAAAGAAAAAATACTGAAGGAACAAAACAGCAGCAGACTCACAGAACCCAAGAATGGACTAACAGTTACCAAAGGGAAAGGGACTGGGGAGTATGGGTGGGAAGGGAGGGACAAGGGGGAAAAAGGGGCATTATGATTAGCAGATGTAATGTTGGGGTGGCACGGGGAGGGCTGTAGAACTCAGAGAAGACAAGTAGTGATTCTATAGCATCTCACTACGCTGATGGACAGTGACTGTAATGGGGTAAGTGGGGGGGACCTGATGAAGTGAGGAGTTTAGTATCCATAATGTTGCACATGTAACTAAATTAATGAGACAAAAAAAAAGAAAGAAAGAAACAGAGGAAGCCACAGAAAAAAAAGAAAAACACACATTTTAGAATCTTCTAATTATTTGTATTATGAATCAAGTGAAAAGCTTGGTTTCCTGATTATGTTCCCCATTAATGCACTTTGGCTGGTAGAAAAATATATGCTAGATCCGTGAAATTAATTTCATTTTAGGAAATACAGTTCCTTCGTAACACTCAAATTTTGCATTAATTGCTTTCTCTGACACGTGCACAGATTTTAGTCCTTTCTTGGTGATCCAAATAGGGTCCATTACCTTTGTCTCTACAACAAAGTCAGCAATCAGCACCTGTTCTGTCTCCGTCTAAGTTCTGCTCTTTGCAGAACTGCAAAAGTATTCAGGGATAACAAACTAGATAGAGAAACTTTTTAGGAAAGAGTTAGACAACATGTACGAGGGAGAAAAATATAATTGCTCGACAGTGTAAAAAAGGTCTGCCATCAATAACATCCCTTAAAACCACTTCATTCTGTTTTGTGGGGAGAAAATGTCCAGACAGTAAAGGACTTCCATGGGACATTCAAACTCTTCCCTGTTGTAATTGCTCTCATGTACTGTTTCCTAAGGGTCCTGCACAGAGCACTAAGCATCTTACTACAGCATCTCCCTTGAATTCATATTTGCATTAGCCATATGAAGTAGGTGCTATAATTCTTCTCAGTTTTATAGATGAGGCCACTGAGGTTTAAAGAGACTAAATATCTTTTGCTGGATCACCCAGCTACTCCCAGTGAACAGAAGAGCTAGGATTTGAACCTGGGTCTGATTCCAAATACCTAGTCACTATATGACTTTCCTCTAAGTCCTTAAACACATCAAAATTGGAAAGGGGTTAAAAAAAACCCTTCTGTAAAACAGATGATCCAGAAAAATTTACAAATGCTACTAGGATAATGTTTCTTTGCTTCATACTGCAGAGCTGGGGAAATCCACTCGTGTGCCTTGCTCCACAGACTCTCTTGCAAAACTCACAGAGCAACTAAAATTAGGTGGCCAGCCAAAAAAACTTCTTCCAAAATCATTAACCTCCTGCAGAATTTGTGAAATGATGAATCATTAAAAATCTTCTTGCAAAGCAACCTGGCTAATTATTAAGGATACAGGTTATGAAAACAGGATGCAAAGTCTGAAAAGGGACTGTCACAAACTTATTGTGTTAAAACCCCGGAGCTGAACAATAGTAAACATTTCATCAGAGTTGGCAAATCCCGTCCACTGTGCTTACAGCAGTAGCAGGTGGGTAACAGAAAAAGCATCTAGCTCTCTAAGCTTCTTCATAGTTGACTGAATGGCTGCAAGTCTGGGACACGTGGATAACCAACTTTCTGAAAGTAGCCAAGAACACCTTGGCTATATCCAAGCGCTTATCCTCTGAAGAAACTTCTCCTCAAGAGAAAGGTAGAAATAAACTGAAGAGTCACATCAGATTTGTAAACCACCCCTGTTTTTTTGAAATGAGTATTATCTGGGGCACAGGTTCTTTTCTTTAATAAGTAAATTATCCTAACATACTTCACAAAATACACTTACTTTTCCTTTCATAGTAATTAGTCAGCAATACATTGTGTGGAATTTGCTGACTAGGGTGTGAAGAAAAGAAATGCCAAAGTTATCCTCCCTCTTTTATCTATGGCCATCTCTCCTCTCTGTGTTTTCCTCCACAGAGTGGGCAATAACCAGAACATACTGTCAGATGAACAATATCTGAGGAATCAGAAAATGTTTAGAAAGACTTTGAGTCATTTATGCTGATCTAGCAAGTTATTTCCAGAACATTTGAACAAGTAAAAACAAAAGGAAAAAAAAGACAAAAGTCTACAGCAATTAAGTGCCCACTCTCATCCGCCTCATGGGCGGCCTCTGCAAGCCCTGGCCTCGAGCTGCCCTCATCCCCTCCCTCTGCCTTTGCTTCCTTTCAGAGCTGTCCTCTCATGCTATGATGCAAAAATGGTTACATACCACCCGTCTCCCCACCACCAACAAAAACGTCTCTTCTGCATTAATTGGGTTTTGGCATTTTCCCCTGGCTTATCGAGTACCCAAACCCTGTCTGTTTCCGGTTTTGTTTTCTCTATATACTTTTTCAAGAACCTACGTAGTGCATAGGGTGAGATGTCACAATAATTTATTTTTATGATTTCTATTTTTAAATTACTTTTTACAATTTTAAGGAAAATTATAGTACATAGTAGAAGAGGAAAGCGCATCATTACAGAAAAGCCTCCTGTTCCCACGTGGCCTGGCAAAGGCCTTCTGCAGTCAGCTTCCAAAACGTCGGGACCGCGCTGACTCTATCTTCAGCCGTAAATGACCCAAAGAGTCCAAAACTGGAGGCAAAGGAAACATCTGTTTTTGTCTTCATGGGAACTCTAAGATGCAAAGACCAGTCAGTCCAACTAGTTTATTCCCATCATGCCAGATCATCCCCCCTGCGTATCTTACTTGGTTCAGTCTAGTCATAAATATCCCAACTTTTGAAATGTTCAAACATTTCTCATGACATTATCATTCATTCTTACCAGCACAGCTTTTTCATAAACGTTCCTAGGCCTGCCCTCCATTTTCTCTACAATTTTCTTTCATTTTTTTCCATCCTATTTATGCAACAGGTTGTATTAAATGATTTTTCACTGCTCATCATCTATATTCATAAACCCTCAAAATAGCCAAGGTTTTTGTTTATTTAAGGCATTTTCATCCTATTAGGACAGATAGAGTCAGACCAACTGAAAATTTTTCTAAGTAATTTCACAAAACGTTTGAATTCAAGAAAGGGGTTTCCCTTGGCACCACTGCACTGCTGCTGTAATGGGAAGTTGGAGGAAAATATAACTGGCAAAACAGAAAAACGTTATGCTACTCTGGCCTAAAACCATGGTGAGATAGTTTATGAAATTATAATATCTTTCAGGGAAGAGAACAGCAGATCTGGAAAAGACTTTCAGAAAAAAAAAATTAGTAAGAAGAACAAGAAAATAGATCAGGGAACTGCCATGAAACAAGAGATTTTTTATATTTAGATACCTGAGTCTGAATGATGTACAGTTCAAGGGTCTTAAGCTTTGAATATAAAAATAGGGTGACCCATCTTTCCAACATGTTGATGAAGACGGGTGCCAGGTCACCCTTCTGTACTCATTTCTAGCAACTGTAACAGGGGTTCGTGGGTTTCTTTTCTTTTTTGCTTCCCTCAGAGAAAGAAGGCTACTATCAATTGTATAAAAGGGAAAAACATTTAATTGTTGAGAAATTAGGTATAGTAATCACATACTGACATAATTTTTTTGGCATTTTCAACATCTCTGACTCATTCTTGAACCTCAGACACATTTTAAATATTTTTACCTTTATAATACTTTATTAGTGTAATTCTGATATCACTATTCAACTAGACATAGTATAGAATATATAGCTGTTGACTAAATAAAAGGAGGAAGGCCTTCAAATTTAAGTGATTTACCCAACTCTTCAGCTATCTAGTAAATTTTAACCATATTCCTTCAACTTGACCACTACAGCCTTTTCAGACACATTAATTGTCCCTGTGGCCTCTGAAGAATGCCGCCATTTAGTTTAATTAAAGTTGCGAAGTATTTGTCTTATCATCTGACAAAGAGAACGTCCCTGGGAAGCCACCAGACTCCCGATCACTGACACTGGAATTTCTGCATTCCATCCTCCTGGAAAGGCCCAGCCCAGAACTGTCTGAGAACCAGGCCTTTCCCTTCCAGCAATACAGAGACCCATGTGGAGCCAGAGGACAAGTGCCTCAGACTTTATCTCACTAGTCTATGTTTGATGAATTATTCTTAAATATCACCTCTATTCACAACAGAACCTCTGGCCTTTACTAAAGAGCTTCTTATAAAGAGCACTGGGTTATTATGTATCTGACATATTTAGGGTCATATCATGATATTCCAATAACAATCCATAAGGCAGGATCTGTAACTATTCCTCTTAGAAAGATAAGGAAAGTGAGCCTTAGAGAGAGTCAGGTATTTGTCCAAGAGAGTATGTCAGCACCCGGGAATGCCTGGACTGGAGCGCAGGCCTGTCTGATCCTCCGCGTCGGAGGAGAAATCCGAGGGGAAGCCTTTCCTCCATGTCAGAACTGTTGCGATACAAGCGAGGTCACAGCCACCCCCGCGGGTGCTGAAGGAAGTTCACCCACAGGGTCCAGCACCCATCAAATAGCGCCAAACAACAATCAATATGGAGTTCTACCATTCCAGTAGGCTTTTTTCTCTAATATCTACTTTAATACCTTAATCCACCAAGGCCGCCTTCTCTTGTTCACTGCTCGCACGGCTCTTCTGCTTCCCGGCTCTGGAGGTCTCGGTACCGCCTACCACCCAGGCCCACAGTGGACCATGAGGAGCTGAAGAGTAACTTTATCCAAAAAGGCTTCTGACTTTTTGAATTGAAAAAGTCACGAAGACTCTAGAAACCTACCAGTTGTTCTACGACCAGCTACAAATTGAACCAATATTTTGAATTTGGCAAATTAAGAAAAATTCTAGTTTGCGCAGTAAATGACCGTTCCAGTAAGCGCACTGTACAAAATATCCTGTTAGAAAAAATGTTTGTCCTTAGGCAAACATTCTCAAATAATTATACTGCATTTTCAAGAAATGTGGGGCAAATTACAGTTGCTGGTCACTGTTAAGAAGACAGGTTAACTTTCTCTGAGGAGAAAGACATGCAGGGCTTGGTGAGCACATGGCTTCCTGCTCCCAGCGGGGAGGAGATCCTGCACAGACCACCCCATCTGTGTGCTGGCCATGACCTCGCGGGGTCTCATTGCCTGCACATACGTTGCCTGTTCTCAGGCGTCCTTTAAATGCCTTTTCTTTTAAACCCCTAGAACATTTCTTAACATAGAAGAACTTAAAATCAATTGTAATGTATGGAGTCATGGGTTGTGTCTGTTTTGAACGTCTCCTGACTTCTATCTTCTGTCTAATTGTCCCTGAGCATCCCCTGTCTTGGGTTAAATGAAAGTATGGGGAGCCTAGATTGAAAACAGAACATAGTTACTTCATAAACTAAGCCAAGGGAAAAGTAAAAATAATTCCTATTGAAACACATTCTATGAATGCAACAAGCCACGTGATTGACAAAGACTCTTGTCACAGTGCTACTGGACAAGGGGCTCTGAATTCTGTACCAAACGGCCAATCTTCATAAACTTAGTTGTGAATGTGAATTACACAATGCAAAGTTTGGCAAGAACAGTAAAGAGAACTTTCTGATTGGCTAACTAAGGAGCGTTAGATATTTATCTAAACACCATGCTCTCACAATGCAGGAGTTTCAAGCCCAGTATGTGGACAGGAAGTAGGTAAGAAAATGAGTCACCACTTGCTGGAATAATTTTTTCAAATACGAATGGCCCCTGGCCACCTCTCTTACCCACCCTCCAGCCAGCCTACCTGAGCATACCACCCTGCTCCACAGTGGGCCGTAAGTGTCCCATGACTTCGTCCATCAATGTCTTTAGCATTTCTGTTCCTAAAATTCTGAGTCCTTTTGGAGATGATGGCCATTCGCCCCAAGGAATCCAGAGAGCCACATGCCCGTGGCTAGCGCCACGGCCACGTCACCTGGGATCCCAGGCAGGCTCCTCATGCTCTCCAGCCCACTGGTTGGAGCCTCTGTAACGAGGTTAGTGCCTTTCCACCCACCACGTATACGTGACATTGCAAAGCCTTCCCTGCTCTCACATGGATGCAACAGTGTCTACCAGCAACAGGAAGACAGGAAGCATTTGTCTGTGACAGATTCACTATCAAATGCCTCTTGACACCCTCATACCAGAGACAAAGACAATTTACCTTCAACTGAGGTTGTCTAGCAATTTTTCTGTAAAGGGGTAAATCTTAAGTACTGTGAGCTTTGCAGGCCATGTAGTCTCTGTCGCATCTACTCAACTTTGCCATTGTGACATTAAAGAGGCCCAGACGATATCCAAACAGATGAGTGTGGCTGGGTTTGACCCCCGTCCTCAGTTTGCTGACCTTGATTTAGACCATGTTACAAATATGATTGATGGGTACATTTAAACTGGGAGAAAGGGAAATGGTTTCTACCACTTCCTCTTCTCGTTTGCAGTAATTTAGAAAAATGACTGCAAATAAGAGAGAAGAAAAACTGAGGGAAGCCATGCCATCTACCTACCCAGCCTCTTCTCTTCCAGGTAGGTTGAGGGAGGACATGCATATAAAGGGTTTCTTCACAAGGGCTGAGGGAGCTACGGTGGAAGAGCTGTCCTTTGAGAGTAGGGGTCCCATCGGCATTAGCCATGCCGTGGGCTATGCAGGGAGCAGAGATTTAGCACCTGTGCTGGTACAGAGGGTCTGATGGAGACTGATGCCTGCTCAGTCTATAGAGGAGACACTCAAGTGGCCATGTGCCCTGCAAGGGTGGAAGGTAGCTTGGAGAGACAGCTGGAGTGTTAAAAGAGGAGGTGCCGAGGTGGAGGGCTTCAGAGCAGATCCTGCAAGCTGGGGATGAATGGAAGCTGCTGAGTGCTTCGGGGATCTGGAGCCTGGTGAGAGTTACGACAGGGTTCCAAGGCCGCAGGATGGCCAGGGGGCTTCCCAGAGGGCGGGGGCACTGCCTCCCAAGGGCCCGGCTGGGAGGCGACCACAGAGAACACAGGGGGGACCAGCAGGTGCCAGGGCCCATGCTAGGTTTAATGTTTGCTGTCACTGTCTTGTTATTCTTCATTATTTTTTACCTCGAGTCCCCACATTTCAGTCATGCACCAGGCTCCCTAAATCGTGGCCTGCAGCCCATCCTGACCACAGGGGTCGGCGAACCTGAGCCAGACATTGCAGATACTCCCACCCCACCACCTCTGCCAGACTCATCATGTTAGCAACCTTCCCCCCGAAAAACGAAGAACTGTTTGTGTGATGCCCCCCAAATTCACAGGATGAGAGCATGGGAGGAGGGAGAGAAAACAGAGCAGTGGAATTCTGATTTGTTTTACGATTGAGCTGTGCATAGTGAATTTAACTGAAAAAAAAAATCAGCAGATAAAGTTGGATCTACCAGGAAATAGCCAGGTTAAGTTCTCTACCTCAGGTGGGGATTAGAGAGAAGGAGTGTGGGAGAGGGAACCACAGAGTAGAGTTGAATTCAGCCATACAGAAATAAAGTATTAGAATTATGTCCTTGAGTTTTAGGGGTGTCTAACTGTGTTACAGTTTTATAAGCCATAAAGCACCCTGGGACTTCCAGGCAGTATATGCAATGGTACCACCATGTCCCCAGCTCCAGTTTTGAAAAAGAAGAGCAAGAAATATGAGTCACCCAGGACCTGGGGGCAGCCAGAGCGCTGGGCCTTTCCCACAATGAAGTCACTGCATGGCGCCTCTGGGAAGAGCTTGGCAGGAGCTTCTGGGAAAGGCTCCCTAGATCATGTCCTGCAGCCCATCCTGACCCACCTACCTGTCCTCTGCCCCAAGGCTCTCCACTGCCTTTCTCTGCCCCTCCTCACCTCCCTCTTTTAGGCAACTTTCCTGTTTTCTCCACCTATGTCGTTGACTGAAGTCATACAAATGAAATCCAGTGATCTCCTTCTGCAGCCCGAGGGGCTCCCCCCAGCCCAGGCTTGCCTGAAGTGCCCCCAGAGCCCAGACACGACGCCCCCAGCCATGGGACCCTCGCTCTTTCGAACTCTCAGGAATCAGCCTAGCTAAATCCAAATCGCCCCAGCGCTATAGTCCTCAGGTCATTACTGACCTTATGGAATCTTTGATTGAAATTAAAACAGAAGTAGCCATTTCTAAGAGGCTGGGTTGAAGGTAAGGAAAAGACAGTATTTCTTTAACTCATACTACTGGGCTATTTTCTCCAGAAGATGAGCCATGCAGCGGTGGGAGGGGCAAGAAGAAATCTGGGAACATATTTTTTCTCTTCCCTCTCAACATGCTTAATCCCCAAATTTCCTTTGTCCACTACTAAGTGTCTACATCATTTTGTGTCTCAGTCTAATATTCCTTTCTTAGAGAGCCAAGGTGAATCCAGGGTTCACATAGCAGACATATCTTGGCTCCTAAAACCTGTTGTTTTACTCCTCAAGTGGGGGAGTAGCCAGGCTGGGGCTGTCCCGGCCTCCTGGGGCTCTGGAAGCATGCACAGCTAGAGAAGCTCCCCCAGAAGCCTCGGCCGGGGCTTCTCAAACTTCAGCATCCCCTGGAGGGTGTGTGGACACACAGACGGTCGATCCCCCACAACACACAAAGAGCCGCTGGTTCCGTGGACCTGGGGCGGCCTGGGAATCTGCATCGTGAGAGGTTCCCGATGACCCTGATGTTGGGGTCCCAGGGTCACACCAGGCCTCCGCGGCGAGAAGACTGAGATCAGGTCCAGGAACCTGCAGAATGGCCTCAGAATGCCTTCCTCCTACAGCTGGGGACTCTCTGCTCTTCCCATAACCAAACCACAAGTGTTCCACTTGGCCAGAAAAAAATTAATTGTAGCTGTTAACATGACAAATTACATGCCTAATCACCCAGCAAGGCTCTTGTCTGAGGGTTTAGACTTGGGGGTCACAAAATGATGCCCCACAGGCCAAAATTTCTTTGTAGGGTATGTGTGTTAAACAGGACATTTATTGGAAGATTTCTCAGAGTAATCTAGATTTTCAGATTTTATGGAAGAAAATGAGAAGCTGGCACTGCTGAGCCCACCCCCTGCACAGCTGGCTGGGCTGTAGGTGAGCCGTGGCAGACTCGTTTCCGTGGAGCATTTACTCGCTCATTCGCCCCACTCTCAGCATTCTCCTCAGCACAGAGACCCTTATACTTATTACTACATTTGCACTGTTTTTTTTCTAGTAGATTAATTTTTCTCTGTATCTAAGGATAAAAACAAAAGCTACATCAAGAGAGTTTCGTGTTTCAAGAAAAAAAGGAGAGAATATTTAGTAATGACCACCCTATGGGTTTAAGATGCAGGCTCTCTGCCAGCTCACTTGTTATTACCTGCCTGTCTTCTGAAACCCTTGAGTCTGGGGCCAGGCTGACCACCCCAGGGGGCGGGCAGAAATGCATGGGGGAGGGAGGAGCAGCAAGAGGCAGACTCTGCATGCAGGGCATCAAGGAGACGCCCCCACCCCGGAAAGGAGTTGTCCAAAGGAAAGAAGCTGCAGTATGTCACAACTTGATCCAAGGACATCGTCGCTTGGCCAGGGGAGAGGGAATGTCGTGCACCGCAGGAAATGCACTCCTGGGGGTCCCTGGGGGAGCCTCCACAGCCGTGCCCGCAGCTGAGGCTGCCGGGGCTACAGCATAGCTGCCGACAAAGGGCGCACCGGCAAAGGCTCAGGGAGGAGCTGGGCACCTGCCTTGAGAACTGGCTCCGCAGGAGGCCCCGAGAGGATCTGGGAGCGTCCTCACGGCCCCTGTCGGGACCACTGGGGGTGAGAGAGGACCCAGTAGATGCCCAGCTCGAGGGCAGGACGAAGGGCCTGAGAGACCCCCGTACCCCGGAGCACCTTTCACATTAACCTGAGGAATATGGACAGGAGGTTCTGCAAGCGTTTGGCAGAAACTAAGATAAGGAAATGTCTTAGTGTTGACTGTTGACTGTCACTCTTCCTGTTAACTCCCTGGCTTTCTCAGCTTGAGAACGACGGATTATATTTCACTCCACTAACATTTGTGGGCACCACTGTACCAAGTAACAAAAGTCATGCTGGGCGCAAGGACAACACACAAAAATAAAAGATGCTCCTTCCTTCGAGAATACCGTGGTCCAAGAGAGCGGTCTCTAAATGTTTTTGACAGTTCAATCCATTATTTAAAAATGTAATCCTTTCTCCCAACATTTGTACATCTATTGGTAAATTACAAGTGTTATGCTAATCTCCTAATGTATTAGGTATATGATAAATTATATCCAATAATAAATATTGTGGAAGCTCATTCTCCTTTGACTTCTCATGTGACAATCGGTGTACAAAACAGGCATTTAAACAAATTTTTTAAAATAGGAATCTTCAAAAATGATTTCATAGCTGTCTTGGATCTGAGGAGTAATTAGACTTGATCCTGAGCAAGTCCAGCCACCATACAGACCATACAAAGTCGGAAACACGCAAGGGCCAATGGCTGTTGGTCAGGACAGAGCGGCAAGCTCTGGGCACCTGGCATTTCTCTGACCGTGGTAGTCGGGCGGGGCCCTGGGGATGAGTAAGCGCTTTCCGGGCTAAGGGAGGAGGATAAATAAAAGCACATCGCTGGTCAGGGGTCTGACGTAGACTTGGAGTCCAAAACGATGCACCAGGGCAATAAAATACTATGTAACAAGGCATAATGGGTTCATTCAGGGAAATTGCATCTGATAAGAATACAGTCTGTATTTGCATGTTCTGCCTTCCGTTTGTGCCTGACATGTCACTGCTATCCTGTCCCATCAGGGAAAAAAATAGTGGACCTTGGTGGTCACCATGGTGATTAAACAGTGGGAATGCGGGTGGAGGAAGGAATGTTCTATAGTTACACATCAAGAAAGTAGAAAACACAGGTTATTTTTAATTCTGGCTGTGTTCCTACAATTTTAATGTCTAAACATTACGATGTACATAAATAGTAAAGTCTGTTTCTCATGTAGCCGTGAGAAAAAATACGTTCCCAGTAATTCAATATGACCTTCTTATTCTGTTGACATTTCACTTTCATCAGCTGCCATTCAAGCCAACAAAAATGCCCCAAGTAAGGATTTTCCAAATTTGTAGCCAGGGAGCGTGTCCCTTCCTCCCCTTGTCTTCTGCCCTCCTCTGCTCCTAGCGCATGAGCACGACTCACCATCCAGGGTACTGGGCCTGAGAACCGCTTTCCTAGCCATGACGATGGGCATGCTTTCGGTCATCTGCACGCTGCGAATGACGCGTGTGGCCAAGGACAAAGGTTTGCCAGGCAGCGGAAAGACCAGAGTGGGAGGTGGTGTCACTCGTGAACAAACAGCCAGCTTTCCTGGGCAGAGAACCAGTCTGCGTTCCTGGACTCCTGGGCCAACGGAGGTAAGGGCCTAATCGTCCCCCGTCCCCTCGACACCTCTGCCCTGGGAAACATGCCCAATGACGAGTGGGAGCATAAGAAGAAATAAGAACAGAAAAAGCAAAACATCCAAACCTGGGAAGACAAGAGACCTAGTTCTAAAAAACTCCCTCATAATACACTATCCAGTGATACTGACATAAGTGAATTGCGTGGAAATAGAGTTTCTCTTCTAAGGATTGTAAATCGCTGAATTTTGCTTGAACAGAAGTTCTACCCAGGACCATAGACTTAGACGTTTTCTCTTTCTCTATAGATTTCACTTAAATTATAAACCAATTATGTCTTACATTTGATAGGCTGGTTAGATTTACCAAAACAGTACCACTGTTTTTATTAAATAATTTTGTCACATATACTTATAAATACCATACCTACATATGAATGGATCATCAAAAAGGGCATTTTATAAACCTTTGAAACTTTAGAATTTATTGCTCAAAACTAAATTTAAAGACAGAATTTATGCTACCAACATTAGTGAACTATATTCAGAATCTGCTTTATTAGTTTTACTCACTATGTACTGGTTCAGTGATTTCAAAGTGCCAGCACTGGGTAGGGAAAGGAGTTTGGTGATCTGTGTCCCCGTGGGTCTCCTAGTCCCAAGTAATGCTTGCTCTGCTGCGTTTCTCCACTGCCCTTAGCTTTCTCCTAGGGAGAGCTCTGAGGCCTCCTGCACTGATTTACTGAAAAGGAGGACTGGGCAGGCAAGGCACTGCGCCCGGGGCTGCAGCGGCCTCACCGCGGCAGCCCAGCTGGCGCCCTCTCTGAGGCACGAGGACCAGCCAAGACAGCCAGCTTTGCCGTCACGCCAGAAGGATGTGCCCGTTCCCACCGCGCCCCGTTGTATGCCTGCCCATGGATCCTTCGGGGCAGAAAGTATTAGTCAGAGAGAGTTCATGCCTCATCACAGGTTATGTATAAACAGTGAAGCTGTAGAAGATAGAGTTCTGTGGTGTTCGTCATTCAGGGAGCCGTGGGAGAATTCCAGCGCCTGGGTCCATAGCTGGGAGTGGGACCTTCAGCCCTGGGACTTCGCTCCTTCTTCTTCCTCTCCTTTATCACACGGGCTTTCATTAGAAAGCTTTAAAGAGATTAACCCAAGAAAGGAACAAACATGGAAACAGGAATTACCCTTACTTTTGTCTGCATTCTTACAGCTTCGGGGTACCTACCGTTTCCCTCTTCCCACAAGATCACAAACTGCTTGAGGGCAGAAGCGGTCCGATTCACTTGGCGACCCTCCAGCAATTAGCACAGAGCTTACACAGAATGTGTGGGGAAGGCTCTTTAAGTGCATTAAGCTAAGGGAGAAAAAGGCAGGGTTGGAGAAAACACAATGGACACAGCATCTTCTGTTTGATCTCCTAGAAAAGGTGGCCCCTTTCTGGCTCAAATAAATTTAAAAAGTAAAAAAGGTAGACTGATCTGTCGAAGTCCTCAGAAATCAGGACGAGCCTCTGAATGGTGCTTCTACTCATGGGCTCTTCATGAGAAGATGGAGAATTTACAGGATTTCCCAAATATTGTAGAGAAATCAGGAGAGCCAAAAAGGGACTAAAAATTTCAGAAACTGGATAAATTTCAAATGACCCCAATAGGAAACTCTTTCAGAGGTGTGGTTACAAACAATCTGATAGGCCAATATTACATTCTCCCCAAATAACCTCTAATGAAATGTCCCCAAATATCTAAATCCCCACCTTCAGCACGGTAACACAGAGGTCCTGCATCCCAGCAGTTCCCCCAGCTTGTTGAGAGGAGGGGTCTAAGCTACTAAAGGAAACTAAGCTACTGAGGAAAGGTTGAAGGGTAGTAAGTAGTTGTGGCCATGACTAGAGCGTGCCCCACGACCTCTGCCTCTTCAAGTACAGACTGACTGCTGCGGACACAGAAGTCAGGCTAGGCAGGAGGGCAGACAGAGGACCGAGTGAGTCTCAACACTACAGAACAAGTGGGACATAGAAATGGATGGCCGATGCATAATGGGACTCTGAAAAGAAGGCAGGAAATACCCATGCATGACTCTAGCCTTTGAGCATATCACCCTAGAGAGAGCTGCCACACTCTTCCACAACGGTCGCGGGGGACCTGCTATGGTCTGAATGCTGGTGTTCCCCACAAATTTACACTAAAACCTAATGCGTGAGGTGATGGTGTTAGGAAATGGGGCCCGGAGCAGCTTTTAGGCCATGAGGGTGGCGTCCTCATGAATGGGATTCGTGGTCTTCTGAGGGACCCCACAGAGCTCCCTAGCCTCTTCCACCTGTGAGAACATGGGGCACCCCAACGTACTGTTGCCAGCATGGTCTGCAGCGGCTTTGATCCTACTTGGTTGCACTTGCCTGGTAAACAGTCTACCACTGCTTATTACATTCAAACGCAAATAACCAATTTAACAGAGAGCTCATGCTGGACTTCTCATTCAGACAGGAGCCACACGAGCCCATGCAGGACCCTGTAGGAGTCTTTGTCATGGGCGTGCCTGTCATTGAAGTCGCTCTATAGTCACTGGTATATAGTGAGTCAGCCCGTCACTAGCGCATTTCCTCAGCCGCAGTACATACACTACTTTATAATAATGGAGCTTAAGGGGCTTGTTCCACTATTTGGCACAGATTTACCAACACTTTAAAGATTCATTTTTAAATTAAATTTGACTTATACATGCTGTTACTGCGTATATATGTTTGTAGAGAAAATACGTTTGTAGAGAAAAAAGCTTTTTAAGTTCTAGTCTGGCAATACTTCAGGCAACAAAATACAAGAAAAATAAAACAATTTGTACCCCGCCCCAACCTCAGAGTTCATTTTGGGGGGATTTTTACCTGTAATGGTGTTATTTATATCACCTCAAAACTTGTGACCGATTAAAGAGAGCAAGGCTAGCATACAGGATGCTTCACTGACTTCCAGTCCGGCATAAGGCTGAAGCTGACACAGGCAGGAATGGGCGGCCGGACAGACATCCTGGTCGCTGAGGTAGTCTGACTCCCCAGGACCTGGTCCCCTCTCCTCCCACCTCTGCAAACAGCACTGTCCCCATGTCAGCTCCTCCGACTAAAACTGCAGAGCTACCAGGGAAGCACATGTAACACAAAATTGTCTCTGTGTCAACCTCTGCTCAATTCTTAAGTCACTGCCATTACCCGAAAGTAAATGCTATGGTCCTACATGACCCAGAACCTGCCAAGCTTGTTCTCTTCCCGTGCTTCCCCTCAAAGAACAGCACCAGCCAATCCCTGTCCCCTGGGCACGGTGCCCTCTCAGGCCTCTGGACTTCCCTTGTCCTCCCCCAAGGGTCCACTCGGCATTATATTCTCTTCCCTGGTTCCCGCAGGAAAACCTGCCAGCTGCTTTCTTCACTCCCCCTCAATACCCACCACATGTAACTATGGCAACCACCACGTCTGTTTGCCTAGCTGTGAGCTTCTTGAAAGCAGGAACCAAGTTTTTAGATATTTTTCTCCTAGTGCCTGATAGAGTGCCTGGCATACTGCAGGCAACTAGATATTTGCTAAATTTTAAGTAAGTGGGCCTACTGGGTTCCCACAACCTTCATATTTGCAGATTCTATTCTGCCAAGTCGTAAGACCATTCTTGTTACCACTGCAGCTAATCAGCAGCATATTTGGGCACATGTTTCTTTTCGATTCATTTTGCTTTCGTGTATTCCTTCGAGATGGCTGTTTGTGCCGAACGCCTACTGACAGTAACAAACCCTGTGGTCCCGCGGTTCGGCAGGAGCATTATTCTGCTGATTCTTACAAACACAGAGCTTTCCCGGCATCCACAGCACTCTCATTGTAAGATTTAGAAGATGGCCACACTGCAGAGTACTTTGAGGACTAATTTCAAAACATATAATCGGACTGGGTAGATTATGTGGATAAAACTGAAGAGATCTTTTTACTTATGATCACCCAGGTTTCAAAAATGAAAATTTTTCATTTTCTGAAGCTACAGAAAGAGTTGGGTTCATATGAGAATAAGTCCCTACCTTGCTCCATTCACCATTTAAATCTTGCTTTTCACAGAAAGAGGCATGCACTCTGCTAACCGCTATGGACAAGTAGCATTTGCAGCTTCACTCACTATAAAACATAAACTCATATACTTAATGGGCCAAAGCTCAGGTTCTCTACAGGAACATAAAAGTGCTTATTAATTGAATTCTGTGGATGTCACCACTACCTATCTTAGTAAAATCTCCCTCTTGCATGTTCAGCCCAGAACTTAACTGAGCTGACCTACCCTTCAGAGGCTGTGGAGAACGGCATGCCCTCTGGAAATGGGACCAGGAATGTCAGTGGTTTCAAATCCATGGTGGCTTCTTCAGTGGTAAACAGTTTTCCGGGGTTCACGGCCCTGACTTTCACTTGGACAAACCTCAAAGTGCCAGCCAGCTCGACCTGCCAACTTCTGCATAGTTTTCTGCCCATGGCCATCAATCTCTCCCTGGCAATAAAAGAAGACTAAACCTTGGTTTGCCCCACTGTCACCTGGGAGGATGATGAAGCTTTGATGGAACTTTAGCCAAGGATGGTGCTCCCCAGCAAAGTAAACCTGCTGTACAACGCTCTCCCAGTTCTGTGACTTGGGGAATCTGATTCTCTACACACACTGCGGTCACTTCCTGGACTAGCTAACTGAGCCAGTTGCTTCCAAAAAGCTGGTGCCAAGTGTCTGCCTGATGATGTAAAATACCTTCCCTTTGCTTTCTTCTCATTCAATGTTCCTTTCCTTGGTTAACGTCAGTGTCATATCAGATGAAGTCACCAAACCACAGGGAGGAGTCGACTTGCCTCCAAAAAAGTAGCATGTTATTCTGAGATGCTTGGTCGACTGAAAAAGAAATGAGCTGAGGTACAACATTGGTATGAACACAGCTGGTCTCCAAACTTGTGTGGTACTAAGAATCTATATATATTTTTAGCTAAAATAAGGTTTCAGTGTAGATAGAGAATAAGAGAGAAAATGACTATAAACATTTAAAAATAGTTTTTAGATTTCTTTAAAGAATTATTTTTTTCCTGCAAGAAACTCCAGTAATAAAACTTAATTCCCAGAATATCATTTGCAATTTATCTTCTTCCTTTGTTTTCAGTTGGCAGTAAATATTTTCAATGAGAACTAGAGCTCACCACACCTGTCAGCTTGAGCCAAGGGCTGACTTTTCCAAATCCTGAAGAAGTTTGGATAAAGTCGGAGTCACCTAAGGGAACCCGTGCAGAAGCCGCAGGGTCAGGGCCATTTGAAGGAGAAGCACAGTGTGTTCTCCACCACTGAGTTTCTAGAAATAGGACCTGCTTTACCAATGTGAGAACATTTTCGGCATTCAGAGGACAGACCGAATGCCAGAGGCGGGGTGTGTGGTGCATTTTGGGAGCCAGTGATGAGCTGAAGGTGTTCATGCTGCACAGGTGGACGGCCTTTGGGTCAAGGCGCACTAGCTCAAGATTGTTCTTTTCAGTCAATGGCCCAGCCGCTTCTAGTGTGCCCTCAGCTAAACGTCCAGATGAGGCTGCAGGCACCTAACCTTCCTCTCACTGCAAGACCTACACGGACCCAGGTAGCGTCACAAATGCGAACCGAGCCTCTTTCCTATTCTTTGAAGATTGAGCCCTTGAGGAAATCAAGCCAGCTGTCAGTATGGAAGATGGAATTTAAATAGAAAATAATAATAATAATGGCAATATCAAACCATTTCCACAGAGAGCTGCAACTCGAGTAACACTTTCCATAACAAATGAGGTCAATATCTTTGTAATTTTACTTCAAAGATGGCATGCCAGACATTAAACAAATTTGAAAATCTGTTTGTATTTGAACTTTCAAATTAATTAAATCTACTTTAACCTGGTCTGGTAAATACACAGCATGAATTTTGTCACACCTGTCTCCCAGATCACTGGTTGGTGATGGAACCTGAATACACTCACAGAACCCTCAACACATCACCCGAACCACTCTACCAGTAGATCAGAGTTCCTAGTCACAGGATGTGTTTGCCATTTCTGCGTTTTAAGATGAAACGTGAAATGGCCAACAGGCACATGAAAAGATGCTCCATATCACTAATCATCAGAGAATTGCAAATTAGAACCACAATGAGATATCACCTCACACCAGTTAGGATGCTCACTACCGAAAAGGCAAGAAATAACAAATGCTGGCAAGGAGGCAGAGAAAGGGGAACCCTCCGATGCTGCTGGTGGGAATGTAAATTAGTTCAACCATTGTGGAAAGCAATATGGAGGTTCCTCAACAAACTAAAAATAGAAGTATCATTTGACCTGGGAATTCCACTCCTAGGAATCTACCCAAAAAGGCAAAGTCCCTGATTGAAAAGACATATGTGCCCCTATGTTTATCGCTGTATGGTTTGCATTAGCCAAGATATGGAAGCAACCTAAGCGTCTATCAGTAGATGAATCGATAAAGAAGAGGTGGTACATAAACACA
Organism: Smutsia gigantea; assembly: GCA_032199065.1. Lineage (NCBI taxonomy): Eukaryota > Metazoa > Chordata > Mammalia > Pholidota > Manidae > Smutsia > Smutsia gigantea. The sequence goes on along the minus strand of JAVSCE010020720.1, from coordinate 902,088 downwards.
ATGGAATATTAATCAGTCATAAAAAGAAAAAAAATCCTGCCATTTGCAACAACATGATGGATCTAGAGGGTATTATGCTCAGTGAAACAAGCCAGGTGGAGAAAGACAAATACCATATGATTTCACTTCTTTGTGGAGTATAAAAGCAAAGCAAAAGAGATGGAACAAAATAGCAGTAGACTCACACACTCCAAGAAGGGACTAGTGGTTACCAAAGGGAAGGGGTGGGGGTGTGTGGAGGTGGAGGAGATAAAAGGGCACAATAATTCGCCATCATAATGTAAGGTGGTCACGGGGACGGTAGTACAGCATGGAGAATACTGTTAATGGTTCTGTAACATATTCCTATGTTGATGGAGAGTGAACACACTAGTGTGGGTGACAACTTAATAATACAGGTAACTCCTGAACCATTGTGTTGCCTAATTGAAACCAATTAATATTGCATATCAATGATACTTAAATAAAAAATAAATCAGGTGACGGATTAAAGATGGCGGTGTGAGAGGTAAGACAGAGACTTCCTCCTAAAATTGCATATAATATGAAAATATAATTAATACAACTACTCCTGAAAGAGCAACACGAAAGAGGACTGCACCAGACTGCATACACCTGGAGAAAAGAGCAGACCTCACGGAACAGGGAAACGTACCAAAGCTGTGGCCCAGCGGGACCCAAGCCCTTCCCCCACCCCAGCACACCAGTGGAAGGAAGAGAAACAGAGCGGGGAGGGAGTGGAGGCCTGGGACTGCTGAATACCTAACTCCAGAGATCTGCTCTGGGAGCACAAACCTACATTTCATGGTGCTTGCATGATACTCTCATGATTACGGGGTTAGAAAGCTAAGACAGGCAGAATTGCCTTGTGGAAAGCAGGGATCCATATACGGCTGCTCTGGGACAAAAGAAAGGCAGGCAGTCTGAGAGACTTCCTAACAAGGAAACCCTTAGCAAGAGGGCTGCTAAAGGGACAAGAATTGCACAGACCTTACTGCTCAGGAGAGAGAACAGGTAGACAAAACTGTCCAGGCGTACTCTGCCCAGAAGGTTGGGAGCTTTCATGGTCTTCAGGTGCTCCAGCTCCCTGGCTTTCTACACAGCTCCAAGGACCAACCCGGGATACGCAGCCTACTGCGCCTTTTTCCCAGCCAGCCCCACCTGGCTCGAAAACCAGCAAACCCTACCATGGCATTAGGCCAGCCAGAGGGAAGATCTGTCTACAGCAACTACAAACGCAAAGTACAGAGGCTTATACCTCTGTGCTTGGCCCACTGGTTCAGGCAGTGGAGACAGGCATAGCAGCTGGGAAGCAGGAAACAGCTCTTTCCTCCCCCCAGGCACCAATACTGCACCCCTGAGACCCCCAACATTGCTTCAGGGGCTGAGCAGCTCCAGAGAGTAGAGCTTCTGGGCACTAGAGGGTGCCATATACAAATATGAAATGCCAAATGAATCTGGTTCAAAATAAAATATTAATACAACTCCTGAGAAAGATTTAAATGACACTGATGTCATGAATCATCCTGAAAGGGAGTTCAAAATAAAAATCATGAACATGCTCATGGAGGTAAGGAAAGATATTCAAGAACTCAGGAGTGAATTCCGGTCAGAGATCCAATCATTGAAGAGCACAATGGAGGGTATTAAAAGCAGATTAGATATGGTGAAGAAGACAATAAATGAAATAGAAACTAGAGAAGAGGAATACAAAGAAGCTGAGGCACAGAGAGAAAAAAGGATCTCTAAGAATGAAAGAATCTTGAGAGAACTGTGTGTCCAATCCAAACGGAACAATATTCATATTATAGGGGTACCAGAAGAAGAAGAGAGAGAAAAAGGGATAGAAAGTTCTTTGAGGAGGTGATTGATGAAAATGTCCCCAATCTGGGGAAGGAGATAGTCTCTCAGGCCATGGAGATGCACAGATTTCCCAACACAAGGGACCCAAGGAAGACAACACAAAGACATATAGTAATTAAAATGGCAAACATCAAGGATAAGGACAGATTGTTAAAAGCAGCCAGAGAGAGAAATAAGATCACATACAAAGGAAAGCCCATCAGGCTATCATCATACTTCTTAGCAGAAACCTTACAGGCCAGAAGGGAGTGGCATGATGTATTGAATGCAATGAAGCAGAAGGGCCTCAAACCAAGAATACTTTATCTGGCAAGGTTATCATTTAAATTTGAAGGAGGGATTAAACAATTTCCAGATAAGCAAAAGCTGAGAGAATTTACCTCCCACAAACCATCTCTACAGTGTATTTTGGAGGAACTGCTATAGATAGAAGTGTTCCTAGGATTTAGTAGCTGTCACCAGATGTAATAAAAGCACAGTAAAGAAAATAGAACAGCTAATTACTAAGCAAATGCAAAATTAAGTTAATTATCCCCAAAGTCAATCAAGGGATAGACAAAGAGTACAGAACATGATACCTAATATATAAAGAATGGAGGAGGAAGAAAAAGTAGGAGAAAAAAAAAGAACCTTTAGATTGTGTTTGTAATAGCCTATTAAATGAGTTAAGTAAGACTCTTAGATAGTAAGGAAGTTAACCTTGAACCTTTGGTAACCACGAATCTAAAGTCTGCAATGCCAATAAGTATATACTTATCCATAATCACCCTAAATGTAAATGGACTGAATGCACCAATCAAAAGACATAGAGTCACTGAATGGATAAAAAAACAAGACCCATCTATATGCTGCCTACAAGAGACTCACTTTAAACCCAAAGACATACACAGACTAAAAGTGAAGGGATGGAGAAAGATATTCATGCAAATAATAGGAAGAAAAAAGCAGGAGTTGCAGTACTTGTATCAGATAAAATAGACTTAAAGAAAGTAACAATAGACAAAGAAGGACATTACATAACAATAAAGGGGTCAGTCCAGCAAGAGGATATAACCATTATAAATATCTATGAGGCCAACACAGGAGCACCTACATATGTGAAACAAATACTAACAGAATTAAAAGGGGAAATAGAATGCAATGCATTCATTCTAGGAGACTTCAACACTCCACTCACTCTGAAGAACAGGATCAACCAGACAGAAAATAGGTAAGGAGACAGAGGCACTGAACAACACATTAGAACAAATGGACCTAACAGACATCTACAGAACTCTACACCCAAAAGCAGCAGAATACACATTCTTCTCAAGTGCACATGGAACATTTTCAAGAATAGATCATATACTAGGTCACAAAAAGAGCCTCAGTAAATTCAAAAAGATTTAAATTGTACCAACCAGTTTCCCAGACCACAAAGGTATGAAACTAGAAATAAATTACGCAAAGAAAATAAAAAATCCCACAAACACCTGGAGGCTTCACAACATGCTCCTAAATAACCAATGGATCAATGACCAATAAAAACAGAGATCAAGCAATATATGGAGACAAATGACAACAATAATTCAACACCGCAAAATCTGTGGGATGCAGCAAAATCTGCGGGCCGTGCTAAGAGGAAAGTATATTGCAGTACAGGCCTACCTCAGCAAAGAAGAACAATCCCATATGAGCAGTCTAAACTCACAATTAACGAAACTAGAAAAAGAAGAACAAATGAGGCCCAAAGTCAGTAGAAGGAGGGACATAATAATAAAGATTAGAGCATAAATAAATAAAATCAAGAAGAATAAAAAAATAGAAAAAAATCAGTGAAAGAAAGAGCTGGTTCTTTGAGAAAATAAACAAAAGAGATAAACCCCTAGCCAGATTTATCAAGAAAAAAAGAGTCTGTCTACTCAAATAAACAGAATCAGATATGAGAAAGGAAGAATCACTACGGACACCACAGAAGTACAAAGAATTATTAGAGAATACTATGAAAAATTATATGCTAACAAACTGGATAACCTAGAAGAAATGGACAACTTCCTAGAAAAATACAACCTTCCAAGGCTGACCCAGAAAGAAACAGAAAATCTGAACAGACCAATTGCCAGCAACAAAACTGAATTGGTAATCAAAAAACTACCTGAGAACAAAATCCCTGAACCAGATGGCTTTATTGCTGAATTTGATCAAACATTTAGTGAAGACCTAATACCCACCCTCCGTAAAGTTTTCCAAAGAGTAGAAGAAGAGGGAATACTTCCAAACTCATTCTATGAGGCCAGTATCACTCTAATACCAAAGACACCACAAAAAAAAGAAAATTACAGACCAATATCCCTGATGAACAAAGATGCAAAAATACTCAAAAAAATATTAGCAAACTGAATTCAAAAATACATCAAAAGGATCATCCATCAGGATCAGTAGGATTTATTCCAGGGATGCAAGGATGGTACAACATTCGAAAATACACCAACATCATCCACCACATCAAGAAAAACAAGGTCAAAAACCACATGATCATCTCCATAGATGCTGAAAAATCATTTGACGAAATTCAACATCCATTTATGATAAAAACTCTCAACAAAATGGGTACAGAGGGCAAGTACCTCAACATAATAAAGGCCATATATGACAAACCCACAGCCAACATTATACTAAACAGCAAGAAGCTGAAAGCTCTTCCTTTAAGATCGGAACAAGACAAGGATGCCCACTCTCCTCACTTCTATTCAACACAGTACTGGAGGTCCTAGCCATGACAATCAGACAACACAAACAAATAAAAGGCATCCAGATTGGCAAGGAATAAGTTAAACTGTTCCTGTTTGCAGATGACATGATATTGTACATAAAAAACCCTAAAGAATCCACTCCCAAAGAATTCAGCAAAGTTGTGGGATACAATATTAATACACAGAAATCTGTGTCATTCCTACACACTAACAATGAACTAGCAGACAGAGAAATCAAGAAAACTATTCCATTCACAGTTGCATCAAAAAGAATAAAATACCTAGGAATAAACTTAACCAAGGAAGTGAAAGACCTATACTCTGAAAACTACAAGACACTCATGAGAGAAATTAAAGAAGATACCAATAAATGGAAACACATCCCGTGCTCATGGATAGGAAGAATTAATATTGTCAAAATGGCCATCCTGCCTAAAGCAATCTACAAATTTAATGCAATTCCTATCAAAATACCAACAGCATTCTTCAATGAACTAGAGAAAATCTTTCTAAAATTCATATGGAACCACAAAAGACCCTGAATAGCCAAAGCAATCCTGAGAAGGAAGAGTAAAGCTGGGGGGTTATGCTCCCCAACTTCAAGCTCTACTACAAAGCCACAGTACTCAAGACAATTTGGTACTGGCACAAGTACAGACCCATAAATGATTGGAACAGACTAGAGAGCCCTGATATAAACCCAACCATATGTGGTCAATTAATTTATGATAAAGGAGCCATGGACATACAGTGGGGAAATGACAGCCTCTTCAACAACTGGTGTTGGCAAAACTGGACAGCTACATGCAAGAGAACGAAACTGGATTATTGTTTAACCCCATACAGAAAAGTAAACTCAAAATAGATCAAAGACCTGAAGGTAAGTCATGAAACCATAAAACTCTTAGAAGACAACATAGGCAAAAATTTTCTGAATATAAGCATGAGCAACTTCTTCCTGAATTCATCTCCTCAAGCAAGGGAAACAAAAGCAAAAATGAACTCATGGGACTACATCAAACAAAAAAGTTTCTGTACAGCAAAGGACACCATCAGCAGAACAAAAAGGCATCCTATAGTATGGGAGAATATATTTGTAAATGACATATGTGACAAGGGGTTAACATTCAAAATATATTAAGAACTCACATACCTCAACACCCAAAAAACAAATAACCTGATTAAAAAATGGCCAGAGGATATGAAGAGACAGTTCTTCAAAGAATAAATTCAGATGGCCAACAGACACATGAAAAGATGCTCCACATCACTAGTCATCAGGGAAATGCAAATTAAAACCACAATGAGATATCACCTCACACCAGTAAGGATGGCCAGCATCCAAAAGACTAAGAACAACAAATGCTGGCAAGGATGCGGAGAAAGGGGAACCCTCCTACACTGCTGATGCGAATGTAAGCTAGTTCAACCATTGTGGAAAGCAATATGGAGGTTCCTCAAAAAACTAAAAATAGAAATACCATTTGACCTGGGAATCCCACTCCTTGGAATTTACCCAAAGAATACAACTTCTCAGATTCAAAAAGATACGTGCACCCCTATGTTTATCACAGCACTATTTACAATAGCCAAGATATGGAAGCAACCTAAGTGTCCATCAGTAGATGAATGGATAAAGAAGAGGTGGTACATATACACAATGGAATACTATTCAGCCGTAAGAAAGAAACAAATCCTACCATTTGCAACAACATGGATGGAGCTGGAGGATATTATGCTCAGTGAAATAAGCCAGGTGAAGAAAGACAAGTGCCAAATGATTTCCCTCATTCGTGGAGTATAACAATGAAGCAAAACTGAAGGAACAAAATACCAGCAGACTCAGAGACTCCAAGAAGAGACTAGTCATTACCAAAAGGGATGTGTGTGGGAGGGCAGGTAGGGAGGGAGGGAGAAGGGGATTGAGGGGTATTTTGTTTAGTACACACGGTGTGGGGGGTCACAGGGGAAACAGTGTAGCACAGAGAAGGCAAACAGTGAATCTGTGGCATCTTACTACACTGAAGGACAGTGACTGCATTGGGGTATGGGTGTGGACTTGATAATATGGGTAAATGTAGTAACCACATTGTTTTTTCATGTGAAACCTTCATAAGAGTGTATATCAATAATACCTTAATAAAAAAATGAAATGAAATGAAAGGAAACATGATTAATTCTCACGTGTTACTACTATGTAAATGAGATAGTAAATAAATCCTTTAAAAAACAGATGCTTAAATAGCCTAACTAAACACAAAGCTTTTCAAACCCCAACAAGAGCAGAGCAACAGAGGAAATACATTGCCCAAACAGTGGTGCTCATTTGACAGCTGGAGCAGGAGTTCTGAGACACTCGCCCCAAAGCCACTCCCAGAGTAGCTAGATCTCAGCTCTGAGCTTATACCTAATTCAAACTCTAAAATTATGAGTGTTGGTGATTTATTCAAAATAATCAGTGGAGTCTAAGATCTCACTCAGAGCAATCTGATAACCAGTTAGATCCTGTTATCCAGGTTCAAATGTGCATAATTCTGAATATGAAGTTGATAGATCTGATTATTCTAAAATATTTTATTGGTGGGTTTATTAAACAGTCATAGAAGATTTATAGAATACCTTTTAATTCAAGAATAAATTGATATAAGTAATATAATCAATGTATATCACTGTGGAAGTAAAGTAAGTGCAAATGCTAGCTGAGTGTTCCTTGCTGGGGCAGCAGGGATGGAGGTGATGGGGGCCTGGAGATGGCAGGGAGTGACAGGGTACAACTTCTTCCAGGACAACGTTTTAAAAAAATAAACTTGCCATGGTCTTCACGTTGAGGTATTCCTTTGAAATGCTAATACTATATAAACATTATGAACAAAATTCAAAGGCAAATTAAGAATGGGAACATTATTTGAAAGTACTATGTACAAATATATTAACATACTGATTAATCATTAATTTAATAATCAAAACACCAATAATGAGTATATAAAAAGCTCATAAATCAATACAAACATTAATCTGTAAAAAAATAGGCAAAGGGCATCATGGAAATACATTTACCTTTATACATACACAAAAGTACATTTAGAAAACTAGTACATTTAGAAAATTATGTTGAAATTTACAACATAAAAGAAAAATAAAATATTAACAGAGATAGAGGTAGAAAACCAAATGTTAGTGAGGGCATTGTGAGATGAACAATCATATACAGCTCATGAAAATGTAAATGTTATGAGGCATACCTAAAATAAACTCCTCCTTGTCTTCCTGCAAAGTTATTTGACAAATTGCATGAGGAGCTTTAAAGATAGTCACTTATTTGGATCAAATGATCACAACTTCTGGAACTTTATCCTTAAGAAATAATTAGAGGTGCGACCAGAAATTTATTGACAAAGATTTTTATCAAAGTTTTAATAATAATATTACATTCCAAATTCCAAAACGCTGGAAACAACTTAGATGACCAATAATGTGGAGATTATTAAATAAATTATGGTTCATTTGTTTGATGGGAAATTACACATAAAATAAGAATTAGATATAAAACTTTGTACTACTAGTTTTGTAAATAAAGTATATAAGTTATTCAAAAAGACAAAACTTAGAAAATACATCAAACTATTCAGCAGTTATTTATGGGTGGTAAAACTGTACACAGTTTTTTTCTTAATATTTATGTTTTTCCCAAGTAGTCTAGAGTGAACATATATTACTTTTGCATTAAAAATTTTTTTTTAATAATCTATGACATCATGCAATATGAAAATGTCATATTATTATGGAAGAAAGGGACAGATAGAAAAATTAAAGGACTGACAAAGCTTGTTGGTAATCGAAACTCTGGTCCCCAGGGTAGGTAACAGCTAATAAAATGTGCATGGTGATTCCCAGAGGACATAGGGGTCTTCCCACTGTGTTCAAGCAGAGGCTCACACGCATATCAGCAGGCCATCTTGGACTACTCTGTAGAGTTTGGGGGCTCTTTTTCTCCTGTCCTTTCCTTTCTGCTCTGCTTCCTTCAGGCGTTCTTACTGGAAGGCTTATCTTGACCATGACATCTCTCTCTGTCTCAATGTGCAGCGCCCCCTATCCCACTGGAAACCCAGAGTATGCACTGTCTGCATCTCTCATCTGGCACTCGAATTCTAATGCCTTGTCTTTTGGGTTCTTTTTTACTACTGGGAAGTTCACCTGAGAAGGGATAATATTAAAAATACTTCAGTAGTGGGAATCTAGTAACCACAACGTTGCTCATGTAATTGTATATTAATGATACCAAAATTAAAAAAAAAATTCTTTAGTAGCCCTATTTGATCATTCCAGAAATATCTAAGTGCTTGATACTGTTTGCGGTGCTAGTGGTCTATAGGGGAAATTTCACAAAGACAGAGAGCAAAATCATCCCTGTCCTCAAGAGCTTCCAATCTACTGGGGGCTCCCGTCCTTGGTGCCATGTCATCTGTGGTGTAAACCCTCAATAATTATGGCATGGTGGTGATAGTAATGAAGGCAGAGACAGTGACAGAGAACACTGTATTCGTTTTCCGTTGCTGTTATGACAAATTACCATAAATTTCACAGCTTAAAACAATATTCATTTCTCAGCTCACAGCTTCTGTGGCTCAGAAATCTGGGTGCTGCGAAGTTCAGTTGGGTCTTCTGTTGAAAGTGTCACACAGGGGACTTCCAGGAAGATGGCGGTGTGAGCAGGGCGGCAGAAATCTCCTCCCAACACTATATTTACCTACGAAAACACAGAAAATACATCTATTCCTAAAAGAGAGACGAGAATACACAGGAAAGCGCACAGCGTGCAGCTACACCCGAGAGCACTCGGCACCCCAAGAGGCGGGTAAGATACGTAGCCGCGACCCGGCGGGACCCGAGCCCTCCCCCACCCCAGCGCACCGGCGGGAGGAGAGGATCCAGAGCTGGGAGGGAGTGGAAGTACACCCCGCGAAGTAGCCAGCCCGGTGATCTGCGCGGGGAGCGCTGACCCACATTGCGCAGTGCAGCGGAGATTGGAGAGACAGAGGGGCAGGATCTGAGCGGGGAACGCGCCAGGGTGCTTGCAGCCGGCTCCCGGGAAGGAAAAAAAAAAGCGCGCACTTTCTTCAGCGGTCTTAAAGAGACAGGAGCCCAGCGGAGGAGCCGGATCGCCCCAGCACACTCAGCCCAGCAGGCTGGGAGTCCTGGGGAGTTTCAGACGCCTTAGCTGGCGACTGAGGAAGCGTAGCCATACTTAACACTTCTCACTGAGATCAACAGCCTCCTATTCGTTCCCACCCCTGCCAGAGCGATAAAGGGCCCTGCGGAGCGGCACAGTCACAGCTGTGGAATAGTGGGGCAATAGCGCCACTAGAGCATTCCCACAGAATCTACGTCCGGTGGGCATTTTTTTTTTTTGTTTTTTTTGTTTTGTTTTTGTTTTATTTCTTTCTTTCTTTTTCTTTTTTCTTTTTTTTTCTTCTCTTTTTAAAGTCTTAAAGAGCCCAGCTGACATACGTGGCAACTATCAGTGACCAATTATATAGCCATGAAAAGACAGAGGAATATGGTTCAGACCAAAATCAACCAGACAACCCCAGAGAGGGAGTCTGAAGGGATGGAAATGCACAGCCTCCCTGAAAAAGATTTCAGAATAAAAGTCATAACCATGCTGATGGACCTACAGAGAAATGTGCAAGAGCTGAGGGAGGAAGTGAGGGAACTGAGGAAAGACAATACAGAAGTCAGACAAGCGATCGACGGGCTTAATAGCAGAATGGATGAGATGCGAGAGACTGTTAATGGAATAGAAAACAGAGAACAGGAGTACAGAGCAGCTGAGGCAGAGAGAGATAAAAGGATTTCTAGGAATGAAAGAATATTAAGAGAACTGTGTGACCAATCCAAACGGAACAATATTCGCATTATAGGAGTACCAGAGGAAGAAGAGAGAGAAAAAGGGATAGAAAGTGTCTTTGAAGAAATAATTGCTGAAAACTTTCCCTCGCTGGGGAAGGAAGTAGTCTCGCAGTCCACCGAAGCTCATAGATCTCCCAACACATGGGACCCAAGGAAGACAACACCAAGACACATAATAATTAAGATGGCAAAGATCAAAGATAAAGACAGGGTATTAAAGGCAGCTAGAGAGAGAAAAAAGATCACCTACAAAGGAAAACCCATCAGACTATCATCTGACTTCTCAACAGAAACCTTACAGGCCAGAAGAGAATGGCATGATATATTTAACATTATGAAACAGAAGGGCCTCGAACCAAGAATATTGTATCCAGCACGATTATCCTTTAAATATGATGGAGGGATTAAACAATTTCCAGACAAACGAAAGTTGAGAGAATTTGCCTCTCATAAACCACCACTACAGGATATCTTAAATGGACTGCTCTAGATGGAAGCACACCTAAGGCTAAAAAGATGTCACCAGAGAAAAAAAAATCATAGCAAAGAAAGAAGACCATCCAAATTCTAACTAAAGGCAAAGAATAAAACACCTATTATAGAAAGAATGGAGGAGGAGGAATAAGAAGGGAGAGAAAGAAAGAAACATCAGACTGTGTTTACAATAACTTAACAAGAAAGTTAACTTAGATTGTTAGATAGTAAAGAAGCAACCCTTGAACCCTTGGTAACCACGAATCTAAAGCCAGCAATGGCAATAAGTACATACCTATCAATAATCACCCTAAATGTAAATGGACTGAATGCACCAATCAAAAGACACAGAGTAACAGAATGGATAAAAAAGCAAGACCCATCTATATGCTGCCTACAAGAAACTCACCTCAAATCCAAAGATATACACAGACTAAAAGTGAAGGGATGGAAAAAGATATTTCATGCAAACAACAAAGAGAAAAAAGCAGGTGTTGCAGTACTTGTATCAGACAAAATAGACTTCAAAACGAAGAAAGTAGCAAAAGATAAAGAAGGACATTACATAATGATAAAGGGGTCAGTCCAACAAGAAGATACAACCATTATAAATATATATGCACCCAACACAGGAGCGCCAGCATATGTGAGACAAATACTAACAGAATTAAAGGAGGAAATAGACAGCAATGCATTCATCTTAGGAGACTTCAACACACCACTCACTCCAGAGGACAGATCAACCAGACAGAAAATAAGTAAAGACACAGAGGCACTGAACAACACACTAGAACAGATGGACCTAACAGACATCTACAGAACTCTACACCAAAAGCAACAGGATACACATTCTTCTCAAGTGCACATGGAACATTTTCCACAATAGACCACATACTAGGCCACAAAAAGAACCTCAGTAATTTCAAAAATATTGAAATCCTACCAACCAACTTCTCAGATCACCAAGGTATAAAACTAGAAATAAATTTTAGAAAGAAATCAAAAAGGCTCACAAATACATGGAGACTTAACAACACTCTCCTAATTAATCAATGGGTTAACGACCAAATCAAAACAGAAATCAAAGAATATATGGAGACTAATGACAACAACAACACAAAGCCACAACTTCTGTGGGACGCAGCAAAGGCAGTTCTAAGAGGAAAGTATATTGCAATCCAGGCCTATTTAAAGAAGGAAGAACATTCCCAAATGAATAGTCTAAAGACACAATTACTGAAATTGGAAAAAGAAGAACAAATGAGGCCCAAAGTCACCAGAAGGAGGGACATAATAAAGATGAGAGAAGAAATAAATAAAATTCAGAAGAATAAAACAATAGAAAAAATTAATAAAACCAAGAGCTGGTTCTTTGAAAAAATAAACAAAATAGATAAACCCCTAGCCAGACTCATTAAGAGAAAAAGAGAATCTACACACATAAACACAATCAGAAATCAGAAAGGAAAAATCACGACGGACCCCACAGAAATACAAAGAATCAAAAGAGAATATTATGAGAATCTGTATGCTAACAAGCTGGAAAACATAGAAGAAATGGACAACTTCTTAGAAAAATACAACCTTCCAAGACTGACCAAGCAAGAAACAGAAAAACTAAACAGACCAATCACCAGTGACGAAATCGAATTGGTAATCAAAAAACTACCCAAGAACAAAACCCCTGGGCCTGATGGACTCACATCTGAATTCTACCAGACATATAGAGAAGAAATAACACCGATTCTCCTTAAAGTTTTCCAAAAAATAGAAGAGGAGGGAATACTTCCAAACTCATTCTATGAAGCCAGCATCACTCTAATACCAAAACCTGGCAAAGATCTCACCAAAAAAGAAAATTACAGACCAATATCCCTGATGAACGTAGATGCAAAAATACTCAACAAAATATTAGCAAACCGAATTCAAAAATACATCAAGAAGATCATACACCATGATCAAGTGGGATTCATCCCAGGGATGCAAGGATGGTACAACATTCGAAAATCCATCAACATCATCCACCACATCAACAAAAAGAAGAACAAAAACCACATGATCATCTCCATAGATGCTGAAAAAGCATTTGACAAAATTCAGCATCCATTCCTGATTAAAACTCTCAACAAAATGGGTATAGACGGCAAGTACCTCAACATCATAAAGGCTATATATGACAAACCCACAGCTAACATCATACTTAATGGCGAGACGCTGAAAGCTTTTCATCTAAGATCGGGAACAAGACAGGGATGCCCACTCTCTCCACTGTTATTCAACATAGTACTGGAGGTCCTAGCCACAGCAATCAGACAAAACAAAGACATACAAGGCATCCAGATTGGTAAAGAAGAAGTCAAATTGTCACTATTTGCAGATGACATGATACTGTACATAAAAAAACCCTAAAGATTCCATTCCAAAACTACTAGAACTAATATCTGAATTCAGCAAAGTTGCAGGATACAAAATTAACACACAGAAATCTGTTGCTTTCCTATACACTAATGATGAACTAACAGAAAGAGAAATCAGAAAAACAATTCCATTCACAATTGCATCAAAAAGAATAAAATAGCTAGGAATAAACCTAACGAAGGAAGTGAAAGACCTGTACTCTGAAAACTACAAGACACTCCTAAGAGAAATTAAAGAGGACACTAACAAATGGAAATGCATCCCATGCTCTTGGCTAGGAAGAATAAATATTGTCAAAATGGCTATACTACCTAAAGCAATCTACAGATTCAATGCAATCCCTATCAAACTACCAACAGCTTTCTTCAATGAACTGGAACAAATAATTCTAAAATTCATATGGAACCACAAAAGACCCCGAATAGCCAAAGCAATCCTGAGAAGGAGGAATAAAACGGGGAATTACACTCCCTGACTTCAAGCTCTACTACAAAGGCACAGTAATCAAGACAATTTGGTACTGGCACAAAAACAGACCCACAGACCAGTGGAACAGAATAGAAAATCCAAACATTAACCCAAACATATACAGTCAATTAATATTTGATAAAAGTGCCTTGGATATACAATGGGGAGATGACAGCCTCTTCAGCAGCTGGTGTTGGAAAAACTGGACAGCTACATGTAAGAGAATGAAACTGGACTACTGTCTAGCCCCATACACAAAGGTAAACTCAAGCTGGATCAAAGACTTGAATGTAAGTCATGAAACCATAAAACTCTTAGAACAAAACATAGGCAAAAATCTCTTGGACATAAACATGAGCAACTTCTTCATGAATATATCTCCCCGGGCAAGGGAAACAAAAGCAAAAATGAACACGTGGGACTATATTAAGCTGAAAAGCTTCTGTACAGCAAGGGACACCATCAGTAGAACAAAAAGACATCCTACAGTATGGGAGAATATATTCATAAAAAACATATCTGATAAAGGGTTGACATCCAAAATATATAAAGAACTCATGCACCTTAACAAACAGAAAGCAAATAATCCAAATAAGAAATGGGCAATGGACATGAATAGTCACTTCTCCAAAGAAGAAATTCAGATGGCCAACAGGCACATGAAAAGATGCTCCACATCGCTAATCATCAGAGAAATGCAGATTAAAACCACAATGAGATATCACCTCACACCAGTGAGGATGGCCAACATCCAAAACACAAACAACAACAAATGTTGGCGAGGATGTGGAGAAAAGGGAACCCTCCTACACTGCTGGTGGGACTGCAAATTAGTTCAACCATTGTGGAAAGCAGTGTGGAGGTTCCTCAAAAACTCAAAATAGAAATACCATTTGACCCAGGAATTGCACTCCTAGGAATTTACCCTAAGAATGCAGCAGCCCAATTTGAAAAGGACAGATGCACCCCTATGTTTATTGCAGCACTATTTACAATAGCCAAGAAATGGAAGCAACCTAAGTGTCCATCAGTAGATGAATGGATAAAGAAGAGGTGGTACATATACACAATGGAATATTATTCAGCCATAAGAAGAAAACAAATCCTACCCTTTGCAACAACATGGATGGAGCTAGAGGGTATTATGCTCAGTGAAATAAGCCAAGCCGAAAAAGACAAGTATCAAATGATTTCACTCATATGTGGAGTATAAGAACAAAGAAAAATACTGAAGAAACAAAACAGCAGCAGACTCACAGAACCCAAGAACGGACTAATAGTTACCAAAGGGAAAGGGACTGGGGAAAATGGGCGGGAAGGGAGGGATAAGAGGGAAAAAGGGGCATTACGATTAGCAGATGTAATGTTGTGGGGGCAAGGGTAGGGCTGTACAACTCAGAGAAGACAAGTAGTGATTCTGTAACATCTCACTACGCTGATGGACAGTGACTGTAATGGGGTTGGTGGGGGGACCTGATGAAGGGGTAGTTTAATAATCGTAATATTGCACATGTAATTGTAAATTAATGATAATAAAATAAATTATATTAAAAAAAAAAAAGAACTGCCTTTGCTGCGTCCCACAGAAGTTGTGGCTTTGTGTTGTTGTTGTCATTAGTCTTCATATATTCTTTGATTTCTGTTTTGATTTGGTCATTAATCCATTGATTAATTAGGAGAGTGTTGTTAAGTCTCCATGTATTTGTGAGCCTTTTTGATTTCTTTCTAAAATTTATTTCTATTTTTATACCTTGGTGATCTGAGAAGTTGGTTGGTAGGATTTCAATATTTTTGAAATTACTGAGGTTCTTTTTGTGGCCTAGTATGTGGTCTATTCTAGAAAATGTTCCATGTGCACTTGAGAAGAATGTGTATCCTGTTGCTTTTGGGTGTAGAGTTCTGTAGATGTCTGTTAGGTCCATCTGTTCTAGTGTGTTGTTCAGTGCCTCTGTGTCTTTACTTATTTTCTGTCTGGTTGATCTGTCCTCTGGAGTGAGTGGTGTGTTGAAGTCTCCTAAGATGAATGCATTGCTGTCTATTTCCTCCTTTAATTCTGTTAGTATTTGTCTCACATATGCTGGCGCTCCTGTGTTGGGTGCATATATATTTATAATGGTTATATCTTCTTGTTGGACTGACCCCTTTATCATTATGTAATGTCCTTCTTTATCTTTTGCTACTTTCTTCGTTTTGAAGTCTATTTTGTCTGATACAAGTACTGCAACACCTGCTTTTTTCTCTTTGTTGTTTGCATGAAATATCTTTTTCCATCCCTTCACTTTTAGTCTGTGTATATCTTTGGATTTGAGGTGAGTTTCTTGTAGGCAGCATATAGATGGGTCTTGCTTTTTTATCCATTCTGTTACTCTGTGTCTTTTGATTGGTGCATTCAGTCCATTTACATTTAGGGTGATTATTGATAGGTATGTACTTATTGCCATTGCTGGCTTTAGATTCGTGGTTACCAAGGGTTCAAGGGTTGCTTCTTTACTATCTAACAATCTAACTTAACTTTCTTGTTAAGTTATTGTAAACACAGTCTGATGTTTCTTTCTTTCTCTCCCTTCTTATTCCTCCTCCTCCATTCTTTCTATAATATGTGTTTTATTCTTTGCCTTTAGTTAGTATTTGGATGGTCTGCTTTCTTTGCTATGATTTTTTTTCTCTGGTGACATCTTTTTAGCCTTAGGTGTGCTTCCATCTAGAGCAGTGCATTTAAGATATCCTGTAGTGGTGGTTTATGAGAGGCAAACTCTCTCAACTTTCGTTTATCTGGAAATTGTTTAATCCCTCCATCATATTTAAATGATAATCGTGCTGGATACAATATTCTTGGTTCGAGGCCCTTCTGTTTCATAACGTTAAATATATCATGCCATTCTCTTCTGGCCTGTAAGGTTTCTGTTGAGAAGTCTGATGATAGTCTGATGGGTTTTCCTTTGTAGGTGATCTTTTTTCTCTCTCTAGCTGCCTTTAATACCCTGTCTTTATCTTTGATCTTTGCCATCTTAATTATTATGTGTCTTGGTGTTGTCTTCCTTGGGTCCCTTGTGTTGGGAGATCTATGAGCTTCGGTGGACTGCGAGACTACTTCCTTCCCCAGCGAGGGAAAGTTTTCAGCAATTATTTCTTCAAAGACACTTTCTATCCCTTTTTCTCTCTCTTCTTCCCTGGTACTCCTATAATGCGAATATTGTTCCGTTTCGATTGGTCACACAGTTCTCTTAATATTCTTTCATTCCTAGAAATCCTTTTATCTCTCTCTGTCTCAGCTGCTCTGTACTCCTGTTCTCTGTTTTCTATTCCATTAACAGTCTCTTGCATCTCATCCATTCTGCTGTTAAGCCCATCGATCGCTTGTCTGATTTCTGTATTGTCTTTCCTCAGTTCCCTCACTTTCTCCCTCAGCTCTTGCACATTTCTCTGTAGGTCCATCAGCATGGTTATGACTTTTATTCTGAATTCTTTTTCAGGGAGGCTCTGCATTTCCATCCCTTCAGACTGCCTCTCTGGGGTTGTCTGGTTGATTTTGGTCTGAACCATATTCCTCTGTCTTTTCATGGCTATATAATTGGTCACTGATAGTTGCCACGTATGTCAGCTGGGCTCTTTAAGACTTTAAAAAGAGAAGAAAAAAAAAGAGAAAAAAAAGAAAAAAGAAAGAAAGAAAAGAAAAAACGAAAACAAAACAAAAAAAACAAAAAAATGCCCACCAGACGTAGATTCTGTGGGAATGCTCTAGGTGGCGCTATTGCCCCACTATTCCACAGCTGTGACTGTGCCGCTCCGCAGGGCCCTTATCGCTCTGGCAGGGGTGGGAACGAATAGGAGGCTGTTGATCTCAGTGAGAAGTGTTAAGTATGGCTACGCTTCCTCAGTCGCCAGCTAAGGCGTCTGAAACTCCCCAGGACTCCCAGCCTGCTGGGCTGAGTGTGCTGGGGCGATCTGGCTCCTCCGCTGGGCTCCTGTCTCTTTAAGACCGCTGAAGAAAGCGCGCGCTTTTTTTTTTTCCTTCCCGGGAGCCGGCTGCAAGCACCCTGGCGTGTTCCCCGCTCAGATCCTGCCCCTCTGTCTCTCCAATCTCCGCTGCACTGCGCAATGTGGGTCAGCGCTCCCCGCGCAGATCCCCGGGGCTGGCTACTTCGCGGGGTGCACTTCCACTCCCTCCCGGCTCTGAATCCTCTCCTCCCGCCGGGTGCGCTGGGGTGGGGGAGGGCTCGGGTCCCGCCGGGTCGCGGCTCCGGATCTTACCCGCCTCTTGGGGTGCCGAGTCCTCTCGGGTGTAGCTGCACGCTGTGCGCTTTCCTGTGTATTCTCGTCTCTCTTTTAGGAATAGATGTATTTTCTGTGTTTTCGTAGATAAATACAGTGTTGGGAGGAGATTTCTGCCGCCCTGCTCACACCGCCATCTTCCCGGAAGTCCTCCCATTCATTTCTTGAGTGAACTTTTTTTTTTCATTTCCAGTTTCTGCCCTTATGATTTAAAATATTACGACTAAGAATAGCTAACATCTGGTATTCCTCATACCAATTGATCTGCGGCTCTCTCTTCCACTAACAAATTTACATATTTCCAAGGTAAAATACACTCTAGATTTTAAACGCTCTTAAAAGGCATTGCTTATAATACGATTATCAGAAGTTTAGTTAGTACCATCTAGTTATTTCATTGAACACTAGATGTCAGATTTTAGTTCTAGATTATTTTCCAATCAGCGAGCCATTGAACTTTCCTAGTTGTTTCAATAGAATTTTTGCTGCATTTTACACTATTTCCCAGGAGATACCTGGGGCTACAGAAGTTTATTTTAGGGTTTTATATGGAAAATAAATACATAAGAATATCAATATAAATTCTGAAAAAAACAAGGTTAAAGAAGATCACTCCCCTAATATTAAAATATACTATGATTATATAATTTAAAATGTAGTAATGGTACATGATGGTTCAGAACGGTAAGGAAGAAAAGGTCCAGAAATAACAAGTACCTAGGAGAATTTAAAATAAGGTCAAAATGGCATTTCAAATCACTGCGGTAAACATGAAATTTTAAATAAATGTCATTGAAGCAGTGGCAATAGCAATTTGAAGATAAGTAAAAAACAAACAAAAATTAGATGCATACCTCCTACCTATGCTAGAAAAGACTCCAAAATGATCCAAGATATAAATTTGTACTTTAAAAAAGCCATACAAATACTAGAGGAAAATATGGTTTACTTCCTTTATAATCTGAACATGAGAAAAACTTTTTCAAATTCAGAACTCATGAAAGAAAAATTTTAAGTTTGATAAATATATGCATGTGTGTGTGTATGCACATGTGCATGTGTGTGATTTCTTAATAGCAAAACACCATATCTAGAGTCAAAATACAGATGACAAACTAGGAGAAACTATTTGCAACTTATATCTCAAACAGCTATTTTATGTAAAGTATAAAGAGCCCTGAAAATTGAGAGGAAAAGAAATACTCAAACCCAGTAGAAAAATGGGCAAGATACATGATTAGTTCACAGAAAAACAAAATGTCCTTTAAATATATGAAAAGATACTTAACTTTACTCAAAAGAAAAAATGCCATCAGAGTATTATGTGGTACCATTTCTCACCTATCAGACTGGCAAAAATAAAAAATATTCAAACACAAGATAGATGAAGCTTTAGAAAGCAGGCATTCTCATACATTTGTAGTGGGAGTAGGAAATGTTACAGCTCCAGTGAGGAGAACTCTTAGTGATATCTGAAAAAATGCATATGCATTTATTTAAGCAATTATGCTTCTAGGAATTTATATTGAAGATTCCTCTGTAAATATAAAACAAATATTTACACAGGGTTATTCTTTCTGATATTACTTGCAATAGCAAACTTTTGGAAACAACCTAAATTACCATCTGTAAGAGTCTAATTGAATGAATTACAATTCCAGTACATCCACAGAATGGAACACTTATAGTTGTAAGGAAGTGCTGTATGATATAATTTGGAGTAATTTCTGTGACATATTTTTAAGTAAAAAAAAAAGACTTGGTAACAAGAGATATGGAAGAAAAAATTAGTAAAGTAATGTATATCACTATAGATCTCTGTTTATTTTTGCAAACAAAAATGAAAAACAAGAAACTAATTTTTTTTAAAGTGACCCAAAAGTAGTGGAGATAGGAAATGGACATAAGTCTTCTTTGACTACATCCCATCTGTATAGTTTTTACTTTCCAACAACATATGAACCTGGGAATAAAATTTTAATATCTATTCCCTAGGTCTGTTGACTAAAAAGGCCTACAGATAACAATACCCACTGACTATTCCTCCTACTCCAAAACAATGAACATTCCTAATATTCAAATCTTTGTTTCTCAGTACACTTCAGGGAGAATGACTCCTAGAGAAAGCTGATTCCAAGTCTGGCAATGAAAGAACGTCTTGGGCAAGAAAGTAAACAAATGCTCAAACACTAAATGGGGTCATGGCAAAAGAAAACAGCTGGTGTAACAAACCTCCTACTTACCAAATGTGCTATCAAATATAACAGCATAAATAATAACAATAATGTTAATGGATTATAACACGGATTTTTAAAATTACCCCAGTCCACAATGATATAAAGGGGGCGGGAGCAGCAAAAGTTTGTTACAGAAGGGTACCTACTAGGAATGTAGAAGGAATGACAAAATCAGAAAATTGCCATTTTGCAATAACCAATTTAATAAGGGATTCAGGCAATGATCACCAATGGATGGTAAAGTCAGTGAATGAATGACTGTTAGGAAACAGGATGATAACGTAGGGTCAGTTTCCCATCCCACAGATTACTGAGTTGTAAAAGGTAAAAATGTAGCTTTAGAATGGAGATGTCTAGCGATCAGCATCTTAGTCAAGTGACCAAATTCAGCATGAGCAATAGTGGAACAACTTAACCCTATGTGCCTTTTGGTATGATGCAATGGGAAGTGTAATACATCACCCATGTAGACATCCTCCCAAAACTATTTAATCTGAATCTAATCATAAGAAAACAGTCACAAAAATCCAATATGTGGAACATGCTATCAGACAATTGGCCTTCACTCTTTAAAAAAGGCAATGTCATGGAAAAAAAAGAAAAGTTATGAGTACTTCATCTTAGATTATAAGAGACTAAAGAAATTTAGCCAACTGCAACTCATGAACCTTTATTGAATTCTGGATTGAGGAATAAAGCCTAAAATAACTCATTTTGGGGACCATATCAAATTATTCCCAGTGAATTATATATAAGGTGTGTGTGTATATATATATGTGTGTGTGTGTGTGTATAGAAAGAGTGAAATAAAATATGATAAAATGTTAGCATTAGTGAGTCCAGGTGAAGGGTACAGAAGCCATGTATTATACTATCCTTTCAACCATTTTTATGGTTGAATCCAAATAAAACTATTGGTGAAAAGTGACAGATTTACAGGCAGTTCAAACTGTGTGTAAATGACAAGTCACCACAGATTTAATGTAAAATAGTATATTTAAAATATTTTATTCTCACCTTTCCTTGATTAAGGATTTCTTCATATTTTCATTGGTAACCCCATGCCTAATAATTATTAATAAATATTGAATATGATATCAAAAACCTTTAAACCAGACATAGAAGACAATATAGGTCAGCAATAGAAGGAAACCTGAGAGGCAAAGAATGCAGAAGTAGAAACAAAGAGGTCTCAGGGAGGAAAGAAAGAGGAAGCAGGGCTCCTAAGATAAAAACTTAAAGATAAATATGGTAAAAATAGAAAGCTGATTAATTCAACAGTGGTTTCAAACACTGTTCTAGGTGTGGGGGATATAGCAGTGATAGTTACATTACAGTGAACAAAATAAGTAAAAATCCCTGTCTTAATTCATTCTGTGGGATGATTAGGAAATGGTAGGACTATATAGCTGACACTGTTCTAGGGACTTTACATGTATTAACTCAATCCTAACAACCACCCTGTGGGAATGGTACTGTTCTTATCCCACTTTTCAGATGAGAAAACTAAGACAAAGAAAGGGTAAGTATGCTGCCCAATGTCATGTACTTAATATATGGCAGAGAAAGGAATTAAATCCAGAAGTCTGGTTCCACCTCTCACACTTAAATTCTTCAGTCTATCACATTAAAAAGGAAAGAATTGCATAAAAGACAAAAAAAAAAAGAATGTGAAGAAAAAAGGTAAAAGAGACACAAAGCATGATTGGACAAAAGAATAGCTGTCAAGAGTATTAAATTGAATGAGGGTTAAATTCCATGTCTTTCCTACCGAATTTATGGTATTGAAAAAAAGAAAATAACCCAAGGTTGTTCTTAATTTAAGAGTTGAGTTCGGGGGAGTGGGGGGAGTAGAGATAGGCAGTGGGGTTACTAATGACCAGCTCAACCTCCTATATTATTTTGTCCAAGCTTTGCCCTTTAGGGGTGAATTATGAAGTATGTAGATAAAGAGATAAAGAAAGGTTATTATGAACACTTTCTTTGAGCTCATAGACATTCCAGATCAACTTGTTTGCAAACTTGTTAAACGAGAAATTCAGTATTTTCTACCCACTTTTTGCTTTGTTGATATAACATAGCACATAACAGCTAGACATTGGGGAATGAAGTTGCTCTGGATGTGAAATATTATTGAGGATTTCCACAGCTGTCATGCCCCTAACCTAATCATGTGTATGTTGATTAACAAAATAATGTAATGGGAAGAAAACTTCCCCTTTAAAAAGTTTTATTGTAACTTAATCAAGATTGGGTATTAAGATCATGAACTTCATTGTACTAATCCAAATGATTATTTTATTTGAAACAGTTAATACATATTAATGCACCCATGCTGAGTCAAGGATTAAATTATCTCTGGAACACTGTTGCTGTTAAATAGGTCAACTTTGTTTATGCTCAAGACGGATGTAGGTTAAAGAACATGGGTTTTTTTTTTAATATCATTATTAAGTGCTAACTTAATCACTAATGATGCAATTTCCTGTTTAATAAGTTGCTTACTCACACTCAGTGAGAGAGCCTGGTCTTACATCCTGATCTCTGACAGGAGAGGATGATATGAATACACTTCAAAACTTTGGGTAACACAGGCAGCTGACATTGAATTACAATTTTAAATCTCATGTAAGCAGTAACTAGAGTGCTACAGGAGTCATCTCTTGCAACTAGTTAATTGGCAAACCTAATGTTCTTTGTCTTTTAACCCCAAATTTCAAAGTACCTGGCTAACATCATTTAGGGGTTGCCATATCCCTATGAAGAAAAAAATGCAAAGTGCTTTAATGTTTCATTTAAAATATATATATATATGTGGCAAGTTAATCTCAGGGCTATCTACTACTTAAGCCTCTTTTTTCTTCTCCCAGGAACACATGTACTGGTCATTACAAATTTAAGATGAGAAATTTTTTTTAATTTACCTCAGTATCCATTTTATCTCAGGCCACTGGATCAGGCTGCCTGATACTCAGAGAATTGCCACACTCCTTCTCGTTCTTTTTTTTCCCCCAATTTATAACCACCAACATATTAGCATCTCTATGCCAAGATTATGAGTCTCATTTCCTGGCTCCTGGCCTTGACTTCTGCATCTTTCCCTGAAGATCTCATTAAAAACTTTGCTTTGGGTCCCCAGTCCTAAAAAACAACCATGAACTTTAAAAAATTACACTAAAAGAATATTTTTCAGGCCTTATAATTTTTCAAAGTGTTACCAGAGGAATTGTTTCATTTGACCTCCACAACAACCCTGGAAACAAGCAAGACACACATCATTTGTACCTTGAAGATGAGAACCTAGGTTTGGAGACATGGGAAGACTTGCCCATAAAAATCTCTTGATTCAGTCCAGTGTTGATTTTCTTTGCACAAAGTTCTCTAAGTCATAAGAAAGCCTAGTTGTCAAAGGAAATATGATTAAAACTCTTTTAAAAGACTGCGGTTTTTAAGATCCATCCATAATCAGGCTGGATTTTATTTATACAGAATAACCTCACCTTATTCTCACACCTGTGCTTTGTGTTCCTTTAGGCAGCTCTGCTCCATGTGTTGTCTTGATTCTCAGATCACAGCAGAGACAGCAGCCCTGATGGGGGGCATGACCCCAATAGAGATATGAATTTGAGAATCAACAGTGTAAAGGTTGCAGTTGAAGTAACAGAAATGGATAAAATCAAGAAGAGTATTTTAGACATGTGAGAAATGTCAAAGACAAAACCATTCTCTACATATGCCTTCATGTTGACCATTGCACCATTGTTCATATGTTGCTTTATCAAGAATACCCTATTTGTCACAACCATATTGAATTCTGCTTATAATAGTTGGTGTGGTAGACACAAGTGAGATTTTTTTTAACTCTTCTTAACAACACCCTGAATTCTCTGGATTATTACGTCTCCCTAGCCTCCCTATTGTACAGTTTTGTTAGGTGGAAAGACCAGCTGTTTGCTTTTCCATTGTAGAAACCAAGTAGTTCCCTAAAGGCTTCTTTGACTATATCTTTCCTTTTACTGTCCTGTGTTGTCAGGAGGTAAGCAGGTTGCATAAACTCAGCCACCTGGATACTACTGAGTGGGAATTTGACTCCGGAGTAAGTGCCATAGGACAACGGCGAGTTGTTCATTCAACAGATCAATGACATCTGTTCCAACTTCCTATCCCTCTGCAACAGCTCTGATTTCAATCCATTTTAAAGTCTGGTATTCTTGCTTTCCCAACAAATCTGTGAGCTCCTAATATCCTTAGGATAAAGTCTATCTTCCCCAAATTACTTATAGTTGGTATAGTAGTCAGCTTGGGTTGCCATAACAAAATACCAAAGACAGAGTGGCTTGACTACAGAAATCTATTTTCTCACAGTTCTGGAGGCTGAAAGGCTGAGACGGATATCCTGCGTGGTCAGGTTCTGGCTAGAGCTCTTTTCCTGCACTATGGATGACTGCTACCTCACTCTGTTCTCACATGGAAGAGAGAAGAGTACCTCTTTTCCTTATAAGGCTATAGTCCTATTAGATTAGGACCCCACATTATGGCATCATTTAACTTTAGTTACCTCCTAAAGACCCCCCCTCCTGGTACAGACACACTGGGGGTTAGGCTTGTAAGTGGAGGGTAAGCCTTCTCAGGCAGAGGTCCTAGAGTAACAGAGAGATCCTTTATCATTACTCTCTAAAATGACCTCTGGTTCTAAGAGGCACAATGAGAGGGCCCGGTCCCTGGGAGACCAGGCTATTAATGACACGCTTCTTTTGACCTTACCAGAGCACAGTGTCTGCATCACATTTCAGGTCCCAGGGATACAAATCATTTTACTACACCTCACTGGCTACATATTTGCAAGTGTAGTAGGCAATTCAGAGAGGAAGTAAATGGGTTCACTGTAGCACCCCTTATCAGTCTTTTAGGCACTTTGAGATATTAAAGCACAGCAGACACCACTTCCCTGGAGGCAAGCTGCCTGTTCCTGTTTTATATTCTTTTTAGACTTTGCAGTTTAATTTATTCTGCATTTCCTGTTAATGTTCTTGCATGCATTAGTTCACAACTTCTTGACATCTAGAAATCCAGGTGCTATATGATTGGTGAATTTGTCTCATTTCTCAGCAGATAGGTTTTTC
Organism: Smutsia gigantea; assembly: GCA_032199065.1. Classification (NCBI taxonomy): domain Eukaryota; kingdom Metazoa; phylum Chordata; class Mammalia; order Pholidota; family Manidae; genus Smutsia; species Smutsia gigantea. The sequence continues at coordinate 876,591 of JAVSCE010020720.1, read as the reverse complement.
CCATTCCACATTCCCACTCTAAGCCTTCACCCAAAATCCCCCATGGCAAGAAAATGACTTGAAAGCAGTAAATCTTGTGGTTTCATTACATTTCCCTTGGAATACAGATACCATCATTGGCATGCTCCCAGTATTCCTGCAAGGAAAATAAAGTGTTCTTATTGCCACTGAAAGCAGCAAAAAAAAAAAAAAGCCTAAAGCTTATCTATGTAGATTTTTAGTAATGTTTCTCATAGCTGTCCATGGACCACTAGCATTGGAATTACTGAGGGTCTTGCTAAAAATCCAAATTCTAAGCATTAACGCAAGCCTACAAGAACAGAATCCTTGAGAATAGGGTAAAGCATTAACCTTCAGGTGATTTTTATGTACATTACAATTAATTTATCTCTTACTTCTGGACAGAGGAGTGGATGTATCTTATTGCATACATGTCTTGCCAATGGGTTTCAGCCCCGGGCAAGTTCACAATGAATTCAATGTGACCAAAGAAATGACAGTAGAACGTTCTTGGGGTGAAAGGTTTATACCCAACTTTATTTCCATAGTGGCAGGTCAATCACTAGAATCCCATTCACTCAGAGAGAGTCTTCATGCAGCAAGCCTGTCTCTGCCTCTGGGCCTCTGTCCTCGGCGCTGCCACCGCTCCAGCCTCTGCTCTGCTCTCCTGCAGCCTTGCAGACGTACCACCCTATCACCCAGAGCACCTTGCAGGGCTCTTTATATAGAGTCAATAATGACATATTGCCCACACCTGTGTAGTCAGCTAGCCAACCAGGACCAGGTGAGAATCCTGGCAGCAGGAACTTTCATTTTACCCACAATACATAAAATGAAACCTTGAAGAGGACAAGTAACTTGGCTTGTTCTCCCAGATGTCCCCATCACCTAGAACAGTGGCTGACAATTACTGAGTGGCACACACTCAGTAATTACTAGTTAAGTAAACGAATAGAAAACAGCATGAAGTCATCAGCTGAGACAGGAAAGTAATTTAAAATAGGAGGAAGCATTTAAACGTGTTAGAATCCTGGCTCCACGGTTTATTGGTGCTTGACTTTGGGCAAATACTTAATCTCCCAGTTCTCCAAAGTTCTCAGGGCAACTATAGTAACAGTAACTTCTTCCTTAGTTTGTTATGAAGAATAAATGAGTTTTAAATATATAGAGTGCTTACTTCTTGTCTAAAATACTCAAAAACTATATGATTTAGCAGCAACCAGCCCAAGGTCAGGCATCTAATCAGCCAGATCTGACCCAGATTTTCTTACTTCTACAACTATTTTTTTTTTTAGTGAGTTGGCAGACATCAGAAGGGCCTTTCTCAAACATCATTTTCACCATACTAATTGGTCCTTCATTTATAGGCAGGAATTTCCACCAATGCAGTAGTTTTTCTGATGTAGACATTGCAGTACATTTTTCTAAAGGAAAACAACATTTTCTGATAAAACGAACACCTGTTGCCAAGGATGAACTGGCAACAAAGCTCCCCTTTTTCTATTAGCTGGCCTTCCCTATTAATCTCGGCCAAAGGCTAGTGTGTCAGAGAGCCTGACAATGAGTAGATTCCAAAAGTCTAGAGATGTGTATTTTTTTAACCTCTGAACGTTAATGAGAAGGGTATTAGGCAGTGAAGGGGGAAATTTAAAAACGACACGAATATAGAATTTTAAAACCTGAAGTCATTCATTTAGCCATTTGTTTTTGCTTGTTCAGTTTGACCAAAGGCAAGTCCCTTCCTGTCATAAGCATTGATTATAACCAAAATAAAGGCAGGGGTGCCACTGTCCTACAGATCCTGGCATCCCAGAGGAAGAACAGCAAACACACCAGGGGCAGGTTTTCAAAGATTGCAACTTTTCCAGCTGAATCCCTTGATCTACCTTCGATAATACAGGCAGCTTGGTGGGTGTGGATTCGGAGTGGGCACGAAACCCTTTTCTGAAGAAGTAAGTACACCAGATAATTAAAAAAAAACAACTTCCTTGTTTCTTCACTTTGAAGGGCGTCCTTGTTAAGAAGACGAAATTTGGGGCCTTTCCTGGGGGGCGCAGCGCGTGTCTTTTGCGCCTCTGCGCTGGAGGAAAACGGCAGGTGGAAACTAGGCTAGAGCTGTCACAGAAGAGCGGATAGAATCAAAAATTCGAGCCCGGCCGCAGGGCTGGAGGGGAGTGGCGGGCGAGGAGGCGGGGTCGGCACCAGGGGGCGGGAGGCCGGCCCCGAGCCCGCACCCTGGGCCGGCGGGTCCCCGCTCTCAGATCCGCTGCGCGGGCCGCTGAAGGAGCCTGCGAATGAATGGCCCTGCCGCCTGGATGGGGGCCCCGGGGCCCCGAGCCACGTATCTCGCGGACGCCCCTCGCAGCCGGGATTGCGCCGGGTCCCTCCCGAGCGAGGTGGAGCGCGGGGCTCCCCTGGGCCCGGGCGCCCCGAGTCCCGCGGCGGCGGCGAGCGGAAGCCGGGGCGGTGCCCACGAGCACCGCGGGGCCGCCGAGAACCTGGACTGCGAGTCCTGGGTCCGAGAGAAAGTGCTCTTTCTTCTGCACCCCGAGAGGTGGTCGGGGACTCTGGGGGACCCTGCGGGGGGTGAGGTAGCCGGTGGAGAGGACTTTTTCCCGGAGGCCGGAGACGGCCGGGAGCCGGACTGCCCTTCTCTCTTTCCAAGAGAAAGGCGAATTTCTAGCAGCCGTGTAGACGCTCCCTTTGGAGCCCCTGAACGGGACCCCGCCGCCCCACCGAAATCTGTGCTCGTGCGCATCGTGGACTACGAGGTGACCCAAGAGGTCCTGCGGAGCGCGTGGACGAAGGGCCGCATGACCACACGGACGGAGGAGCACACCATGACCGCCATCACTTTTCGCACCAACAGGGAGTGAGGCAGTCTGTGGGGCGCAGGGACCCCTGGAGGACCCCGGGCTCACTTGGCAGGGAGAGAAGCACAACGCCGCGGAGACAGGCTGGTTTCACGGTCCCCAGGGACTTGATTCCTGAGGAGATTAAACTGGAAAGAGGAGCCCGAGGAATCTTCGGGCTGGTGGGGAGTGAGCGATCCTCCATAATAAAACGCCCTTCGGGGGAATCCCAGCCTGCAATATACCAACAGCAAGGAACTTTTAAGAGCCTGGGGCAGGGCTTCAGGGGGACAGATGGCACCTAATACAGATTGCAGGACTGTAAGCAACATAATACCTCTTTTATCTTAAATACTGTGATGGTCTGGGACCTAAGTTACTCCGAAGAGAAGAAAAAGGTATTTTCAAATCAGCAGAATGTGGAAGTTTTGAAATAATGTGTTGTTAATTCTCATTTTGCAGAACCTCTCAATTAATCTCTTTTCTGCCTCCTCCTTTTCTCTTTAAGACCTAAGAGCTGAAGTGAAGTTTGAGGTCTGCAAGTCTGCAAAAGGGTAGGAGTGGATGGAAAAGAGAGGCTTGTTTTAGAACCTGAGAAAGTAAACAGAAATGGGAAAAAAATTTTAAAGCAAGTAAAATCTCATTTTACTCTCTTCTGGTGTGCACATTTTTCTCCCCCCAGCCTCCCAACTCACATTTAAGTGTTAGGAAAAAAAGAACTAGGAAAAAAAGGGGAGAACAGAAGACAACCTTGAAAGTGAAATGCCATTTAAAAGAGTTTACCCCGACATACCTAATTTAGTCCAGTAAAAATGCTTTCAATCTGGAATTTTAAATTATTTTAATGTTTAAAATATTGCCGATAAATCTGATCTAACAGTAATGTATAGTTTGTCATGAAATGACTGTCTCTCTTATTCATGTCCATAGTCCCTTATTAGTAACATTTGTAATCAAGACCGGATTGAAAATACCTATCTCTTGGTGCTGTTGAAAAAAAAAATACTTCTGGTGCCATTGAAAGAACTAATTTTATTTTACTACTACTTTGTTATTAAACACCATCTTTAACTCTTTAGTAGTGTGGCCTGGTTTGGAGGTCTGTGGGAACCAAAACATTCCCTCTAGAGATGAACTTGACTTTAGCGCTGCTAAAGGAATATTTGGTTACTGCAAGAATCAACACAACAGGTGGGACCCTTTGCCCCTTATTTTCAGTTTAGAGCTTGAAACACCCTCACATACCTGACGCACCTCTTGCTTCCTTCTGGACAAGATAGGTAAGTTATGTCCCTATTTTACAGATGAACCAACCTAGGCTTAAAGGCCATGTGGCTTGCATATGTCACACAGCTAGTAATTGAATATATTTACCAGGTAAATAATATAATCATGTCCCTTGAAAGGTCTGGCATTGGCCTTTAGAGCGACTTCCAGGAAGTCAAAAGATGATTGGGCATCCTGGGTTTTCTGACTCATGTGTATTAAAAGTGCTGGACTCACCATGATGTCAATGTGTCCTGCAAGGCCTTTTGCCTAGAGAATCCTACTAGCAGTTCTCAAGCCTAAGAGACCCTCACTTGTGAGAGGAATTCAGGCACCTGACTCATCTGTATTCAAAACTGCTTGGTCGGTAGAAAACATAGGCCCCATAAAATGAAGAAAACACTTTTCTTCCAGTAACCCTGACTAGCTTTTATTATGTGAGGTTAAACTTCCTCACAGACAAATTTCAGGCATGACTTAATAACTTTGGTTGTGAGTCACTGTATGCCTCAAGTGATTGAGCACTGAATATGGTCAACAGGAAGAGCCTCCTTAAAGCTGGCCAGAATAATAGCATCGTTCAGATGCCTGCTGTATGGAGGCAGACCTGGGGCTCAGCTGATTGTGTTCAGAACCATTCCGTGCCTTCCTAACTGCATGATTTGGGGCAAGTGCTTAATCACCTTATGCTTCTGTGGCCTTATTTGTTCAAAAGGGATAATAGTATTACCCTTGCAGGGTTTTTTCCTAGAATTAAGTTAAATGAAAAATACTTAGAATAATGCTTGGCTTAAAATAAACGCACAAAGTTAGCTATTATTATGATTGCTAGTGTTGTTATTTAGTTCATCACGTTCATCCTAACCAGGCTTTATAGTGTTTTAGTTAATAAAAAACAGACGAAGGCATACAACACAAGCAATCCTGTAGAACCCAAACCATTGCTTTTTATTGACTCTTTTCTGCATTCTTGAAAGAAAAGATTCATTTCCCAACATGTAGTGGATCACTGAATACATTCCTTAAATTCCTAGAAAAGACTTCAAAGGCCGAAGGTGTGCCATGGTTGACACAGACTCCTTAGTTCCCCTTGGCAGACAGGAGCTTTGAATACTTTCTTTAGGACCTGTCAGGTTAGTTTGTTTTTCTTCTGGGATTTTAAATCTGATGCCCTGTTGTCCCAGAAATGCAGGATAGGCACATTGAGTTTTCACTTTATCTCTTTGCTGTCAAAAGTATATTTATTCAAATCACCTTAACTCCTTTAATTCAAGTATGTCTGGGTTAATTTTATCTCCTTTCAGTAAGAATTATTTTTAAAGCATTTAACCTCCCTGTTAACCACCTGCAGTGTGCTCATAGATTTCCTTTGAGCAGATGTCTCCATTACCAGAAGTAATAAGTTGAAGTACTGTTGACTTTGCTTCACAGGGTTTCCTGATTCCAGCAAAACCAGGTTGTGTGAAGAGCCTGAGGAATCTTTTTCCCTTTGGAGTATCCTGGGAGTGACTCCAGAGTGAAAGTTGGGTATCCTAAGAAATTTAAGAATGGCTGGGTCTTGGCTAAATGTGATCCTCTAAAATTGACTCAGGTGGATGATTCACAGCAAGGACTTCCAGAGGCCAGCTGGATACTCAGGTGACTGTAAGACAAATACTACAGTCACATAACAACCATCAGGCAAGTGTCCACCTCTTTTAAAACCTTTCACATGCTCAGTCATCTTTGAGATTACATTTGACTTCCTGCTCTTATGGTTATCACCAGCACTCGAGGTGCTTTTTGCTTAGAAAAAAGAAAAAGAAAAAAAACTTTCTGTTGAAAGAGAAAATTGTGTTCACTGCAGAAAAATTTGAGGGAATATTAGTTTGCAAGGAAAAAGAAAAATGGAGTGAAAGAAAACCTATGACTCCATATCTCTTAACATTTGGTATGTTTCAAGTCTGATTTTATTTATTCTATTTTTTAATGTGTATATACATATATACATACACTTTTCTGAACATAAACTATATATAAAACCTGAGTATTGTCAGTTATATAAAATAATGCATACTGATGCCATTGGGGGTGTGGTCTGTGAACTCGCTGCATGAGCATCCCCAAGAACTTTTTTTTTTAGAAATGCAATATCTTAGGCCACCCCAGATATACTGCATCTGAATTTGCACTTGGACAAGATCCTGGGTGACAATATATTCACATTATAGTTTGAGAAGCATTGATATATATGCTGTGTTTAGTTCTGTATCCTCTTTTGTCACAATAACTTAAAAGTTTTTTATTTTTTTCTATATTCCCCATAATTGTGTACAATGCCATGGAATCATACTTTGTAGAATTATGAAAAAATTCAGAGATTGCAGAAGAGTAAAATATATATTGATTTGTAAATTGGCAAGAGCTCTAAAATCTTCATAATGTTTTTTAAAAAGCCCTATTCTGAGGTTTTTCTTAAGGAAACAGTGATGATTGGAATTCTGTTTCAGAAATGTAGTTATTTTAATTATCTAAAAATGTGAAACAATACTTACTTAAAAACTTCTTAAGGGAAGAAGGGCAGGAAGTCATTAAAAAAAAATACAGTTGCAACATTTCTGCTGCTGAGTCAGGACTTGGCTTCTTGATGCAATAAATTGCAAGAGGGTACAGGGAAAGGTGGAGCCTAAATTTGAATCAACTGATTCAGATAAGAAAACAAAGACTGTAACTTTTTAACACCCTGGCATCTTTATAACTCTAGTCAGTACTCTGCTGTTTAATTAGAGACGTAAATCTTCGTCACTTCTCTAGGGGAAGATAATCAAACACCCAGTCTAGTTTCCTTTGGAAAGGGAGGGTCTCTGACCAGTCAGCTTCTGTAAGCATTCCCTGACTTCTCCAACAGGGCTTAGAAATCCCTGAGCACGCCTGTGGACTTAACCACCCCAGCCTCAGGACTGATCCAGATCCCTGAGGTTTTAAGTTTCAGGCTCTGCAGTCTTTCATCCCAAAATGACTGAGTGGAAAAATGTGCAAATTTACAAGTGAAATAATCTTATCATCAAAATGTTGGCGGGGAAGAAAGGAGCTTCTGTGAGCCATATTCAGTGGCACGGCAAGGACTAGGCAATGGACAGGATTTGTCCGAGGAGTGAAAAATAAGCAATGTGTTGTCTGTAGAGCTTTTAAAACTGAAAATTCTGGACTAAAAATCTTATCATCTCCATGTGCTTTAGTGTTAAAATATTCCTCTTGGAAAAAAATCTATTGATCTAAAGTCTAAAAAGTTTCTGTGATTGCTGTTTGAATCTTAATAGTATAGATGTAAGCTTCAAATTAGCACATTTTAATTTTCCTTTACTATTTTTTTCTGTGTATGAGATAAAGTACTCTTGGTATTGTCTCCCTAGTCTCTCTCACTTTCAAACACACACATGGAATCAGTCACACATTCATTTTGAGAATAAATTCCTAAGGGTTCATAATCTCTCAAAATCACTAGGAGTACCCTCTGAGTCTCCAACCATATATATTCCTGCATTTCAAAAGTATATTCAGGATATACAGGAACACAGCCATTGTTGTGATTAAGAAAAAGACCTTGAGTTACTTCAATGCTAATATTATTCAATACTACCAATGTGATTTATTATGTATAAAATTTTAAGTGAGGAAACAGTGATATGTAGTATTTTTTGTTCATGAGTGTGAATTTAGTTTACACACGAGCAATTTTACTGGATTTGGATAATACATTTAACATGAAATTGATTTTTTATTGTTCATTCTTTTAAAATTAAAGAATCAAGAAAACAAAACATTACTAAGTGGTATAATTTAGTTTGGTTTCTTTTGCAGATGTTTTAAGTTTTATTAAAGTTTACCTATTAGTTGATAATTACTGGACAATTACTGGTATTTATTTGACAATTATTCACATAAAGCATTATTATATCAGACTAACCAATGGATCAAAGTTATTATTTGCTTTATTTTATGGTTATTACCGAATGTCATTTTCTCTTTTGGTGCTAAAAACTATCTGCATCTGGTGTCAGATTCATTAAGTAGGCCACTGCCAATATGTAGTCATGAAGTGGAAAGGTCTAGAATTAAAACTCTGATTTCCTGATCTCTCATCAAAGCTGTTTCTTTTATTACCTACATAAGAGGAAACAGTCTGCAGGTTAATTTTGACTTTGGATTTAGAATTAAGTGATATATTATTGAACACCATTATGTACTAAGTGCAACTCAGAAAATTCAAAAACCTCTTGAATGGGTTCAAACAATAAATTAAAATTAGCAAGTCCCAATTTCTTTATCACTGACAGTTTCATTTAGTTCAACTGAGAAGTCAGGGAACCTGACTATTTCCCATTTGACTCCTCAAAAGACGTTGTGGAAAATGCTGGGCTGGGGATAACCAAGAGGCCTTAACATTCCTCTCAGCTTGACTAAACTTCTGACAGGCTTCTTCCCAATTCTAGGACCCGACCTCCCTTTTCCTACAGCTGTTTCTTGAGAGAACTTTATACATTCTCTGAGATGTAAAAATCTTAAAAAAAAAAAAAAATCTCTTGCCAGTTTTACAAGCCCAGGTGTGTCTTTCTCAAGGACCTGGGAGCCATCCCTTTGAAATGTAATCGTTGAGGAAGACAGCTCCCTTTCTTTGTCTCTGACTCTGGGAGGGTAGAGTCTAAGGTCAGCAGGCACTCACGAGTAAACATGGATGGCCTGATCACAGACAGAGCATCTACAGATTAAGGACTAACTCTGTGTACAGGACACATCCCATCGATCTGGCTCCTGCCTAATATCCTGTGTTCTTTTCACTAGTTTACCTCAGCACTTCAAAACCCTTCCTCTCTTTGTTTCAGTGGAGTTGAATTCAGACTAAATTCTGGCTTCTTCTATTGCCTTCATGTAAGCCTTACACAAAGTTTTTTCTTGACTGTTCAACTTTGTCTAGTGTAATTTTGACTTGGACAGGGATCAAAGATCAGATAAGAGCAGGGGAGAAGCACTCACGGTGATGATGGGGAGATATATTTGACTTCACAAAAGCTAAAGATGCTTGTGTCCCATGGGAACTGATGATTTCTTTATTCTGCTGACAGGGTCCCTTGCATATGCCTTTACTGAAACTTCAGAGCATAAGGCTGTAGGGTGTTTAAGTTCCAATTATGACAGGAGTGGGAGCAAACTGGCAGTACTCACAAGCAATTACCTGTTTTTAACGACCCCTTTTTGGTTATTCACAGAATGAGCCAAGATCTTAACGTTTAGTGTGATCCTTATTTAAAGGTTGAATTTTCTTCATTGCAGTTTTGGAGATGTTTATGGTCCTCCTGCATTCCTCCCTGTCCCATCAATTAGAATGATTGATTGGAACCTTAGGTGTCTCGTATGCTTTGGAGGAAAAGGATCATTTCAGTTTGAAGGACTAAACCTTAGAGCACAAAGTGAAGGTTCTGTTTGTCAAATGTTCTGTTCGTCTCTTCTGTGTTGGAGAATGATGGTAAGGAGGTTTCTACAACAGTGATTAGCACAGGAACTCAATCTGACCTGACATGAGACTCCTCTGCAGTGATGTGGCTGACAGTTTAAAGAATGCTTGAGTGCTTGGCAAAATGTCATAGCTAGCAAGATGTAGAAAAGGGAAGCTGGTGGTAAGGAATGCAACACAACCCTGGGAACTGGCGCTGCAGCTTGCAATGCGGGGCCTAGGCCCAGAGCAGAGCACGTATCTTGTGAGGCCTTGGTTGAGCAGTGAAGCCAGTGTCTGGAGTCAGGTCCAGGTCCAGATGGGAGACTCCAGGTGGTGGCTGGAAGGTGAACTTCTGCATAAGGCTGGTGAAGAATAGGAAAAGCTCCATCTTGGCCAGTGACTCACCAGCACACATCCGGGGACCTGGAGAGATGGACATGGTGGACCATTAGAAGACACAGGAGCACAAAAATCCATGGAACAGTCTGGACAAACACAAAAATCGTCTACATGTGATTTCTTCTACTTTTAAAACACATGAATTAGTCACTTAACCTCTTTTGAGCCCTATGGGCTCTTTCTCCTGGTTTAAGCCCTGGAAATACAAAATTAAGTATATTTGCCAACTCTCTAAGCTCCCACAAGGGAGACAAGCAATTAAACATTAACATTTTAATGTAAAAAATACTACAACAGATAAAACCAAGTACATGATGAGAACACATAGGAAAGTTTGCCTGTATAATTTGGAGGGCCAGGGAGAGCTCATCCTTGGTACCAGAGCTTTATATCTAAGCTTTTGTACAAAAGAGAAGTTAGCCAGGCGAAAAGGGAAAGATCTGGAAGGGGTCATGATGCATTTCAGGGCTGAAAGAAATATGACGGACTAGAATGTAGAGCATGAGGTAGGGAGTCAGACCTGAGACCAGACGAGTGATTGGAAACTAGATCATGCTGAAGCATTTGAAGAAGAGAGACTTGGTTAGTATTATTTTTGAAACATGAATTATTTGGGAAAATGTCAAGACATCTGAGAAATGGAGTAAGTTAAAATTGAGGAAGGACATTTTCTAGGTTAAGTTTTTGTTGAAACAAGAAGGTAACTGATTATATATCTCTCAAGACATACTGTGTTGAGAATGGTGCATTCTTTTCAGCTTAAATTTGATGAGCTTTGTGGTCACACTATAGAGCAAAGATAGTATATGTGATTGATCATATTATGATCACATAATAGCATTATTAGAAGTTTCTGCTTCCAGTCCTTTAGCAGATGCAACAAGGTCTTTTCATTCCTGCTTCCAGAGTCTGTAAATCCTAACCTGTTGCTTTGCTTTGTTACCAGTAAGATGTAGACTGTCCAGTTAGATGTCATTTTTTGTTTGTTTAATGTGGAAAAGAACTCAAATGTACTGAGTCACAAGCTTCAAAGTTCAGAAAATATTAAAGTGTAGATATTAACACAGATAAAATAGCACTTTGGTTTGCATAGCACTTTCAGGGAATAGATTAATTTACAAATGGAGGGAACATGCAGGATTTTTAGGGGTGAAAGGTCATATATATACCTCTCTGCCTGAAAGTGTTTACAAATAAAAGCCACCCATTCACTCCACCAGTGTATGTTTAATGTCAGCCAGATACAAGTACTTACTTAGCTTGGCTCTGAGACTATTGCTGTTAAAAGGTTTACTGCCTCGTTGATGAATCCGCTGGATTAGATAGATATGATTCAATGTCACAAACTAGAATAGGGTGTTGAGGGAGTCCATGGAAGGGACACCTAAGTGTGTGGGTCAGATCTAACTACCTGCTTAGGAAGAAATGCATGATGGTGTGGTGTCATCTAACTGGATGATAAATGAAGTAACTTAGGGTGTGAGTTCTCTACCCTGTGTTTAGACTTGTTGAGTTTCGTGGTAAGAGTCTAGCAGCCCAGCAAGATAAAGCATGTATCATTTTAGTTTACTCTTAAAGATAAATAGGTGAAAACATACTAAGTGATCTTTAGAAAGAAATGCTATATACAAAATTAATCCACAGTGATCTTGGGGGCCAATGAAAGACTTTATTTAGATCAAATAAGCCCTTCAGAGAGCAAAACCTCTCTCCTAATGCAGTAAGGAATAAGTGATAAGGAATGAACTGGAGAGAAGAGTGCTCTGAACATAACCAAAAGGAGATCAGGATTTGGAGAGATTTAGCCCTCAAAATTGGTTTTATAATAATTTTTCTTATTGTGACAATTTGTGATTCTCATATTTTAGAAATAGATCTACTTGTTTATGATAAAAAATAGTATTATTGCCCCTAAATTTCCTAAAACAGGAAAAGACAAAACAAAGCAGTATATCTGGAGATGTTTGGAATTCCTGAGGTAAGCTGGCAAAATCTTTTGAGGACCAGTCACTTTGCAAGAATCTGGACTACTGCTGCTTGTCATATAGTCTAAAGAAACCTTCAGGCCCAGATGTTTGAGAAACTGGAGAGCCTGGGTACAATACTGATCAGAGGCAAAGTAAAAATAATTGTTCCCTGAAAAAAGGAGGGGAATCAAGGTGAACATAGTTTCTTCTCTCTAAACATTAACAGCAATAAGCCCAAGATGTGATAAAAGAATTTGGGGAAAAAAACTTTTGCGTGTGATAAAATAATTGCTCCACCTCTTCACTTGTGAAACGAGGGCTTGGAATTAGATGTAGCTGAAGTGCCCTCCAGAAACCATTGCTTTTGTTTCCCTGGCTCTTTTTTTTTGCAAAATATAATGCAAGGAAGTGTTGAGCAAAATTGCACTCATAACACTGCAAGCTACATGTAGATTATTTTTCATTTCCTTTAACTCTGGTCCTAGATATGATACGTTTCTTATTTTAACTGGATGTCATTAACTGTAACATTTCCTTGTATAACATCCAGTATGTGCCTGTATGTGAAAAATTACAACAGATCATGCTTTGTATCTCTCTGTATCCCTTAGTTATCAGTACGTGAAAAGTTATCCTTTGGGAGGCTGCTGTTTGCCTATCAGTGAGCGGGTATCTGGAGTGACTGCTAAGCTGCCGTTTGTATTACACTTAAAGGCCAAGATGACAAATTGCTCGTGATGCAGTTATGCTAAAACACCCTTTCCTAGAGTGGAGAATTCATTTCACGTTCTTAGGAATCAGACAATCATAGAGTAAGTTCATTTAGTTCTTAGGATTTCACAATTTACTCTAATGGAAAGCTCTTCTCTCTTGCCCTCCCTGTCCCAGTCTCCTTGCCATCCCTGAGAAATCTTAAGAGAAACTCCAGCATTTACACACATTAAAACAAAGCTTTTCTGGTCGGGGTGAAGTGGGCTGCCCATTGTCTCCCTGCTCACCTCTCTCCTCAAATTCCCCAGGCTCTGCCCTAGTCCAGCCACAAGGAATCTTGAGGGACGCCCTAAGCAGATGTCATTCCAGTGCCTAGTGTCCTGCAGTCAGTTTAGAGTTGGGGGAGGCCAGGCTCTTTCCACTCCCTACTGTCCAGTTTTTCTGAAGTTTACTTCCTCATGGAAAAACAAAACCTTAGCATAAGGCCAAATCTCTCCAGATTTTTCAAACCATCTTTCCCAAAGAAGATACCTTACCTACTGAAAAGGGCATGAAAGCTGCTTTCTTGATAAACTTTCCAGTCGAGCTGAGGAAATGCTCAGGGTTAAATGTGTCTGGTTTTTCCCACTGTGTTTGATCCCGAAGTACAGAGGTCAACAAAGTGATGACCTCCGTGCCCTAGAAATAAGAATGCTGTTAGATTAAATTCCTTCCTAAAAAAGTGGCTCTTTAAAGAAGCGCGGTGCGGTCTAGGTTTTGAAGGAAATGGAAGTAGGGAAAGTGGAGAAGCAGCAGGCAGGGTGTGAGATTGAGTGTGGAACATTCATTTACTCAACCAAACTTTTATTCAGTACTAAAAAACACAAGCTTTGGACTTGGACCTGGAAGCAAATTTACTTAGTCATGTGTTTGCTGTGTGATAACAACATATTATTTAACTTTTGATAGATCCTAGTCTAAATTTATTATGATGGGTGTTAAACAGTCCTCATTTGGTTACTGAGTCTTAGCTGAAATGATCTGTGTTAAAGAACCCGGTGGGTTTGGCAGCACAGAGAACTTTGCTCTTTTACCAACAGGGACTATGGTAGTGGACAAGCTAAGCCTAACAACCCCATCAAAACACATTCTCAAAATAAGCTCCCCGCTTCCACAGCTTGGTACCTATTCTGAAACAGCTTAGGGCCATCAAAGAAAGTAATTATAACTGTGATACAGGAAAGCACTCTGAAAACTAAAAACTATAATAAAAAAAATAACACAAGGGTGCCCCCAAATCAAGAGCAATAATATTACTTAACCTTAGTTAATCACAGCTTTCACTTGCAGTGAAAAGTATTATCATCGTGGTTAGCTGCTTCCTCATAGCTTTCAAGTCACGAAAATCAAACAAGTTCTTAAACTGTTTTGGTTTAAACTTTTTATCCTTCTTCCTTTCTTTTCCTTTTTCTCTTTGTCTCTCTCTCTCTCTCCTACCCTCCCTTCCTTTTTCTCTTTCTTTCGTTTATTTATAATTGTATGTACCTGGGCATTGTACCCAGACATTGTACCTGGACTTCTTTCTCCTCATAACAACTGTGCTAGGTTATACCGATTATACCCATTTCACAAAAGAGAAGATGGGGGGCTGAGTGACACTGAAGAACCTAACAGTAGCATGGTGGGGGGAGTGCGATGCCCTTTAACTGCAATACAGTGCTGTTTCTTTCTGATGCAGGTCTCTGCCTAGCTTGCAGCAAGATAACGAACTAAAATCTTGTCGTTATTATTGCTTCACTGGTGGTTTTTTTTCTTTTTTTTTTTTTTTAGGGGTTTCATTTTTTTTTGTTTTTCTTTTTTTATAATTTATTTATTATCATTAATCTACAATTACATGTGCAATATTACGGTTATTAAACTACCCCTTCATCAGGTCCCCCCCACCAACCCATTACAGTCACTGTCCATCAGCGTAGTGAGATGCTATAGAATCACTACTTGTCTTCTCTGAGTTGTACTGCCCTCCCCGTGCCCCCCCAACATTACATCTGCTAATCGTAATGCCCCTTTTTCCCTCTTATCCCTCCCTTCCCGCCCATTTTCCCCAGTCCCTTTCCCTTTGGTAACTATTAGTCCATTCTTGGGTTCTGTGAGTCTGCTGCTGTTTTGTTCCTTCAGTTTTTTTTTTTGTTCTTATACTCCACATATGAGTGAAATCATTTGATACTTGTCTTTTCGGCTTGGCTTATTTCACTGAGCATAATACCCTCTAGCTCCATCCATGTTGTTGCAAATGGTAGGATTTGTTTTCTTCTTATGGCTGAATAATATTCCATTGTGTATATGTACCACCTCTTCTTTATCCATTCATCTACTGAAGGACACTTAGGTTGCTTCCATTTCTTGGCTATTGTAACTAGTGCTGCGATAAACATAGGGGTGCATCTGTCCTTTTCAAATTGGGCTGCTGCATCCTTAGGGTAAATTCCTAGGAGTGGAATTCCTGGGTCAAATGATATTTCTATTTTGAGTTTTTTGAGGAACCTCCATACTGCTTTCCACAATGGTTGAACTAATTTGCAGTCCCACCAGCAGTGTAGGAGGGTTCCTTTTTCTCCACATCCTCGCCAACATTTGTTGTTGTTTGTCTTTTGGATGTTGGCCATCCTCACTGGTGTGAGGTGATATCTCATTGTGGTTTTAATCTGCATTTCTCTGATGATTAGCGATGTGGAGCATCTTTTCATGTGCCTGTTGGCCATCTGAATTTCTTCTTTGGTGAAGTGTCTATTCATGTCCTCTGCCCATTTCTTAATTGGATTATTTGCTTTCTGTTTGTTAAGGTGCATGAGTTCTTTATATATTTTGGATGTCAACCCTTTATCAGATACGTTTTTTATGAATATATTCTCCCATACTGTGGGATGTCTTTTTGTTCTACTGATGGTGTCCTTTGCTGTACAGAAGCTTTTCAGCTTGATATAGTCCCACTTGTTCATTTTTGCTTTTGTTTCCCTTGCCCGGGGAGATATGTTCATGAAGAAGTTGCTCATGTTTATGTCCAAGAGATTTTTGCCTATGTTTTTTTCTAAGAGTTTTATGGTTTCATGACTTACATTCAGGTCTTTGATCCACCTTGAGTTTACCTTTGTGTATGGGGCTAGACAGTAGTCCAGTTTCATTCTCTTACATGTAGCTGTCCAGTTTTTCCAACACCAGCTGCTGAAGAGGCTGTCATCTCCCCATTGTATATCCAAGGCACTTTTATCAAATATTAATTTACTGTATATGTTTGGGTTAATGTTTGGATTTTCTATTCTGTTCCACTGGTCTGTGGGTCTGTTTTTGTGTACTGAGGTTCTTTTTCTGGCCTAGTACGTGGTCTATTTTGGAAAATGTTCCATGTTGGAGCAGTAAATTTCTTGTAAATAACCAAGAAAACTAATTAGAAATTTAATGTGTCTTCAAAGATAAACATTTTGGGACCACTTAGCAGATGTACATTCCCAGTCCTTTGTCTCTCAACTGCCTATAAAAAACCCCTAGACAATACACCACCCTGGGGACTCTCTTGTCCCCTCCTGGCATGTGCCAGGAGCTCTGTCCTCTCACTTTATCTCTAAATAAAAACCTCTCACTTGCTCTCCTACGTTGAGTGTTTGCGAAGCTCATTCTTTGACTCTGTGAACAAGAGCCCCAGCATCACTGGCAGTGCCTGAGATTGCCAGCATCTCGGCCCCCCACCTTCTGAAGCAGGTCTGCCTGGTAACACTCAAGCTGGAGACGTGCAGCGGCAGAAGGCCTGTCCGTGCAGAAGCAGAGCTGATGCTCGGGGGGTTGGCACAGTGTGTCACTGCCCAGCTCTGGGAGTGCTGCTGGCCTTCCAGCTATGGCTTTGTTTCTTGGAGTGGGGGAGGCAGAGGTGCACTTGGGAAATACCTTTTCTAAGGTGGTTTATCTATGCTTATTTTTTAAACCAGATGGAGTCACAGGACACTTTCATCTATTGGTTTAAAGGCATTTCAAAGGACTTCTCCTCTCTATTCTTTCTGTTGTGGGAGGAAAAACAATAAATACAACAAATGATCACTTAGCATCTGTGTCTGTGATGGGCCAGGCCCTGGGCTCAGGACTTGGGAAGGGGATCCCAGGCCTGAATGTGATGCATTCAGGAAGCCCCTGGGGGTGCAAACCAGAGCCGAGTCAGTCCCCAAACATGGCCTCTGATGATAGGAAGGGCCTCCTCAGACACTGGTTTACCTCTTTTATCCACCTCATAGTGGATCCCAATCATAGCAGAACTGCCTGGGGAACTGGTTCAAAATTTATTTGCCTGGGTCCCCCTCAGAGTGTCTGACTCAGTAAGACTGAAAAAGAAAAAACTTCCAGTGTAATTCTGATTCTGAGTTTGGGCCTGCTAAGAGCTACTGCTTTGTAATATAATCCATTATTTCTGGTCCTTGAGGAGCTGAGATGAACCTGTCGGCAATGATCAAAGGATTAAGTCATTTCCCAGGGTGGAGCCTGCTAGCTGTGCACCAAAATTCATTCTCTTCTTCCTGGACATGTAGCTGGACCGCAAGTCCCAGTCTTCTCTGGAGTTGAGAGTGCTCATTTAACTAAGTTCTTGCTAATAGAATGTGATACACATCTCTTTGGGGCTAAGCCTGGAGAAAGTGGCTCGATCATCTCTATGAGCTCTACCCATTCCAGCCAGCTGGGACCTCAACCACACAGATCACAAGTTCTCAAAGGATGGCAGAGCCACAAGATGGAAGGGACCTGGATCCCTGAATCACCATATGGAGCCGGTATACCTGCCAACTGTCAACATTACCTCGGATATGAATAAGAGACAGAAAAAAAGCTTTTTTTGTTCTTTTTTTTAATATAAGGGATTGATTTTATTTTATTTATTTTTGTTTTTTCTATTTTATTAAATTTTTTACTAAGGTGTCATTGATATGCACTCTTATAAAGGTTTCACATGAAAAACACTGTGGTTATTACAGTCACCCATATTATCAAGTTCCCCCCACACCCCACTGCAGTCACTGTCCATCAACGTAGTAAGATGCCACAGAGTCACTACTCATCTTCTCTGTGCTACACTGTCTTCCCCACTACCCCCCCACACCATGTGTGCCAATCATAATGCCTTTCATTCCCCTTCTCCCTACCTCCCCACCCACCTTCCCCCATCCCTCCCCTTTGGTAACCGCTAATCTCTTCTTGGAGTTTGTGAGTCTGCTGCTGTTTTGTTCCTTCAGTTTTGCTTCATTGTTATACTCCACAAATGAGGGAAATCATTTGGTACCTGTCTTTCTCTGCCTGGCTTATTTCACTGAGTATAATACCCTCTAGCTCCATCCATGTTGTTGCAAATGGTAGAATTTGTTTTCTTCTTATGGCTGAATCATATTCCATTGTGTATGTGTATCACATCTTGTTTATCCATTCATCTGATGGACACTTAGCTGGCTTCCATATCTTGGCTATTGTAAATAGTGCTGCAATAAACATAGGGGTGCATATGCCTTTTTGAATCTGGGATCTTGCTTCCTTTGGGTAAATTCCTAGGAGAGGAATTCCTGGGTCAAATGGTATTTCTATTTTTAGTTTTTTGAGGAACCTCCATACTGCTTTCCACAATGGTTGATCTAGCTTACATTCCCACCAGCAGTGTACGAGGGTTCCCCTTCCTCTGAATCCTCGCCAGCATTTGTTGTTCCTTGTCTTTTGGATGTTGGCCATCCTAACTGATGTGAGGTGATATCTCATTGTGGTTTTAATTTGTATTTCCCTGATATTTAGCGACGTGGAGCATCTTTTCATGTGCCTATTGGTCATCTGAATTTCTTCTTTGGAGATGTGTCTGTTCATATTCCCCACCCATTTTTTAATCAGGTTATTTGCATTTTGGGTGTTGATGCGTGTGAGTTCTTTACATATTTTGGATGTTAACCCCTGATCGAATAAGTCATTTATGAATATATTCTCTCATATTGTAGGATGCCTTTTTGTTCTGGTGATGGTGTCTTTTGCCATACAGAAGCTTTTTAGTTTGATGTAGTCCCATTTGTTCATTTTTGTTTTTGTTTCCCTTGCCAAAGAGATGTGTTCAGAAAAAAGTTGCTCATGTTTATATTCAAGAGACTTTTGCCTATATTTTCTTCTAAGAGTTTTATGGTTTCATGACTTACATTCGGGTCTTTGATCCATTTTGAGTTTACTTTTGTGTATGGAGTTAGAAAATAATCCAGTTTCATTCTCTTGCATGTAGCTGTCCAGTTTTGCCAACACCAGCTGTTGAAGAGGCTGTCATTTCCCCACTGTATATCCATCGCTCCTTTATCGATATATTAATTGACCACATATGCTTGGGTTTATATCTGGACTCTCTATTCTATTCCATTGATCTATGGGTCTGTTCTTGTGCCAGTACCAAATTGTCCTGATTACTGTGGCTTTGTAGCAGAGCTTGAAGTGGGGGAGCATAATCCCCCCAGCTTTATTCTTCCTTCTCAGGATTGCTTTGGCTATTTGGGGTCTTCTGTGGTTCCATATGAATTTTAGAACTATTTTTTCTAGTTCATTGAAGAATGCTGTTTGTATTTTGATAGGGATTGCATTGAATCTGTAGATTGCTTTAGGCAGGATGGCCATTTTGACAATATTAATTCTTCCTATCCATGAGCACGAGATGTATTTCCATTTATTTGTGTTTTCTTTAATTTCTCTCATGAGTGTCTCATAGTTTTCAGAGTATAGGTCTTTCACCTCCTTGGTTAGGTTTATTCCTAGGTATTTTATTCTTTTGGATGCAATTGTGAATGGAACTGTTTTTCTGATTTCTCTTTCTGCTAGTTCATCGTTAGCATATAGGAATTCAACAGATTTCTGTGTATTGATTTTGTATCCTGCAACTTTGCTGAATTCAGTTATTAGTTCTAGTAGTTTGGAGTGGATTCTTTAGGGTTTTTTTAATATACAATATCATGTCATCTGCAAACAGTGACAGTTTAACCTCTTCCTTACCAATCTGGATGCTTTTTATGTCTTTGTGTTGTCTGATTCCTGTGGCTAGGACCTCCAGTACTATGTTGACTAAAAGTGGGGAGAGTGGGCATCCTTGTCTTGTTCCCAATCATAAAGGAAAAGCTTTCATCTTTTTGCTGCTGCTTTTTTTGTTCTTAAAGTCACTGTATCTTGGGGTTTACTTGTGTTACAGCAGCTTATCTAACTCTAATACAGCCTTTTCTGCCCCACTTGTTTTCCCTCAGCACATTTTTACCTTAACGTTCAGAATTCAAGATCTAGCTTTATACCACTGCACTAATGTTTTATTTGGGAGTAGAAAAGGCTTTTGTTTAGTATAGCCTAACCCTCAGTGCATAATCAGGATCCTTTGCACCTGATCCTAATTTAATTTCTTTTCTGAGCAGTTATATTTGTAAGGCTTGATGTTCCACAGCTTTTCTTCTTCCTTGTAGATCTTCCAAAGAATGAAAAGAAATTGTACTTATTATTTTTAAATAGAAAAACATTGCTCTATTGTGTAATTACCCTGTGAGTCCATTGACCACCTATGTTAATCTAAGGTATATTTTGGTATTTTGGTGATCTTATTTTTCCCATCTCTTGAAAAATTGGCTATTTTCTTTTCCTAGAAATTATTTCACCATTACTCATCAACTGTTCTCAACTATGCTAAACAGATTAAAATAATTAGAAGATGGAATGATGATGGAATTATCTAGAAGGATAATGTAATAGCCACATAAATCATCACTGCTGTATCATCTACAGTTTTCTTATTGTGTTGCTACTGTAGGCCGAATAATGGCCTCCCAAAGATGTCTACCTCCTAATCCCTGAGACCCGTGATTATGTTACATGATATAGCAAAAGGGACTTTGAAGATGTGATTAAGGACCTCGAGATGGGAAATTATTCTGGATTACCTCCGGCAAAACATAATCATAAGGGTCCCTTAACGAGTCAGAGAAGGAGATGTGACTATGGCAGCAGAGAACCAGGATGATGCAGCATGAGAAAGAGTTGACCAGCTATTGCTGGCTTTGAAGAAGGGGGAATGGGGCCATGAGCCAAGGAATGTGGGCAGCCTGGAAGAGGCAAGAAAATGATTCTCCATTAGTGCTGCCAGAAGCAACACAGCTTGCTGACAGATTGATTTTAGCCCAGTGAGACCCATTTCAGACTTCCTCTAAAACTGTAAGGCCATATATTTGTATTGTTTTAAGTCACCAAATTTGTGGAGATGTTTTTACAGCAGCAATAGGAATTTAATACAGTTGTCCAAAATACTACATTGTCAGAAGATATGAAGAGAAGACAGGAGACACCATCTTATAGTCTAACTTTCACGTTTGAGGTACTAGAATATTTCTTTTTCACTCTTAATGGCAAAGAGAAGAAAACTGACAGAGGAAAATATTTCAAAAATAATTAGATGATTCAGAAGATAAATGCAGAGAGACAGCATGACTCAACAGTAGACTTAACGAAGATGGTAAAATTGGCCACATAAGGGAAATCTCAGATTGTGAGTGTGCAGATGACAGTGTCCTACAGGAATTTTCTCAGACAAGAATCAGTGAGTAAACAATGTATTTCTAAGGGAAAGAGGAATCACGGCATCTCATCTAGTTAGTCCCTCAGTAGGAAGGAAAAAGAATCTGGACTATCCTGTTTTACTAAAAGGATTGTCACTGTATTCTTTCATTTTTTATGATACTGACATCTGCTTGATATAGTTCATAACTGCAAAAATGCAGAGGCAGTTATCAATTAAAGGTGATCAGAAGGAAGTATCTGGTGTAGAAATTTAAAAAAATCATTGACTTGCTCATTCTGATTGTTGCTTATAAACCTAAAAACACAATTCTCTTGCAGTTATGGGGCAAAGAAGATGACTGTCCTCTTCTCAACAAAATTACGAACCATCAATTGTTTCAGACATTTCTTCGAGTATTGCATTTTGAATTTGCAAGTTCAAGAAGGGAAATCAGAAATGATGAGAAGCTAGAACCTAGTAGAAATGTATTTTGAATCTGAAATCAGTATTTACAAGATGCAAGTGTCCCTGGTTCATACATGACATGACAGTTGATGACAATTGATGAGACATTGGTTGTATTGAGAGGAAGTTGCCTATTTTGGGTACCTTCAAAACCAGGAAAGTGCAAAGTAAAAATTTAGGTTTGCCATGCTTAATATATTGTTAGAACATCTAATGAGGATTTTCTTAACTCTCCCTTTATACTTATTTCTGTAAATTTTTCAAACCCATGGCAGAGCCCTCTATTAGCTGCCTTCAGCTGAAAATCCAGTTATGTAGGGCTCAGTCTTTCAGATGATACAGAAAGCCAGCAGCAGAAACAAACTAGGCCTTCCCTCTCTCTTTCTCTACTCTTTTATTTACTTCATTCATTCATTCACTCATTCCCTCAGCAAAGATTTGTTACCACTATGCTTGATGTAGAACAGTGGTTCTCAAAGTTTGGTCCATGTGCCTTCTGAGAAGCTGAAGATATTTTAATAACAACACTAAGATGTTATTTTTTTTCTCTGTGGTGACATTTGTACTGGTGGTGCAAAAGAAAAGTGAGTAAAATTGCTGCTGTCCTAACATGAATCCGGGCAGTGGTACCCAAGGTCCTAGGGCCATTGTTGTCTTCATTCCCATGCAGTCACTGTAAAAGCATGTAAAACAAAATCAGTTTTATTGAATCTTGATCCTTGAGTACACCTCTCTTTAGTATTCTGTGTGAGGAAATGGGAAGACCCAGAAGGCTGCTTACAGAAGTCTGATGGTTGTCTTGAGAACCAACACTGGTGTGATTCTTTGAGTGACAGGCTGAACTAGCCGTTTCTTTCATGGATCACTGTATTTACTGGAAAGAATGACTGGAAAACTATGGTTATTCAGTCTTGGGGTATCTGGTAGATATTTTCTTGAATATGAACTAAACGGCCCCATGCTCTCAGGGAAACAACTGACAGCATTTGCTGTCAATGATAAAATTGAAATGATGAGGTGGCAGCCACCCAAAGTGCCAAACACTGGAGTTCTCCAGGCAGAAAGAAAGGCACATACCAAGGCCCTGAGGCAGGAAAGACCTTGAAGTGCTCAAGGAATAGAAAAAAAATGCCAGTGGGCCTGGGGTGAAGGGAGGGCACCCAAAGCAGCATGTGCTGAGGACAGAGTGTCTCTCAAAGGTGGATAGCTTAGAAGCTTGGGGTCCAGGTGTCTTTGCAACATGGGAAGCTACTGGAGGGGTTTAAGCATGGTTTGATTTGTATTTTAAAAATATATTTTAAAAGCCAAACCTCTGGCTACTGGGGAGAAAATGGATTGGTGGGGGTGTGGTAAGAGGAGCAGGGGAAACAGAGGCCAGTTGGGAAGATGGTGCAGAGTCCAAGTGAGAGGCTACATTGGATTGTCTAGGGCAGAGGGCATGGGATGGAGAGAAGATAGATGTGACTTCTGTATTTGATGTAAAGTCAACAGGAGTTGTTTGTGGATGGATTGGGTGTGGAGGATGAAGGAAAGAAAAGAATTAAAGATGGCTCCAAATTCTTGATTTGAGCTACAGGAAGGTTGGGGATGAGATGGAGTGTTAAGGGGGGGAGCAGATTTGGGTGGGGAAAACAAAAACTTCTTTGTTGAACATCTTAAGTTTGAGATGGCCTATTACACATCCACATGGAGTCGACTGAGAAACAACTGGACATAAGAGCCTGAAACTCAGAGGCAAGATCAAGACCAGAGACATAATTTGGGAGTCATCAGCATATAGATAGTGTTGAAAGCTACCGGTTTAGAGGAGACTACCTAGCAGAGGCTGTTCAAAAGAGAGAGCCTGGGTGTGTGTGCTGGCCTGCCAGTTGCCCACGGCTGTTCCAACAAAGTGCCACAAACTGGGTGACTTAAACAAAAGAAATCACTGTCTCATAGTTCTGGAAGTTAGAAGTCCAAGATGAAGGTGTTAGTGGGATCAGTTCCCTTTGAAGGATGTGAGGAAGAATGTTTCATGCCTCTCTCCTAGTTCCTGGTGCTTTGCAGATCTTTGGCATTCCTTGGCTTATAGATGCATCTTTCCAATCTCTACCTTCACCTTCACCTCACATTTTCCCTGTGTGTGCCTCTTTCTCTGTGTCTAAGTTCCCCTTATTATAAAGCTACCAGTCATATTGGATTAGGGCCCACCCCAATGACCTCATCTCAACTGGACCATCTGCAAAGGCACCATTTCCATATATGGCCACACTCACAAACACTGAGGGTAAGGCTTCAACATCTTTTGGGGTGTGCAATTAAACCCATAACCCCTGGGGTCTCTGGAGTTCTGACAGAGGAGGAGAGGGGCTGCCTGTGAGGCAGGAGGGATGTCTGGTGTCATGGATGCCACCAAAGAGAAGTTCTGGGATTGGGAGGTCAGCTGTGTTGAGTATAGCTGTGAGTTTTGGGTAACGTGAGGAAAGCATTTTGGGCTAATCTCCAGTAACTGAAATTTTATCTTTGCTGTGTTTGCTAAAATATTTTTGGCTGCAAACAATAGAAACTGTCTTTTTTCAAGTGGAAAAAACCCCATAGGTACTTTTATGGGTACTGAAGTAACTGATATATTCAAAAGAAGGGTCAACTTGGGAGGGAAGAGACCAGGATATCTCAGTACTAAAAGGCCATTTAGTAACCTACTTTCAGGTTCCAGCAAAGAATATTCACTCAATAATATTTATTGAGAACCTATTGTGGCCTGGCACTATTATAGGCACTGGGATGCAAGGGGAGAAGTAGACAAAGTGTCTATGCCTGGGAACTTAGAACCCGGCATCTTAGCCTCAGAGACTCCTTGTTGCTAGGCTTCGTCTAAATTTCAGGTGCCCAGGACAGAGAATCTGTACACACCCTGGGTTAGGTGTGCACTCCTGAAAACATCAGCTTTGGCTGGGGTGAGGCTGGGGCGAGGCTGGGGCAGAGCTGTGCAGTTCAGATGAGGGTCTGAGAAACACTGCTCCACGTGGACAGCCCCGGGCAGAGGTGAGGTGCCATCTTCAAAGAGTTTCTAAGGTAATTCACTTCTTTATAGCTTAAGAACCTCTGGGGGTGCTTGTTAAGTGCGAAAACAGACTTAAACCAACTTTAGTGGAGAAGGAGGAATGAGATGGCTCCTTGAAGTTTGGACGTGATGTTGGACTACAGTAAGTGGAATGCGTCTGTCAGAACTTCCTTGGCATAGTAGTAACTAGGGGATAGGAAGACTCAGGGGAGCAGTAATGTTATAATGGTGTAGTATTTAAAACCTGAGAGCCCACCATCTGACCGTGCTCCCCAAGAGGGTCCAGAAGACACTCCCTAACTAAGGCAATAGGAACGGCCCTGGCGATGGTTGCCCCAGCATCCAAGAGACGCTCGATAGCCACTGTCTCCCTGGACTGGAGCTGATGATGGGAGATGCTGCCATGGAAGTGGGCTCCCTGGTATCACTGGGGATGGTGTCCTGATTCTTCCCCAAGAAAACCGGTGGTCATCTGCTAGGCTAACTCTGTACTTACGAAACAGACATTATGAGTACTGTTTGATAACAGGGCTAATCTGACCCTGATACCAGAGACCTGAAATGCTGTTATTGGTCCTTCAGTTAGGGGGTTTATGGAAGCCAAGTGATAAATGGAGTTTGGGCCTAAGAACGTTTCACATTAGTGTTTGCAGACCTGCTCTGAAGTTATTTCCTAGGTCCCTGGGTATCTACTTGGGAAAGAGGTACTTGGCAAGCTGGAAGAACCTTCACATTGGTTCCCTGACCTGTAGAATAAGAGCCATTACAGTAAGAGATATCAAATAGAAGCCCCTGAAATTCTCTCCTACTGTCACTCCTGGCCAAGATTGTAATTCAGAAGCAATAGTGTGTTTTGGGGAGAAATTGCAGATTGGTGCCACTAACAAAGATTTACAGGGTGCATAGGTGGTGATCTGCATTATATCCCTATTCAATTCACCAATCTTTCTTGAATGGATTACAGGGTACCATAAACTAACAAAGTGGGAATTCCAGTCCCAGCTTCTGTGCTGGATATGTTATGTTTCCAGGAGCAGATCTGTACAGCTTCTGGACTTGGTATGTGCCTATTAACCTGGTAAATGCATTTTTCTTGGTTGCCCTCAGGAGAGATCAAAAGCCACTTGCTTTCATGTGGCAGGGGCAGTGGTGGTACACATTTACTGTCTTGCACCAGGGCTCTGTTAGCTCTCCTTTCTGATGTGATACAGTCCATGGGGTTCTTGATGGTCTTAATATCCTGCAGAACATTTCATGGTCAACTATATTGATGATATCATGCTAATGAACTTGGTGAGCAAGAAGTAGACACCAAGATACCTTAAAAAGACACATATGTGTCACAGAGTGGCAGGTAAACCCCACGAAGATTCAGGGACCTGCCACATCGGTGAAGCTTGGAGGGATATAGTGGTCTGGGAAATGCTAGTGCATCTCAAAAGTAAAGGACAAATTATTATACCTTATACGCCTTACCACTAAGAAATAGACATAATGCCTGGTGGCATTCTTTAGAGGCAGCATTTACCATACTGGCTAAGACTACTCTGACGCATTTATTAGGTGACGTAGGAGGCTTTCGGTTTTGGATGGGTCCAGAGCAAGGGAGGGCTCTTCAGCGGGTCCACACTGAGGCGCAAGCAGGACCTGCTTATCCGTTAGGCCTAGGACCCACAATACTTCCTGGGGTCCAGAAAAAGATTTCAGTTTATTTAAAAATAAAAAAAAAAAATGAATATAAAAGTAATGAATCCAGTCTAGATTATATCTATCTTCATACCACTGGAGTGATAAAATATTTTTACATTCTTTTAAGAAAGAAAGGGCCCACAAAGGCAAAAATGCTCAGCCCCCAAGTACACCATGGTGCTGAATTAGCAGCTTCTCTGCCCCTTACACTGTATGATCTGACTGACTGGATGGTGTCAGGCATGTCCATAGTACAGCTGGGCACTGTCAGAGGTGCCAAATTAAAATGCTAGTTTTAATGCTTCAAGTTATATGAGGGAAATAATTTATCTTGGGTCTGGTCCAAGAGGCACAGGTAAAGTACATGAACAGATAACAAGGCAGAAGCCCACGTAATTACCTTTCTCAGACTGACACCCTTTCCTCCGCTCTTCAGTGTGGCCTCAGGGGGTGTTATTTCGGACCAAGTGAAGAAAGTGGTTGGCCTGGTTCCCAGGTGAGCTGAAGCAATCGGTGGTACTGGCCAAACATGGTTGGCTGCCCCCATGCTCAGTGGTGGCTCTAAAAGACAACGGGGAGGGGAAATACTCCAGATGCGCAGAGCTGTAAGAAACACACTCTGTGGTCCACGTTGCATGGAGAGAAAAGGGACCTGAGATATGGGAAAACATGACCTCCTGGGTGGGGCTAATGGCTTGGTTCTGCTTACTGGGGAGACCAGCACCAAACTAGGGCTCCTTTCTTCCAGGCCCTCATAGAATCCTTATGCCTATCTCATCAGGTGGGTAGTTTTGTTATCCCCATTTTACAGATATGGAAACTGAGGTACAGAGGAGTTTGGTGACTTGCTCAAGGTCTTATTTGGACTTGGCAGTCCAGCTTTAGATAGATTTTTCATAGCAGAATAGAATCAATAATGACACACTGAAGTCAGGACATCTGGGTTCGAGGGCCGGCAATGACGCTGATATCCTGTGGACCTTTGGACGTACCTCATCCGTACTCTAGACCTCCATTTCCTCTTCTCAGAGTGCTTGGACCCTGCAATCGATAATGCCTTCTCCAGCTCTAAGTTACTCAATTCTTCTGCGCCTTCCAAGGTTCAGTGAGGGCTAAGTGCAGGGGGATGCAAATATGAGTAAGCCATAGTTTCCTAGGAGTACTCTGGCTCCCTCTGTAAGCTGTATCCATAAAGGCTGCATTCTTCACCTACCTGAGCAATTATGGGTTTGGAAGCTTTGAAATAATGATTTCAGCATGTGCTTTGTATAAACAAAGGTTGGGGCTGGGGAGATGAGGGGACTGTGGGCCTGCCTCGTTTATGCAGCTAAAAATAGAAATGTGAAAAGCCTATAATGATAAGGCAGAAACTTAAAACAAATTTCTTGGAAAATTCTCTCCCCATGCCACGCTGCCCAGGTATTTCCCCCTTTTTGCCTCATGCAGATGGAGCAAGGGAAATTGGGGTGAGGAGCGGGTATCATAACACACACTTCCTTCCTGGTACTGAGGAGGAGGGGCTGGAGAGACCGAACTGGGAACAAAACGTCTGTTCAGGAGCCTGATTCAGGCTGACATGGGCCTTTGAGCTCCCTGAGTGGCATTTACAGCCACAGACATGGAAAAGAAAATAAATCTCCCAGGCCCAGCATCTTGCTTTAATTAATAACATAATCAAGTTTCTGGCCTTGTGGAATGGAAGGATTTCAACTCAAGGCCCCTCTGGCAGCAGGCAAGAAGTAGACCTCCTTGCCAGGCAGTCCCCAAAGTGGTGGGCTGGCCAGGCGGGACAGGGAGATCAGGGAGGGTGTGCTCAGGGCCTCGAAGGCTGGACAGCAGTAGGCCAACTCCTGGGTGGGAGGCCCAGGTCCAGAAGCAGAGAATCGAGGAATCTGGAAGCACATTGATTATTCTGATTTCTGGTATTCACTATGCATTTACTATGTCCTGGGATTTTGCCTTTATTTCCCATTCCATCTGTACAGAACACTTGGGCAGGCTGGTCTCCCCATTGTTTTCAGAATCAGGAAACAGACCCAGAGAAATTGGGGTGATTCGCTTAGAATCACACAGCTGGAAGGTGGTAGAGCTGGGATTCAAACCAATCTGAACCCAGGGCTGTCTGAGTCAAGACAGAGAGGACAGGATGGAGCTCACAGGGGCTTGAGGGACCATGCCTTCCATTTCTCTCTAAGGCCTCAGATGGGAGGTGGGGATGATGTCCCTTTCAAGCAGGATTGCCCTCTTGCTCTGTTTGAGCTGATGTCAGTGTCTCGGGTTGGGCAGGGGGTGACTGAGAAGTGACGGGCAGATTTTAGAAGCCAGTTTAGAGGGAGAGAAGTGGTAGGTGCCGAGGAAGGCACAGGAATGAGCGTGATGGAGTGGTCACCTGGAACTCTGTGCCCTGCTGGGTGCTGAGCCAGGCTGGGGCCGGCACCTGATTCCCACTGCTCCCTCCCCAAGGACAGGGGCCGCTTTGGGCAGCCTCCCTGGCTAACATGCTTGGCTTCCTCTGCGGGCTCTAATGAAGAAATGAGCACAGGAAATGGTCAAATCATGATCTGCCCCAGTCTACCTTTGTCTCATCTCTCCCTTCCTACACTCCATGCTCCAGCCACATCAGCCAACATGTGGGTTCCTTGGTGGCCTGGGTTCACACAGCTGTCCCCACCACCTGGAGGGGTCAGTCCCCCTCACCAATGCTGAAATCCTCCCCAGCTCTCACTGGGCTGGCGCAAAAACTCCCTCCTCTAGGAAGCCTTCCTTCAGCATCTCAGCCCAAGGTAATTCTCCCACACTGGGGCACCCACAGCACTTTGTGTGCCTGCTCTCTCATTGCTGGGATTCTTTTAATTTTGTGATTGAGTAGCTCATTCATTCAAAACATTTATAGATACTTGCTTTATTCCTGGAATGCAATTCTGCCCATATCTTATCGCTTCCCTACGTTCCTCAAAGGCAGGAGCTGGTTGTAGTTACAGTAATAATCACAACAGTATTTCCCAGTTGCTGAATGCACACTCTGTGACCAGGCACATAGCATTTTATGTGAAACCTTTCATTTAATCCTCCCAAAGCCTTGTGGGATTGGTGTTATTGTCCTCCACATTTTACAGATGAAATGAAGAAAGTGAGGCAAACAGAAGTTAGGCTAATTGTCCAAAGTCATCAGCCTGTGAGTGGTGAAGCCAGAGCTTGAACTCAGGCAGTCTAATAGCAGGGTCCAAGCTCATAATTACTAGTTTAAATAACATAAAATGTGTGGAAGTGCCTGGCATGGTGCCTGACCTAAAGCCACAGATTTCAAATGTCGCTTGAATGTGAAGTCTCACAGGGCCCAATACTGGATGCTGACTTATTTCTTTCCAATGTTTGTGGGTTGAATCAATGAAAAAAAAATGGCTGGCAGAATGAACTCCCGGTAAGTTTGGGAGATTTTCCGGTTATCTACTCCTGTATAATAAGCCACTCTGAAACCCAGTGGCTTAAAACAACTGTTTATTATTATCTCTCGCAGTTCTGTAGATTTGATGGGGCTCAGCTGAGTGGTTCTGGCTTGTGTCTCTTCTGGGGCCACAGTCAGATGACAACCGATGCTAGAGTGATCTAAAGGCTCCACTTGGCTGGGTGTCCAAAATGGCTTCTTCACTCACAAGTCTGGCACCTTAGCGGGATGGCTATAACAGCTGGAGGCTGGTCAGGCACCTGTCTTGCCACGTGGCATCTCCATGTGGTTAGTTGAGCTTTCTGATAGTGTGGTGGAATCAAGTGAACTGGACTTCTTACCAGGTGTCTGGCTTCATCCAGGGCAAGATCTCCAACAGGCCCAGACCGCAGCTTTGGAAATCACATGACCTAGCCTCGGCAGTCGCTTGCCATCATTTTGGTGCATTGATTACTGGGAAATGTGGTTCACGGTCCAGGGGCAGGGCATCTGTAGAGACTAATTATCATGGGGGTAAGTATTGCATTATGAAAGTCCCACTGGCTTCAGTCACTCTGGCATGGCTGGGGATCAGGGTCTACCCAGAAGCCGATGGCTAAGAGCCGATGAAGGTTAACTTCTAGATGAGGAGAGCTGACAGTTCTTTGACCCACAATGTCTCGGGCTTCCTCACACTGTTCCAAAAATGGAGTTCGCCTACATTTGGGCCCCAGAAATTTTGCTTCCTAGTTCAAATGGACAAGTCTTTACTGAGTATCTATTATGTGCCCTGCTCTGTGTAATAATAATTGCTAATACTTTTGAATACTTGTACCTGACATTCTAAGGGCTTACACATTATTGTTGGATGTAATTCTCATAACAATCCTGTGTGGTAGGTACTTTCATTATCCCCATTTTACAGGTGAGAAAAATTAGTCACAGAGAGGTTAAGCAACTTGCCTAAGTTCTTATAATTACAGGTAAAGTCAAGATTTGAATTCAGATATTTCTGACTCCAGAACCCCTGCCCTTAGGCTCTATACCATCCATGCCCTGCTCTGTGATGAAGACCTGAGCCACAGGCTTTGCTCCAGCCTTCAAGGAAACTGAGTCTAGTAGAGAAAAGAAGACTTGAAGCGCTTTGTTAAATTTTGTTAAACCTTTGTTTAGGAAGCAATTCTGTTAGTTTTTAACTGGTCAGTGGAAAGGTATCTGCTTCTCCCTAATAAGGGGAGGATGTAAATTTCATTTCACAAGAATTTCTCCTGAATTACCCATCAGAACCAGGAGAAATGTTTCAAGTGAGATGTCATAACTGAAAAACCTTTACTGATTGGGCAAAGGTGAGTCGTGAGTTGTGTCAGTTAGCATTTGCTGCATAACAAGCCACATTAAAATGTGAGAGCTTAAAAACAGACGTGTGTTTGCTCAGGATCCCATGGTTTGTAAATGTGAGCAACTAGGTCTGTTCTTGTGCTGGTCCTGGCTGAGCTCACCCCGGTGCCACAGTCAGCTGACAGGCAGTAGTTCTGCTCACTTGTCTGGTACATGCTTGGCTGTTGGCTGGGGTGACAGAGGTAACTGAGCTATGTCTCTTCCTCATCCAGCAGGCTGCATAGGACTTGTTGACATGGATGTGGTCACAGGGCTCCCAAGAGTAACAAGAGAAGGCAATCCCTTATACCCTTTGCCTATATCACATTTGCATTGATCAAAGAAAGTCACACCACCAAGTCCAAATTTAAAAAGTAGAGAAATAGGATCAATCTCTTGGTGGAAGGAAGGGCCAAATGTTGAGAAGGGACTAAATATAGGAATCTGTGGCTATTTTGTAAGCCATCATATTGGTTTTCCTGAAGTCAAAAGATATCTATAGGCAGGCAGAATAATGGCACCCCCAAAGATGTCCTTGTTCTAGTTCCAAATCTATGAATATGTTGTTACTTTATGGGGCAAAAGGAATTTTGCAGATTAGTTAAATGAATTACAATTTAGTTAAGTACCAATTAAAACCACCACTTTACGTAATAATTAACAAGAAATTACTTATTGATTATTTAATCTCTTTATTAAAAATAAATTATTAAGCTAATAAATTAAATTATTAACTTGACTATCTTTAGATAGGGAGATTATCCTGAATTATCTTTGTCGATCCAGTGTAACGCCAACAGTTGTTATAAGTGAAAGATGGAGGCAAGAAAGTCGTCTCAGAGGAGACGTGGGGACAGAAGCAGAGGTCAGATGATGTGATTGCTGGCTTTGAAGATGGAAAAGGGCCATGAACCAAGGAGCGTGGGCAACCCTAGAAGCTGGGAAAGTCAAGGACCGGGTTTTCCCCCCAAAACCCTCAGCTGCAGTGTAGCCCTGACCACAGTGAGGCTTAGCCCACTGAGACTTCTGACCCTCAGAACTCTAAGGCAATACATTTGTATCATTTAAGCCATTCAGTTTGTGGTGATTTGTTACAGCATCAATAGGAAACTAATACAGCACCTGACAGCCATGTGACCTTTTTCTCAGGACCACTAATACCTATTTTGTGTTAAGTTAAAAGCAGGCAATCATCCTTTTATTAGAGAAAACAAAGAGGAGGGCTTTAAAATATTCACTCCTTAAAGCCTGCAAATCCTAGAACATAAGCCCACCCTGGGAGCACTCTCTTCTTAACACCCATTCCAGGAAAGTTGGAAGAAGTGTTTTGACACATCTGCAGGTAAAAACCAGGGTTAGAATGAGCAGAGTTGAGTGAGTGTCTTGAGAATGGTATTATATTATGTTGGTGAGTTGCTTTTCTTAAAGATCTTGATCTTTTAGTACTAATTTAACTCTTACTATTAATTTCCTAATTTTAATAACAATTTTTTCAAAAGAATAATGGAGTATAAAAGGCTCAGACAAATCACCAAGTTTCCATCACTCACCTACTGGATGCACCTCTTAATTGCTAGCACAGTCCCTGAGAGGAAATACGAAGCTTCTCTCTCAATAATGCAGAATCAATAGTGACAGCCATGTCACACACAATAAGCAGAGAACAAAGTGAGATGGCCCATAATCCTGAATGAGAGTGCATGGAAGTACCCCCTCACCAGAGGGAATACCCTGGTGATTTATCGTGGTGGAAATCATGAATGAGCGGTGGAGGCGGCCCCTCCAGTGGGAATGCGTACCAGGCTGTCCCCATTGGTGCGATTTCTGACTAATGCACCCAAATTTCTCTGGTTAAGACATCAGCCAGCAGATCAGAAAGCACAAGATGCATTTGCTTCGGCTGTGAGTCAACGGACGACCTGAGAGTTGTAACCATATCAGGCTCTCTGAGCTGGAAGCAATTTCAAAGAGCAAAAGACCAACCTCTCGTTTCCCAGATGAGGAAACTAGACCACAGAGAGAAGTGACTTGTCACTCGTCACATCAGCCAGTAAGTTGGTGGCAGAAGAGGAATTAGAACTCTTTTTTTTTTAAATAATTTATTTTGGTATCATTATTCTACAATTACATTGTGCAATATTATGGTTATTAAACTACCCCCTTCATCAGGTCCCCCCCACCAACCAACCCCATTACAGTCACTGTCCATCAGTGTAGTGAGATGCTATAGAATCACTACTTGTCTTCTCTGAGTTGTACAGCTCTCCCTGTGCCCCCCCAACATTACATCTGCTAATCGTAATGCCCCTTTTTCCCTCTTACCCCTCCCTTCCCGCCCATTTTCCCCAGTCCCTTTCCCTTTGGTAGCTATTAGTCCGTTCTTGGGTTCTGTGAGTCTGCTGCTGTTTTGTTCCTTCAGTTTTTTTCTTTGTTCTTATACTCCACATATGAGTGAAATCATTTGATACTTGTCTTTTTTGGCTTGGCTTATTTCACTGAGCATAATACCCTCTAGCTCCATCCATGTTGTTGCAAATGGTAGGATTTGTTTTCTTCTTATGGCTGAATAATATTCCATTGTGTATATGTACCACCTCTTCTTTATCCATTCATCTACTGATGGACACTTAGGTTGCTTCCATTTCTTGGCTATTGTAAATAGTGCTGCGATAAACATAGGGGTGCATATGTCTTTTTCAAACTGGCCTGCTGCATTCTTAGGGTAAATTCCTGGGAGTGGAATTCCTGGGTCAAATGGTATTTCTATTTTGAATTTTTTGAGGAACCTCCATACTGCTTTCCACAATGGTTGAACTAATTTGCAGTCCCACCAGCAGTGTAGGAGGGTTCCCTTTTCTCCACATCCTCGCCAATATTTTTTGTTGTTTGTGTTTTGGATGTTGGCCATCCTCACTGGTGTGAGGTAATATCTCATTGTGGTTTTAATCTGCATTTCTCTGATGATTAGGAATTAGAACTCTTATTTCTTAATTTTGAGGCCAGTCTCTAGGCTGTTCCTTAAGAATGAAAGTGGAGAAGGGAAGGGAGAAAAAGAACAGGTAGATGTGGAGGAGGAAAAAAGGGATTAAGGAGGAAAAGGAAGAGGCAGAGGGGAGAGGGAACAATCCAAGTGAAGAAGCCAGAGTTCTCCAGACCTGTGGGTCCCAGATGCTGTCTGAGGACCAGCTACACAGTGTCATAAAAGAAAATAAAGTATTTCCTAAAATAGAATGTGAGGGAAAAATAAGGGCAAATTTAAAAAGAATGGAAAGTAGTGTTATAAAAAAATAAATGGTGGGTGCCAATACTGACCCCATATTTTTGTTGTGCAGACTGAGGGAGATTAAAGAGGTAGGTGTGCCTGTTTGTGAACTGCAAATCCCTGTGAAAACACCAGCTGTGTGGCCTCAGGCAGGTCACCTCTCCTCTCTGTGCCTCTGTTTCCTCAACTGTAAAATGAGAGGGTCGAACCTAAGGAGCAACCACATTGTCTGAGCAAGAACTGAAACTGCTGAGACCAACGAGAAAGAAAACATGATGTTTCTGTTCTAGAAACTTCTTCAGTCCCTCTCCCCCATCACGTTCACCTATCAGAGCTAACTGCAGGGGAGGATTGATCCAGAACGTTTGAGCAACAAATCCCTTTTGTCTTAATTGCCCAGATGCCCCTCAGTGTGCCGGAGCCGGGTGCATTCCACTCCTGCCGTGTCCACTGTGTCCTGCCTGCTGGGCCAGGCCAAGGCCCCCCGAGTCACACGATGGAACCTTGTGCCTGGTGCTCAGCACCTTGGGCCAGAGGACCAGGCTGGGCAGGCAAACTCCATTTCTAGCTCATCAGCGACTCATTTTCAGAAGCCAGCCCTTGGGGAGCTTGTTAAAAGGCTCTTGGTATTCCCACGAGGGGGCTTCAATTTGCCTTTATGAATGAACCGCTCCAGAGAAATCAATGAACATGTCATTCAGGTCAAGTAAACAAATGCGTTTTCTCTATGGGGCCCAGTGCAGGGGCGGCTGAGCTTCCCTGTGGGCCTCAAGGGTTCCGAGAAGCTGCTCTGTCTGGGCCAAACCCTGGCTTCAGTCAGCACCCTGGGCTCTGGTTCCCACCCAGCTCCTGTCTGCTCCACCCTGACTTCCTTGTCCCCAACCCCTCTGTCGGGGGGCCTGTTCTCAGAGACAGAGGAGTAGAAGTAGCATCTTTGGTATTTTATGGTTGGGAAAGATCCTGCAGAAAAATCTTTCTCAATTTTTGCATTCCGCCTTCCCTCTTCCTCATTCATTGATTCAGGGGACATTTATTAAGTACCTACTATGTGCCAGTCATGTATCTGCTAGGGGCAGGGACTCAGTGATGCATAAGACATGGGCCTTGACTGGCACTTTTTAAACACACAAATCCCCACACCATCCATGTGTGACAGCGGACATCCTCTCATGACCATCCACCTTCTGTGTCATGTTTCACGTAAGACTGTGTTACTCTGATCAAATTTACATTTACATCAAAGTGTATTTATAGGTTCGTGTAGCAGCCATGATGTTGACAGTTTTCCCTGCGCTGGCATCCCACAGAGGATTTGAAACCAAAGATTGAGCTCATTTTAGGAAAGTGAACTGGCAGGTTCTGTGGAGAGAAGGTTCCCACTTACCAGAAGTCCACGTTTCCCCCCAAGGGAAGTGAGCCCCACTGGCGTCTGAGGCACTCGCTGGCTTCCCCACAGCCACTGCGAGGGAGCTCCTTCTCCCCTGTGTCATCGGAAGGTTTCTCACCACTAGCCAGCCATAGCCGGTGTGCCCAGAATACGCTGTGGTGAACGTTTAACCAGGGAACTATTTTTCCAGATATCCTTGAAGCCTTGTGGGCACACACTTAGAATTCTAGAGGTGAATTATTGACAACACAAATCAGTTTAAAAAAAAATCCTCCTGCAATATAAATATAGTTTTAGAGCTAAGAAATTTTTTTCCTCAAGGGCCTATCAAAATTTAAAAGCAACGAATTCTGTTCAACCAGACGTTTTGGGATAAAGGATTCTAGCAGGGACTTGTCACATCACTAGGGGGCGCACTCTGAGTCAGAGAGGGAGTCCTGATCCTCTTGGAGTCCCTGCTTCCTAAGGTTCTCAGACAATATTTCAGCTGAGTTTCACAAGACACCCATGTGCATTGATTTTAAAAATCGCTCTGTTTGGTTAAGGAAGTTTAAATTCGATTCCTGTGACCACTTGCAACCAAAAAGAGCCCTGAACAGCACAGACCTGAAAGGATTCCAGAACATTCTCTCAATCTAAGTTGGGCTGCTTTTGGCTGCAAACAACTGGGCTATAACTTAAACCGGAGAGGGCAGTCTTGCCCAGAAGTCCCCTCAGCCAACTTCCTCTCAGGTCCCGCCAGCCAGAATTGGGTCACAAGATCACCTCTAGCTGCAAGGGAGGCTAGGAAAGTGACCAGCTAGCATGTTGAGCCTCTGAGGGAGAAGCAGGTTTGCTGATTAGAAAAGGAGGGGGATGAGTATGGACGGACGAGCAGTGGTGCCGGCCGCTCTCTCCCTTTCGCTTCCTGACAATGGCCGCAAGGGGAGAGGAAGATATTTACCAGACATGTGACAGTCTTCACAAGGAATCCATTTATTTGAGGAAAATATTCTGTACAACAACACGGTTGCGCATGCGTGCCTGGGGCCGCATCTTTGAAACGGCACACGCGCTGTCTCTGCTATGAAGCAGGACATTGTTTTTGAACTGCTAACTCAGAGGTTTGGTTTCTGCTCTTTCCTTCTACCCCTCGATCCTTCCCTTCAGTTGGCTGGACTTTCCCGTTCATTGCCTCAGGGAAAGGGTGACACAGCAGAAATGCAGAGAGAAAAAGAACGGATTCTGGGCTTTGAGTTTCAAAAACTTAGAGTAGAAATGACTCCTGGGGCTGGGAAAAAATTAGAGAAAGAGAGAGGGAGAGGTTGGTTGGGGGGTGGGAGAGCTGGAGACCACGTGGACGTGAGGAGTTGGGTCTAACCTCCACTCCCAAGGGAACTGTCTGCTGCAGACACCAAGGAGCTGAGTGGGGCCAAGCTGCCACCTGCAGATGGCCCAGTGTCCATGAGCCCACTGTGGCTGGGCCGGAGTTCCATGAGGTCTTCCCACAGACAGCAGGAGGAGCGTTGCCCACTAACCAGCCAGCTGTGTCCTTGGGGACAGAGCAGGGTGAAAGGCAAGCCCCACTCCAGATCCCTGTCCCTAGACTTGGTTGGGACAGAGCAGAACCAGTTTGTGATCACTGCTGGCATCAGCGTACCAGTCAAGCCTCCCGTAAGTGGTCACAGTGACACGACTCAGCTTAGCATAGACCAAGAAGGGTGAACCTGCTTCCCACTCTTGCCGGCTCCCCACCCCCAAGCCCTGGAGCTGGAACCCCACGACAGGTGCCTGGTGCTGCCTGTCAGCACTGCTGGGTGCTCAGCACACCCTTTTGAAGAACGCTGTGCTGATGGATTAAGCCTTGCATGCCTGAAGGGTTGGCTTTATTTTGAAGACCTGACAATGCTTATTCCTCTATTACAGCTTTGGAACCCCATGCCAGTTTGGTGATGGGGAAACTGAGGCCCTCTCTGGTTCCTGACTGAGTTCCTATGGTGTGTCAGCTCTGTGCTAGCATCCTTCACATAAAAGTTACCTGACATATGTGACTTCACTTAACTCTTATGACTGTCCTATGAGCCAGTGCAGGTCCAATTCCATTTTGTAGATGAGGCAGCTGAGACTCAGAGACGTTCATCGACTTTCCTAAGGCCACAGAGTAGAGCTGCAGAACCAGAATTCCCACCCAGGCCCTGTGAGTCCTGGACATTTTGTCAGTCTCTCAGTTAAATGCCTTGTCCAAGGTCACCCTGTAACTTAGGAGCGAGCTGAGACCTGACTCATTCCCTTTAGTCTCTGCCCTCCAGGATCCCATATGGCGTCTGCTATCACTTACAAAGAGCCAAATGGGAACTGAGCAAGGAAGGAGCGGAGCGGAGGAAGATGGCTGCATAAACCCCGCCTCGCTCCAGCAGATGCCTGTCTAGGTAGCGGGAGGCTGCATGAGGCCCTCTCGCCTCCATCCCCGCTCAGCTGACCCAGGGGAAGGGCTCCGCCGCAAACACCCCACTGTTTACTTGCCCCCGCGGAGGGTGAGAGGCGTCATGGGGCCTGAAGGGGAGACACGGCTTTACCAGTCATCACCTGGAATACATTACAGCAGCTGTAACTAATTAAACTTTGATTTCCTCAAATTTCGATCTTCTTGGAAATTCCTTCAGAGCCCGATGGTATTCAAGGCTGTGGCAGAAAGTAAATACCAGATGAGCCACAGGGGCCTCCAGGCAGCGCATTCTCCTCCTCACTCATTCCCTTTTTCCCGGCCCCCTCTGCATTTCTTCCCCAGGCCTCACAAGAGAATCCCCTCAGATGCTCTCCAAACCACAGTCCCCAGAAGCTGCTTTGGGTTTTCATCTAGGTGGAAAAATGCGCCTTCTGTCCTCCTAGGGGGTGGTGAGGATGTGGCAGGAGGGGGGAACATCCTCTGTGCCACTGGGTGCCTGCAGGCAGGAAAACAGCCATCTGGGTGGCCTGTGTCCTTGCCTTCCCACCCATGGCGGCTTACCCTGGGGTCATCTCGGGCGGCCAGTCTCCTTGGTCAGCCAGCCAAGCAGAGAGACCCAGAGAGAGATGCAGGTGGGGCCAGCGGCGGGGCATGTGGCTGCTTCTGGGTGTGCGCTTGGGCTCTGAGGGGTGTCCGTGCCGCCTCCTGTCTGTCCACTAGGGTTGGGCTAAGTCTGATGGCCATGATTCGTTGAGCATCTATTATGTGCCAAGTCATTTATGTACTGAGTCATTTATGTCCTTTCTCTCCAGTCTTTACAGCAGCCCTGGGGGACTGTAAGGCAGTAATGCCCTGTTTTGCAGAAGAGGTCATAGGTCAGGCAGTCACCTGAGGTTGGAGAGGTTATAAAACTGGCCCAAAACCACACAGTAAAAGCCCAGATTCAGACCCTGGTCTGTTTGAAGCTAGCACCTACATTCTTACTGCTACATCACGAGGACCTTCCAGCTTGAAAATGCTTTGCATTTTCTATCAAAGCAGGGCTTTGGGGGAATGGGAGGGAAGGGCATACCCATTCCTCTGGATCTTGATTTTGGTCCATTCTTTCTTCTTCTGAAAAGAGTGAAGATATTTTAAGGTTTCCTTTCTTAATTTAAAGGCATCAACAAATACATGTTTCGTATAGAATAATTGGAACGTACAAGTGGGTGAAAGACGAAAATAAATCTGTTATCTCACCAACCAGAAACCACATCTGCTCTCATCCTGGTGTGTGCCCTTGTGGACTGTGTGCATGTGTGTGTGTCTTTCTGTTCATTTGAAACCTATTCATGGAGCATGTGCAGTGGAGATGGCGATGTTATGAGAGAGGCAACAGATGAGTGGCAAAGCCCATGCTCTCTAGTACGACTCAGCCATGGTTGAATCCCAGCCCTGTGACTTATTAAATGTGACTTTGACAAGTTTCTCATCCCCATGTGCCTCTGTTTCTTCATCTGCAAAATGGACAAAATAGCAGGATCTACTTCATAGGGTTGTCAATGGGATGATGCACGGACACTTAGCACGATGGCTGGCGCATGGTAAGCCCGCAATAAATGTCAGCTTTTCTTACCGGTGCCAGGCCACAGGCAAAAACAGAGAGTCTCTGACTGCGTGAGGCCTTGGTGTAGGGGGAGAAAGATGTTAATCAAATCATCACACAAGCAAATGTCAAGTCATGTCCAAAGTGAAAGGGATTTGGAGTCATGAAAGCCTGTATCCGGGAGACTGATCGAGGCAGGAAATCCCAAAGGCTTCGTGCACAGATGACAGCAATCTGAAGGATGTGGGAGAGTGAACTGGGCCAGGTCTGGAGGGAAGAGCATTGCAGGCAGAGGGAACAGCATGTGCCGAGGCCTGTGGGTAGAGCCACATGACCAGTTTGGGTCTGAAGGAAGGCCAGCATGACTGGGGTGGAGAATGAGTGGGGCATGAAAAGAAACAAGAATGGAGAGGTTGGAAGGGGCTGGACCCTCAGCCTCATAGGCAGCACAGGAGGAGTTTTGCATTTATCCTGAGAGCAGTGGGGAGCCATGGAAGGATTTAAAGCAGGGGAGGGTAACGTGGTTGGATGGAGTTTTAAAAGATCCCTTGGCTGCTTAATAGAGAAGAGATTGTCAGGGGAGAGGTCAGAGTAGAGGCAGGCACAGTGTCAGCCGGGCACCCTGCTCTGGCCCTCCCTCCCAATGGGGAGAAGAGTCTGTGGGCCAAGGGCGCTTGGCCCCCGGAACCTCTGCCTACAACCCTTCCCCACAAGAGCCTGATGCCAAGGCTGTGTGGCCTCTTCCTCAGACCAGTCCTCAGAAGGGCGGCACTCGCTGCCAGTGTGTGTCCCCCTGGGCCTGAGGGTGGCAAGGGTGTGGCTGCAGTGTCCACACCCGGCCCCTCCAGCTGGATGGAGCAGGATGGCACGAGAAGGAGGGCAGGGACTGACAGCCTCCATCTGTGTTCCATGGGCAGTGCAGCACCGCCGCCATTCAGGGGAGAAGTAGACAGACTCAAGAGCTAGATAGGATGTGAAATCTCTGACAGTTAGTGAAAGATAGGACAAGGAGATGGGGCAGAGGGATGGGCTTCTGCCTGCACCCTGGGGACCTCATGGAGAGGACCTGGCTTGGATAGACAGAAGATTTTGAGTTGGGTTTGCATATGTTGAGGATGAGGATCTCTTGAGATATTTAAAAGATGTCAGATAGGCAATTCTCTCTCTCTCTCTATCTTTCTCTATACACACATACATACGTACACATACACATTTGAGACTATGATTCATTTCCCTTAGGACTGGTTTTCCTGGGATAATGTCTTGGAAGGGTCTGGACCCAAGAAGCTTTGTCCCCACCTGAAGCCTTGCCCTGTTAATCTACCCATAGTCATTGACACCCTAGTATGAATTAGTGGCTAAGTGCCCTTCCGGTGTGATTCCTGACTAAAGTAGTTTCTGTCTAGGGTAATCTAGGAGCATGGCGCTCTGTACACCATGTCACCAAGGAGGCCCTCAAGGAGGGGCAAGGACAAGCTTGGTTCACCTTGCTATCTCCTCCTCTATGGACACTGAGGCTGGCTGCAGCTCTGGCTCCCAGGCATGATGGTAAAATCCCATCTAGCTCACTGGAGTGCCCTCCAGGCTTCTGGTCCAGGCCCCCATTCCTGGCTGTCAGCCTAGAGGCATGTGGGCTCTGCATCTGTCAGCATCTCACTCCGAGCTCACTCAGTTGTCTCATAGGTGCCTTTTCAAAAACTGATGTAGGTGGTGAAGGGATCTGCCTACCACAGCCTATAGCCACATGTGGCTCTGAGCTGGGCCTGTGGCCTCTTAGCTATCCCTAGGTGAGGAGGGAGGCAGCGGTACCCTGACATTTCACCATGCCTGGACCTACCTGTACATCTGGACCCTCAAGCAAGACCATCACGCAGGGCTGGCCCCAGCTGGCACCATGGCCCAGCATCAAGCTGCCAGCTCCCTCTCTCCACTCCCTGATCAAACAGCCACATGTGGGCAGCGGCTGGGCTTCTCCAGCTTCACAGAGGCAGGCAGCTGGCAGGATAGATGCAACCCAGCTGACCACAATTATCCTGGAGGCTGAGCGTGGACTGCTGGTCACCTTGGCTTTACCCCTCTTCCTAGAGGGGTGGGGACTTGGAACTAGAGGGAACCAAAGAGAGGGCAGAGAGTAGGAACCCACCTTTGCCCCCTCACTAGGTCCAAGGGACAGAGCTGCATCCTGGGTGGGCTCTGAGTGCTTCCTGGTCAGAGTCTCAGGCTTTCTCTGCAGGAATAAACCTTCAGAACCAGGAAATGCGAGGCTTA
The DNA here is from genome assembly GCA_032199065.1 of Smutsia gigantea. Taxonomy (NCBI): domain Eukaryota; kingdom Metazoa; phylum Chordata; class Mammalia; order Pholidota; family Manidae; genus Smutsia; species Smutsia gigantea. The sequence continues at coordinate 834,441 of JAVSCE010020720.1, read as the reverse complement.
GAGAGGTTGTGACTGGCCCAAGGTCACCCAGCAGCTGAGATGGTCTTAAACTCAGATTGTTTAACCCCAAATCCTTGTCCAGGACTCCTTTCCTATCTTCCTTTATTCATTTTGCCAACAAATAATTGCTGTGTGACTCCTAGGTGCTCATTCTGGTGCTGGATGCTCTCTCGTGGGGAAGGCACCTGTTCCCAAGGGGGACAGACAGCAGGCAAAGAGCAGAAAAACAGGTAAGGGACATTTTAGCACAGGGCCTGGTTGCCTAGTAGCTGCTCAATAAACATGTGTTGAATAGTTAGCTGTAAGTGTTGTGCAGAAAATAGAGTGAGGTAGTGTGATAGCGTGTGGGAGGACCTTAGAGAGTGAAAATTCATGGGTTGAAATCCTAGCCCCAGTGTGATGGTGTTAGGAGGGAGGGTATTCGTGAGGAGATGAGGTCCTGAGGGTGGAATGCTCCTGACTGGGATTAATGCCCTAATAAAAAGGACCTCAGAGAGCTCTCTTGCCCCTTCCACCGTGAGAGGCCACCCAGTCCACAATCGGGAAGAGGGCCTTCACCAGGAGCCTGGCCACGCTGGCACCCTGAGCTCAGATTTTCAGCCTCTAGAACTGTGGGAAGTAAATCTCTGCTGTTTATAAGCCACCAGTCTATGGAAATTTGTTACTGCAGCCCAAAGTAACACAGAGGGCTGTCTTCACGTGGCAGAAGTGTTCTTAGCAGAGCTGACATTTGAGGAACAGCAGGATGAAGCCGGTCATGTGAAGATCTGGGGTAAAGGGGTTCCACAGAAGGTCACAGCAAGTGCAGAGGTCCTAAGGTTAGAAGGAGGTCACTGTGGCTAGATCAGAGTGAATGGTAGGCCGGGGTAGGGAGGTGAGTTTGGAGAGGTAGACGGAGGCCAGATCACGCAGGTCTTGGTGAGGAGACTGCAGGATGATCTCAGAGGGGTTCCATGGCTCCTGGGTTCCCGACTGACTCTCCAAGTGGCTGAGGCCCTTGGAGAAACCTGTGCTTCCTCTGCCACCCAGGGCAACTTCTTCCTGTCTTGTCCTTAGGAAAAGAGGAAGACAGCCTGGTGTGTCAAAGTGCCAGAGCCTGGGAGCACAGGGACTGGATCTGGTCTGGCTGGTTGTGTGACCTTGAGCCAGTCTCCTCTCCTCACTTGGCCTCAATCTTAGCAGCCGTGAAGTGAGAGGGTTGGACCACGGAGCTCTCAGTTCTGCAGATGGCACATGGAGGAGTGGGGAGGAGAGGGAAGGAGATAAACCCAAGCAATTAATGGGTGTCTGGCTGGGATTGCAGCTGATTGCATTGAAGGCCCCCAGGAGGTTATCATGATGGAGAAGTCTGGGCCTGTTTGTGATAGCATTACTGTCTTCAGTGTTCATGTTCCTTAGAGCTGGGAATGGAAGGCCCTCTCAGTACAGGCTGATGGACAGCAGAGGGTGCCAACTGAATGGCCAGGGATCCCGGGAAGGAGGAAGTAGTTGGTCTGGGGTTGGTACACGATGGTTGTTGGCTACCAAAGCTCTTACTCTCATAATAACCCGTGACGACTGGTATGTATCCATGTGGATTCTTTTAACAAAGATTCACTCTGCCATTCTATGCTGAGCACTGTTCTAGGTCTCAGGAAATAGGACATTATGTCAGGAAAGGAATTAGCTTTCCTCTTGCATGTTGGTTTGCTTTAATTGGAGCACTATGCCTGGAGCATAGTGTTCAGAAAAATTCTGAGGCTGCATCTTCATTAAGGGGGATAGAGTGCTGTGATTGATTAGCAAAGTCTGTCAGGGTGAGGTTGGGGATGGGACAGCAAAAGTGTCAGGTATTTGCTGTTTCTTCTCTAACACAACCTCATTATTGGGCAACTGAGTAAAGTGAGACTCAGAGATGCTGAATTTATTTGCACAAGGTCATGCAGCTGGCAAGTGGCAGAGCTAGGACAGCTCTAGACATTGCACAACAATGTACATTGCACAGTAGGCCAACCATGTCCCTGGGCCTGAAGAAATTGCATTGCCAGGCCTGTGGGGACTCTCTGGAGATTGGCACCAGCACTACTGCCATCAGGGTGACCAGAATGCTTGATGGTGGAGGAGGGCACCTGGTGGATCACCAGCTGGGTTAGAGCTATGACACTGGGGGCTTACAGGGTCAAGCGGGCAGCCAGGGGAGCAGATGGACTGTTCCAGAACCCACCAGAGGGGACAAACAGCAGCCAAGAGGATCACAGGCTTGATGCAGGCCAGGGGACTGAGGAGCCCACATTCATTCTATGGCACCCCCTGCCACCTGAGTTTCCCTTGACTCCACATGAGTGGTGGGCACTATGCTGGGCCCTGGGGGAGGTGTACGGAGGCACCTGAGCCAGAGGTCTATGTAAGGCACTTACTGCCTATTGGCGGGCACAAGTGTGGGGAGAACGTAACACAAACACAAGGCAAAAGGAAGAAGCTGAGCAGAGGCACCTGCGGCAATGTGAGCTGGGAGGGGCAGTCGCTTCTCACTAGGGGTGGCCTGCAGAGGCCTGACAAGGAGGTACTTAAATGTTAAATGTTCAGGTAAGTTGTATTTATTGCAGACCATTTGGAGGACACAATAAAACACAAAAAATAAAATTATAAAAAGCCTGTACTCAATCTCATTATGCAAAAATAATTATCAGCATCTTGAACATGCATTTACTCATAAATATGTGCTTATGTATGTTTGAATTTTTTTTTATTACTTGGCCCAGTGGTTCTGAAAGTGTGATCCTTGCCCAGCAGCAGGAGCATCAACCAGGAACTTGCTAGAAATGCAAATTATTGTTAGAAATGCAAATCAGAGACCCTGGGTGGGGGGGGCTCAGCACGTGGTTTTAATAGGCCCTCCAGGTAATTCTGATTCTTGCTCAAGTTTGAGAACCTCTGACTTTGTATATTACGTACAACTTTCCTTTGCCATTAAATATACTCTTTGACATGTCACGTTTAATGCTGGAGTGATCTTATATTGTATGGCCTTGATCGGTTCTCTGACGCAATGCTGTGGTGACCATCCTGTGCCTACACACATCCATGTGCCCACCAGGGCTGGACCAGCAACGGGAGACAGGGTGGTCACTGTAGGCAGGGACAGGCGGGGAAGGCGCCAGACTGAAGGTGGTCTCTGGCCCGGGCCTGCACACGGAGGGGCCCGAGCCCTCCATTCCCACTGCACCCTCCTTGGAGTGGCCCTGGCAGAGCCAGAAGCAAGTGGTGCACCTGCCAGCGTCAACTGGAAGGGACTTTGGCCAAAGGAGTCCAGGTGTCCTGGGGCCGATGGTCTGTGCCACGGAGCCGAGGGAAGCCACACTCTGCCAGGCTCAGCCCAAAGAAAAAGAAGTAGCTAATAAAAAGGCTTCAGCATATGTCCCTGCCCGCCTTGGCTTTGGTTTGTTTTTTGTTTTCTTGGTTTTTTTTTTTTTACTCCTTGTGCCTGGAGAAAAGTTGGACGCAGTGGTCTATCCTAGAATGTCCAACCCTGTGCTCCTGAACTGCCACTGTTTACCCACCTTTTGTTCTCTTTCCTGGCACAGGCTCCCGATTTCAAGGCTCCGTCTCCATAGTTCCCCCCAAGACCCCTGCCACTAACAGTTCTCCAGAACGCCCAGCCCCAGCTTCTCAAAGAGTTCTTAAGGCCGCACCATCTGCTTTTTCTCTCTGGCTCAGCTCATGGGTTAGGCAGGTTCAGATGGATGCCTCTGGAAATGAAGGGCAGCTTCCACCAACCCAAACTCACAGGGGTGACGAGTGAAGGGACAAGGAGTGAGCCATGAGCTGCGCCAGCACCCCGACCCCGAAGAAGCGGGCAGTGCAGGGGGAGAGGAACCCCGGGGCCCTGACAGCCAGGAGGCAATCAGTCTCACCTTGAACCCCAGGGCACTGCGGAGGGGCTGGGCTTTGGGTTGGGGCTGCCAGGAAGGCCGAGGCTGAGCAGCCCCTGCCTATAACTGGGAAGCACCCGCTGGGGCACTGCTCAGGTTGCAGCCCAGGCCGGCCCACTTATTCCTCAGTAAACATGCTGTGGCTCCCTAGGCCTGTGAAAGTCCCAAAGTCCTAGCCCAGGGTGAAGGACCCACCTTCTTATAGGCCAGATGTCTCCAGCTGAATCCTATAGAATAGTGCCAGATAAATATGGGCAGAACAAATGAATGAATGAATGAGCGAGTGAATACCGCCCCCTCTAGCCAGGCAGCTCACTCTCTGTGTTACTCTTGAAATGCGTGTTAGGTTTTCCTGCCATCCTCCTCTCCACTAACTCAAAACTCTGCCAGTGCCCTGGGGCCTAGATGCTTAAAAAAGGTTTGAAAATGAAAGTGGGAAATGTGTGAATAAGTGAAAAGACTGAATTATGTTCCAGATACCGTACAACGTCGTCTCTGTCCCCTTCTGGTCTTCTCGTGTGTGCTGATTGCCCATGTGGCCTCATTTCCACCTGCACCCTAAGTTCTGGCTGAATAATACTCCACTGTGTATATGTATCACCTCTTCTTTATCCATTCATCTACTGATGGACACTTAGGTTGCTTCCATTTCTTGGCTATTGTAAATGCTGTGGCAATAAACATAGAGGCCTCTCCACCTTTTCATTTAAAATAACTATTTATTGAAGTTATACAATAGTATGATTGGATATATGCAGAAAATGAAATAATTCTATGCTCAAGCTAATGAACACATCCGTCTCCTCACCCAGTTACAATTTCTTTAGCAATAAGAGATCTGAGATCTAGGCTGAAGCTGGACCTCTAGCTTTAAGGACACCCTTGTTTGGTTCTGACCCTTACCTTATATTTTTTCAGTCACTAAAATTCTCCTGAGAATATCCCCACTAAAATAACCTGAAACAATCCATTACTGCAGTTCTGCATTGATGGAAACTGCCTAAAAAATCAAGCTCAGAAAATTTACATGTATTTCCCCAATGCGTGCTGGGGGTTGGGATGGTTTCTTTGGACACCCCCATCCCAGAGTCCAGGGCTGTGCCTGGCTCACAGCAGGGTCAGGGCAGGGAGCAGGAGTGTGACCGTCCTGCTGCAGCCCACTCCTGATTGCTCTCAGTCCCTAAGTCACATCCTATCCATTTAAATTGGGAAGAGAATGTCCTTATTTGGGTTGTGCATATTTATCACCAAATTTTACTCCCTCTGATTCCAGAAGGGATGATCAGAAAAGACATGTGGACACTAGCAACATTAGTTCAAGGCCCAAAGAACAAGAGCAGTGAATGGAACTGAGGAGACGATTGTACCAGAACACCCAGCTGAGCCCCAAATTTGTCTCTGAGTTTCCTGACCACTTCACAAGTGGTCAAGTTACCACCCAGGGAAAGAGGAAGGGACTTGCCCCAAATCATAACGATAACAAGCACTCTATGCCATGCACCGTCTTGTTGAATCCTCATAAGAACCCTGCCAGGCAACTACCTCTATATCCCCACTTCATGGGGAAACTGAGACACAAAGAGGCCAAGTAATTTGCCTAAGCCATACACCTGCATTTCAAGCCCAGCCAGTCTGGCTATGGGGACTGGGTTCTTAGCCACTGCCCTGTCCTGCAGGTCCTTAAATGAGGAAGAAGAAAGAGAGTAAAAATGCCAAGGACCGCTCCATCTCCAAATATTTTTGGAGTCTCTGATGAATTTGGTACATTAGCAGGGGACAGGGGCAGGCTCCCTCCAGGGTTCCAGCTGAGGTGTGGTGCCCAGCAGTGGCTCAGTATGCTTCTCCTCCCAGGCACGCTCTGCGCTGCACCCACAGCCTTTACCAAGTGGGGAGGGCGGCATGTCAGGCAGGAGTGGGGAGGGGTGCTTTGGGTCCACCCAGCCACTCCGTGAGGGGGTGAGGACACCACAGGGTGATACCTAGGGTATTATAATAGGGTGTATAATAGGGGATAATAATAGGGTGCTTACATGAATTCGGATTTCCCAGCCCTACAAGAGCCTCCAAAGTGACCCCACAATGGCCACTGTCATCCCTGAGGAATGACAACCAGGGAGGCAGTAGAAGGCTGGCAGAGGGGAGATGAGGGTTTTTGTATCATTTTCAAAACAGAGGAATAGGCAGATTCTGGGAAACCACTGACCCACCATGAGCTCTGTCTTGCACTACTACAGTTTTCTAGAACAGACCAGTTTTTAGTTTCTAGAGCAGCAGCTGAAAGTGACAGCTGCTGAGAACAAAGTCTTGCCAAACGAATTTGGGTCTCTTTTGATGTGATGAGCAGGCTAGGTGCTGGCAAGAGCAGGTAGAGCCTGACTGAAAAGCCTCCCCAAAGATTATGCCCAGTGTGCGCACCTCCCTGAGAGCCCCCACCCCCCATGGCCCCGGGTCCTGAAGTCTTTTTCATGCCTGTCTGTGTTTGCTCTTCCGACTGTCCTGGTCTTCCTCCCATTTCCGGTGATTCGGGCCTTCGTTCCTGTTGTTTCCTCCACGTGCCATGCTCATCCACTCCCTTGTTTCCTAGCCACCTCCCCACCCCCTTCCTCTGGGCTCATGTTTAAACATCACGCTTCGGGGACGTCTTGGCTGTAAGTGCACCGGTTCTTCCTCCTGTGTGAAGATCCGGCACCCCAGCGAGGACTGCAAGCTTGAGCGTCTGTTACCTATGTTGCTGTGTGGAGGGCACACAGCAGATGCACAGTGAATGTCCGTGGAATGAATAAAAGGAAATCTTTACAGCCTATATCCTGAGATGTGGTCAAAGGACCTGGGGATAGTTAACCTGGAAGAGGGAAGGTTCAGAGGAAGGCTGTCCCTTAGAAGATAGGCTCCATGGTTATAAATGTTGCTACAAAGGGCAGAACCAGGACCCACAGGTAGAAGTCAGAGGTGAGCAGGTTTTTGCTGACTCTAAGTAAATCCACTTGTGCCAGAGATTGCTGGTTGCCTACTCCTTTAGTAACAGAACCCCAGTTTTACTCAGAGCATCCTTGTGTCATTTAAAGTTCACATTTTTCAGTCTATCTTGCAGCTAGGTGTGACCCTGTAACTAACTTTGTAGCCAGGTAGTTGTTGGATGGGACTTTTAGGGAAGTTTACAGGATTTTCAGGCAGCTGGCACATGCCAATTTTAACCTTTCCTTCATTCCTTCTTCTTATCTGGAATGCAGACCTGATGGCTGTAGCACCAGCAGTCATTTTGGAACATGAGGCAACCATGAAGATGGAAGCCATGTACTAAGGATAGTGGAGGAGAAAGATAGAAAGATCTGGATAATTAAGGACCTTGCACAATAGGACACCCACTCCAGCTCTTACTTCCTGACTTATATGATAAATGAACCTTTTAGGTCACTGTTATTGGTTTTTTAAACATGTAGTCAAGTCCAGTCCTAACTGATACAGTCCTGTCTTTGTGAGAGACTCCATCTTCTGGTGAATTTAGGGAAAAGGTTATTTGATCTTGTTCATTCTCCATTCTTCTGTGCTGTGGTCTTAGATGTCCCTACCACCACCTGCTTCTGACCTTTGGTTTCCTAGGTGCCCTCTCTCCTGTGATCCTTTTTGACCTCCACTGGACACCACTGCTCGGCTCCATCCTTGTGAAGTTCCTCCAGCATAAAGTTGTGTAAAGCAGGAATGACTCAGGCTTCAGACGTTTCATGCCCCATCTCCTGCCTCAGCGGCCACCCCTCCGTCTCTGGGGCAGGTGGGCCAGTCAGGTCCCTGATTGTCTCCTGGAGTACCAACGAGAGCCCGCCTCCTTGGGGGCACTGGTACCTCCTGCCTCTCTGGGCTGACCCTCAGGATTGGGTTTGTAGGGCTTTGCTTATTGGATTTGGGCACAGACCACCTGGCTCCCTGAGGGTGCCGAACTGTGGATGGACACATTTCTGATTACAAGCAGGTACATGGGGAGCTGGATCTGGCCCAGGAAACACCTGCGAGTGGTGGGCCACCTCTGGCTGGAGCAGGTGGCTCCACCTTCCAGTGTGTGCTGCTTCACGTCACTCCTGCTTAAAGCCTTGGGACTTGCCCTCCCCACGCCACCCCCATCACAGGCAGTGCGGGTACAGAGATCCTTATACTGAAGGGTTGGGGGCGGGTTGTGGTTCCATTTGTGTCTGTGCGATGCTGGGCAAGTCCTGGCACCAGTCTGGGTCTCAGTTTCCTCACCCACAAAGCCACAGAGCAGAGGAACCTGCTGCTGGGGGTGCTTCCAGGGCTGACATTCTGGGATTCTGTTTGGCTTCTGGTGGGCCATGCTAATAGCTGGAGCCCTAGGGAAATGTGGGAGTGTTCCTGAGCAGAGCTACATCTACCCTGGTGGATGGACCCCGATGGGAGATGGGGAAGGGCAGGACCCCAGCTGGGATAGTAGTCAGACCTCTTAATCCTGGCTCTTTGAGGTAGCACAGGGTGGGGACGGCAGGGCTCCCTGGAGGAACTAGACAGCTGTGATCCCCGGAATGTTGGCTTTCTCTTTTTAAAGAATCTGAATTTTGGAGCTCAAGTTTGGGGCACAGCATTGAGTGCCACTCAGATTTAATACACAGACCATAGGACTGTGAGCAAGTCACCCTCCCTCGCTGGCCTCACTCCTCATTTGTTCAAAGAAGGGCTGAACTTCTAGGTCTCTTCGGGTCTCTCCAAGCTCTGCCACCCATGGGCCCTGCATGGGATACTGGCCAAATAGCCACAGTGGCCATTGTGGCTGCCATCTTCCCAGGAGGGGTCATGTGCCAGGCCCCCAGGGCCCGATTTCCAGAGGAGGAAGCTGAGGCTTGAGAGTGAAGTCATTTGCCAAGTTTGCACGGTTAGTTGGAGGCAGAGCAGGGCCTTGAACCCTGGCCTTCCGGCCCTGGAGCCTGTGCTCTTTGCTGCTGTCCTATCCCCTGCCCAGTGCTGTTCCAATGCCCTCCCACCATCTGAGTGTCCTCTTCTCTCCCTCTTGATTCCCCTTTGCGTCTTCCAACCCACCTCTGTCTTCCCCCCCAGGGATGCCCCAGCTCTCCAGGCTCCACTATGCCAGTGTCTCTAATATCCACTGAGCTGGAAGACATTCTGTCCCACAGTGCAAGCTGCGCCCGCCCAGCGGCAGCCCTGCCTGCTCTGGGGCCTTTTTGGCTTGTGACCAGTTGCTGCAGAGAAACCCTGAGCTCGATTTTTCTGACCACCTACGGCCACCATTACCTCCACCTAATAAATTGCACGGGAGCAATGGGTGGTCGACGGCAGGGGCCTGCATGGCCGAGTTGGAAATTAAAAGCAGTGGCTGAGAGTGGGTTTGAATGCAGCAACAGGAACCATGAATATTTTACAAGAAACCGGAATTATTAATGTTTCAATAAAAAAAAACCCCCAATGTCCATGTGAAGATTACATGTGACTTAAAGCCTTCAGAAAACCGCTGCGGTCCTCCTTTGCTCTGTCTTAAACCACTCAGCATGGTTTTGCTTAAACCATCCCCATCTCCCCAACCCTCAGCCCCCAACTCTAAATGGTGGTGGGGAGGGCTGCATCCGCCCCACCGCACTGATAATTAGCATGGCCCCCACCTTCCTTCGGAGCTACGGACGGACGATAGGAGAAATATTTCTGGAAGACTATTTACGAACTTCCCCATAATCATCAATCATATGGTTAAGAAGGAATGGAGCAAGATTTCTTACCTCAAGGAGCCTCTAATGCAAAAAAGCTATTTACTGGGCATGGACAGGGCTGAGATTTCTGGTGCCATTACTATAGAATACATAATAGCATCAATAATTAAGTATAAATTGGATTTAATATTTTATGCTGGCGACATGTAATTTACACTCTACCCGAGAAATCAAAGGTCATGTCTGAAATAAATGAGCGTGGGGTCGAGCCTCCAGTGGAATTAGCACATTTCCCCTCTCCTGGCAGCTGGAGCCCATGACAGAGAGCAGGAGAGAAGCCCTGGGCCGCAGGAGCAGTGGGGTCTGGGAGCCTTGGGAGACCCTGGTCTCCGGGAGTGCGGCTCTTTAGAAGAGGCTTCAGGCCTCCCTGGGGTGAGCCGATGCTTCTGGAGGCCCTGGGAGGGGGCACTGGAGTGCTGGTGTTGGAGAGGTCAAACCCAGAGGCAAGTCCACCCCTGAGACAGAAAGGCAAAGTGGGCTCATAGCACAGAAGAGCTGGGGGTGGGGACTACAGGGAAACTGAGGCCCGGAGAGGGGAAAGGACTTCCCAGAGTCACACACTGACTCCTAGCAGGGTAGGAACAGGACCCACGGCCCCTGGCTGCTAGCCTTTGCCAGGACTACTCTGACCTGTGGGGCAGAGGATCATTACCCCAGACCTCTAGGTGTGTCCCAGAAACGCAGCATGTCTGCTTGCCTGCTGGGGAGACTGACCCTGGCCTGGTGCCTGGCTCTGCCCTGTATGGTTCTCAGAGCTGTTGGGCCGGGGCTGGCGGGGCGGGGTGGGGTGGGGGTGGTGTGTGTGTGTGGTGGGGCTTGGTCTCCCAGGAGGAGGTTTGGGCTCAGGCTGGCCTTGTGGTGAAGCTTTGGGGATGGGGAGGTAACGACACCCCCCGCAAGGGGGACTGAAGGTGTGGGCTGCTGCCTGGCATTAATTAGCCATGCCTTCCCATAGCATCCACTGCTCCCAGGAGAAAAGCCAGAGTCCTCTTCTTGCTTTACAAAGCCCTTCGCCCCTGGCGCCTGCTCACCTGGCCTCTCCATCTCTTGCCTCCCTCCCTCCCATATACACCCCAAGCTCCAGCTATAGCAAACCACCAGTGACCCCTGTGGGCCATGCCCCTCTCACTCCAGGCCTTTGCCCTGGCCTGTCCCCCCACCCTTCCCTAGACACCTGTATGGCTCCCCCTCACTTCTTTCAGGTCTCTGCCCAAGGCTCTTTCCGAAGCAGCCCCTGCCCACCCCCATCCCCTGGCCCTGCTTCATCTTCCTTCCTTGTGCTCATCAACACCTGCCATTTTATCTACTGCAAGTTTATTGAACTTCTCCCCTCACTAGAATGGCAGCTGCAGGATCCCCAACCATCCTGTTCACTGCAATCTCCACAGTGCCTAGAATGGTATTTGGCTCATAGCATGTGCTCAGTTAATACTTGTTGGCTAAAAGAATTAAAAAATCTGGTTACTCCAAATCATCTTTTATCCCCCAGGGAAAGCCTGAGCCACCCTCCTGGGCGCCCCCCAACCCCTTCCTTCCACAGCACCCACAGGACTAGATTCTCGCACTGAGCTTGCAGTTACACTGGCCAGGCTCCTTGCCCGTCTGCCTCCCCGTGCTCTGGTCTCTGAGCCTCCTTAGGGCCTGATGCAGGGTCTGCACACAGCAGGAGCTCAGGAAATGGATGTTGGGGAGATGTATGAACCTACTGGGCCACAGACACGTGGCATTCTGGTGAGCTTCTTGGCGTGGGAGGCAGATGGGAATGCAGGGGAATTTGGCCAAGCCCCGCACTCTAGGTATGGGAGTTTCAAGAAGCTGCTAAGGCTTCTCAGGAGACGGCCCAGGAGACAGGGGTAGGGACCAGGGAGCAGAATCCTGCTGCCTTTACCCACCGCGCTACACTCCAGTGCACAGGCGTGCAGGACACCAGGAGGAGCCGGGGAGAGATGCTATTCCTCAGCTGTGTGCCAGCACATTGGACTGGATGGACCACACTGTAGACCAATCTTTGCTTACCTCCCGAACTCGTATGCTGAAATCCTAACCCCTAAGATGGTATTAGTAGGTGGGGCTTTGGGAGGTGCTTAAGCTGGGAGGGTGGGGGGAAGTATGTATAAAAGAGGCTCCAGAGAGACCCCCTAGACCCTTCTACTCTGTTAGGACACAGAGAGAAGGATGCTGGCTATGAGCAAGGAGGAGGGCCTTCTCCAGAATGACAGCATGTGGTCACCTTGATCTTGGACTTTCTAGCTTCCAGAACTGTGAGAAATAAAGCTCTGTTGTTTACAAGCCACCCTGTCTGGGGTATTTTATTGTAGTAGCTGGAATAGACCAAGATGGACCCCAAAGCCTGTCCAGTTTGCAAGTGCTTGCTTGGCAGTGACCAGGGGCTGGGTGTGAGTTATCTGGGGGTGAGAATAAATTATGGTTTTTTTAGGGCCAAACACTACTTTAGAATTTTTATAGTACTATCTGATTTAATCCCCACACAGCCCCGTGAGGCAGGTACTGTTATTTCCCCGCTTTTATAGATGAGGAAATCGAGGCACAGAGATGAGTGGCTCACACGCAGCTAGTCTCCACTAGAGTGAGGAGTCGAACCAGGCTGACTGGTTCTGGAGGCCAGACTCCAAACGCCATCGTCTTGCCTGATGGCTGAGGTTTGTCCCCGAGTGTCAGCCTGGGGTGGGATGGGGCACGGGTTTGATCAGGTCCTTGTTAAGGAGTATCTCAAATGGGGAGCTGGGGTCTCCACCCTCAGGGGGTGAGGATGGCCTGGTCGGGGAACACAGAGGCTGAGTTTGCGACCCCATAGATCTCTGATCTTGTCTGGAGTCCAAACCACTGGCCAGGCCTGAAACAAGCTGTCAGTTTGGCCTGGTCCTGAACCTCGTCCCTGTAAAACACACTCTCTCTTATCATCCACAAAACATGGTGCCTGTATTTCCTCCACTCCTCATAACAACCCTGCTTCCCAATTTACAGATGAGGAACCTGAGGCTCAGAGAGATAAAGAAATTTGTCCAAAGAGACAGAGCTAATGAGAGGCAGAGTCAGGATGGGGCCTAGGCCTGTGCCCTCTATGGGCCACTCTGCTCCCATCAGCCCATCCCAGGAGAGAGGGAGGAGGCAGCCCAGGGAGGGGATGCTGGTGAGATTTGCCTCAAATCCTGGACCTCCTCCCACTGGCTGTGCAACCTTGGGCCAGTCACTCAACCTTTCTGAACTGTTTCCTCATCTATAAAATAGGGCTCAAGATTTCTGACTGGTAGGAATGTATGTCAAACACTGGCATGTAGTAGATGCTCAATGAGTATGAGCTTTGTCATGTCTGAGCTGATTGGTATGGATCACCATCATGTGACAGAGGCCTGGCTCAGCAGAGGACAGAAGAGAGAAGGTTACCTGCTGGGAGGTGGCAGGGAAAAGGTGGCCTGAAGGAAGCTACACACCATTTGTTCATCTATTACTGCATAAAATGTCATCCCAAACTCGGTGATTTGAGGCAACAACATTTTAATGATGTCTCTGGTCTGAGAACTGTCTGGGCTCAGCTGGGCGGTTCTCGCTCAGGTTGCTCTTATAACTGTGGTTAGTGTGGTTGGGGGAAGTCATCCTCAGTCTCAGGTCTGCTGCTCGTGCAGTGTCTGTCCTCTAGGACCTCAGCTGGGCCTGGCGGCTGGACCAGCCCCATGTGCTCTCCCCCCATGGCCTGGGTTTCCTCAGAGCACAGTGTCTGGATTCCAAGAGGGGGTGTCCCAAGGGGCAAGTGGAGGCTGTGCTGCGTTTTATGACCTAGTCTCCAAAGTCATATAGCATCACTTCCGCTGTCATCTCAGGCCTGCCCAGCTCAAGGGAGGCAGCACAGAGGGTCACTGTCGCAGTGTGGGATGGAGATTGTCATGGTGGCCACCATGTTTGGAAGATGCAATCTGTCATAACGCGTGAATTTTGTGGCCCCAGCAAGTTCACACAAAGGGAGCTTTGATGTCCCATTTGCTTTCTTCTCTCACATCTGGGGGATCCATGTTTACCAAACTGCTTTTCTTCATTGAAGACTGCAGTACCCGGTGCTTCCAATTGGCCTCAGTAAGATAATCACGGCAAAGAGGAACAGGGGTTAAACTGAGGTCTCAGCACCTTGTGGAGGATGTACACAGAGAAGATGTTTGATAGCCTGGCTGGTGAGATCTCAGAGCACTGAATAAAGAGCCCAGCGTGACTAGAAGGGCAGGAGATGTGTCATGCAGAGGGCTCACGAGGGCTCAGACCTGCAGCCACCAGCACAGGGAGGTCAAAGGCCTTCCCTGGGTCATACAGCAGGTTGACAGGGAAAGCAGGAGCAGGACCCAGGTCTCCTGTTGTCTGGCTTGGGGCTTCTTCAGGGACACAGGGTGACCCATGAATCTGCAGAAGAAATCTCCAGGGAGCGTGGGTTTCAGTGGCAGGCACCCCACATGCTCTTCTTACATGTGACCTTGGCTCTCTTTCCCTTGAGAGGGGTCTGTACTCCCTTTCCTGATTCTGGGTGGGCCTGTGACTCTGGCCCTTAGATTACCCTGTAATGGAAGACCAGAGTCCCCCTTACTGTCTTCACAGGCTTTGACCAGCCTCATAATTGGAGCCTCTGACTGTATAGTTGGGGCTTAGAGAAGGAGGGGGACTCAGACTACTAAAGTGTCATTTCCCAAAGAGGGTTTCCAGGAACACTAGGTCCTCAGCCTATTAATGGGTATTCTCCTGAGATAAAAGGGAGGGTTCCATAATCAAATAAGTCTGGGAAACAGATGAAATAAAATCAAACTCTACTGCAGGACTTTGCAGAGCATTTATGAGCCTTACAACTCTCAGGGAGCTGGCATTTGCAGTGCTTCCCAAGTGAACTTGACCCCTGAACTGCCTCCCCCACCTGCCCCTTCTTGTTTTCTAGGAAGCATCTTGAGAGGCCGATGTTTCCTGGAACACATTTTGGAAGATAGGGTTCTAGAGTAACTCAGATGTTCATGAGGGCGATTTTTAAATAGCAAAAGGAAAGCAACAGTGGCGGCCTGTCAGGTATTCATGCCTGTGCAGGGGACACGGGTCCCCATGGCACCTCACTGACGCCCTGCCTCTGAAACGGAGTGCAGCTGGGCAGGCGGTGGGTGGCTCAGGCCTTAGAAAGCCACACCTAGGGCTTCTCCTGGAGTGAGGCCCCAAGACCAGAAGGGGTAGGTCTAGCCAATAAGCCTCTTTCCCTGCTGCCGATTGAGTGGCTCTGAGAACCCCTGGGGCCCGGAGCCTTGGGGAGCTGAGAGGCAGGCCCCAGGCCTGGGCTTTGGTGGCTCCTCCCCTAACACAGTCTGTGGGCTAATGTCGCCTTAATGCTGTGGTCAGGCGGCCACGTGGCTGGGCTCCCTGGGCGGGCAGGGCCGCATAATGGACCGCCCAGACCTGCCCGCTGACGGCTCCATTAAATGTGGTCGATTTTTTTTTTTTTTCTGGTTCCTGGTGTTTTAAGCTGAGTGTCTCTGGGCAGGCATTCAAAGCTCTGTTCCAGAGCTAATCTCAGAGGCAGGGACGGAGCAGGCCCGGCTGCATTAAATGGCTATATCTGGCGCAGGGTGGGCGGAGCTCACTGGAGGAAAGAATAGCATCACTGTGGTCTTGGACATCGGTCAGAGGCTGGCTGCTCTCTTTGTCCTTCAGGCTGTCCGAGGGAGTTGCTGGGCAGGGTAGGGGTGCTGGGGAGGGGCCCTAAGTGGAGACATTGAATTTGGGGTTTCCATACCTTTGCTGTGTGTCTTCCATGCAATTGCTGACCCTCTCTGTGCATTGGTTTTCATACTAGGATTCACTCCTTTGTAGGCCTCTCCATAGGATGGGATTCAAGAGGCCTGGGTTGCTGGACAGTCCTTGTAGTTAGAAGATACTAGTATGTTGGGCTTGAGAGGAGCTGGAAGGCTTCTGAGACCTGAGGAGAAAGTCCAGGCCAGCTGGCAGGGCACAGCAATCATAGATTGGGGCCATGGCAGGAGGTGGTCATAGTAGGTCTGAGAAGAAGGTCAGGATGGCCCAGGGATGGGGAGTTGGGGCAGGAGAGACTCTGGTACTGGGGCCAGATGCCTCTTGCTATCATGTAATCTGAGTCCTCCTCTTTCTGAGGTTAGGTCCTCAGCGCGGGGTTGGCTGGAAGCTCACCTGTGCTGGTAGGTAAGGGGGTGGTGAGGGGCAGGGGTCAGGACAGGTGGGAAACACCGACTGCTGAGCCCTGGGCTGGGGGCTGGGCCACCTGCAGCCCCTCAGCCCCAGGCCAGAGCCGGGAGAGGGCAGCTTGCTGAGAAGCCATGGGGCTCCGGCTGGGGTCAGGGCGCCAGGGCTGAGAGAGAGGCAGACCTGGCGGCAGATCGCACCGCATAAGAGCCAGAAGGGGCCTCAGAGATCAAGTTTAGTTCCTTGATATGGAAACTGAGGCTCAGAGAGGGAGAGGAGCGTGTTGAGTGTCATATGGTAGCAGAGCTGGGTCTTCAATTCCCGGTCACATTGTTCTCTGCTCCACAGAGAGCTCCTCGGTAAGGAGCCTGCGTCGGTCATCCCCCAGCCTCCCCACCCCCTACACGTGTGCTTTCACCTCAGGCCCCTCTGACTCCAGCCTATCAGGGGATCTGTCACTCTACGTCCCTGGTTGAGAGAGGTTTCCACACCCTACGCGGGGCAGGGCTGAGGCACGGGACTAAGACTGACCGGAGTCAGGAGGTCTAATTGCCAATCCCATATTGGCCACCAGCTTGCTGAGTGGCCTTGCTCGAGTCAGTCCCTGTCTCCTATAGTGTTTGCCTGTATAGAATGGGGGTGGTTGGCCTAGGCTGGGGGATCCTTCCAGCAGCGGGACTTGGGTTCTCTGCAGTGCTTCTGACAGGCTGGTGTGGGGCTTCCCCAGGCGGCATCCTGCCTGCCCCCTGCACCTGTCTGGTTTCACCACGTATTCCCACCAAGCCCCTCCTGTTGGATTCACTGTGAATCTCTCTCACTCTTGTGAGGGGCAGCATTGAACTACACTCTCTGAGCCATTGTTGAATTCCTACTGTATGCCCCACAGCCACCTGCTGGGCTTTGCCATCAGGGAACCAGCAGTTCAGCTGAGGCAGGACATGTGCCCAGTACAGTCAGAGGTTGTGTTGCTTTCCTACTGCTGCCGCACAAATTACCACTATCTTACTGGCTTTAAACAACACAAATCTATTATCTCACCATTCTGTAGGTCAGAAGTCCTGCGGGGCTAAGATCCAGATGTCAGCAGGCTGTGTTCCCTCTGGAGGCTCTAGGGGAGAATCTGTTTCTCTGCTTTTTCCAGCTTCTAGAGGCCTCCCATATTCCTCGGCTCATGACCTTCTTCCTCTGCACTGAAAGCCATCAGTTTAGCATCTTCTCATCTCTCTTTGAGTCTGACACTCCTGCCTCAATCTAGAAGGGCCCAAAGTAATCGCAAGGGGTTATCTAGCATATTCCTCCATATCAAATCCTTAATCATACCTGCAAAGTCCCTTTGCACATCAAAGACTTTGGTGATCATGACTTGCGCATCCTGCAGGCCGTTAGTCTGTCTACCACAGGGGTCAAGACAGTCTCTGCTTCCAAAAAGTCCTGCTCAGGCCTTGCGTGGAGCCAGTCTTGGGTCAAATCCCAGTTTTCCAGCTGTTAGTTGTACAGCCATGGCAGGCAGACCTGCCATCTGCTCTGAGCCTCAATTTCCTCATCTGTAAGTCAAAGGTCATAATACTGACCTCACAGGCTTACAATGAACATTCAGGATACTATGGGTAGGTGCAGACCACAGCAGTCTAGAGTAGCCACTCAATAAATGATTGCATCTGCTTTAAATTTTAGACACATGTAACAAACCTTCTGGTTCTGGGTGGACTGCAGTGGATAGGCAAGGACAGGGAGTAGAAGAGTTTTGAGGTTCACCCTGCCTGTCCTCAGTGCCATCCTGGGGTGGAAGCGTGGCGTAAGAAGGGTTCATGATGCATCGAGCTGTCTGGGTCAGGCCTAGCCCCTCTTGTCTAGATTCGATTCTTTCATTCATGCCGCTATCATTGGCTGAACTACAGCTGAGACAGAGATACAACAGTGAACAGGACAAACACATTCACTCCCGAGAAGCTTATGTTCCAGTGTGGGTGGGTAAGGAAGACTCAGTAAACAATAAAGCTCTTATGTACACAGAGTATTTCCAACTTTTTAAGTGTAAGGAAAGCTGTAAACAGGGCAATGTGAGAGAGAATAGTGGGGGTGGTCAATAGTGGGATGTGACTAAAGTTGAGCCCTAAAAATTGGAAAATCAGGCCTGAGAAGAGTTGGGTTAAAGGAACTTGACTTGGGCCTAGGGAATAGCATTTGCAAAGGCCCTGTGGTGGGAAAGCATTCACACATTCAGAAATCAGTGTGGATGGAGCAAGTGTGCAAGCAGGAGAGTAACTGAAGACGAGGTGAGAGAGAGGCAGGATTAGACCTGGCAGGAATTTAGATTTTATTCTAAGGTTGAATGGTGGAGTGTTTGAAGCAGAGAAACTCGATGATTTGGTTTATGTTTTTAAAGCTCGCTCTGTCTGCTTAACTCAAAATTGGTTTGTGCAGGGCGGAGTGTGGGGGTAAATTGTATTCTTGTTTTCACTTATTCACTTCTTCCTGTGGGAGGGTGATACGTTCCTACCCCACTGACATGCGGTTCAGTCATATGACTTGCTTTGGCCAATGGTATGTGGGTAGAAGTGACACCTGCCACTTTGGGAGAGAAGCCCTAAGGCACTGTGTGATTTGCAATGTCTCTTTTCCTTCCTCCAGACCAACC
This sequence comes from Smutsia gigantea, assembly GCA_032199065.1. Taxonomy (NCBI): domain Eukaryota; kingdom Metazoa; phylum Chordata; class Mammalia; order Pholidota; family Manidae; genus Smutsia; species Smutsia gigantea. The sequence goes on along the minus strand of JAVSCE010020720.1, from coordinate 815,977 downwards.
TGTAATGTCCTAGAAGGAGGCTTCTCCATCTATGCAGGTTACGGAGTGGAGATGACATGGGTCAGGGCTGCATCTGACCAGCATTGAATAGTCAGTGTGACCAAAAAAAAAAGTTTTGTTCATGTGATCCACTGAGACATCCGCTCATTTGTTCGGGCTGCACAGCCTAACTAGGCCTGATTAACACAAGGACTGAAAGTAGAACTGGAGAAGCCACCGAGAAGACCGACTCTAGTTGAGGTGAGCGACAAGGCGGGCTGGCCCAGGGAGGCGGTGGAGGGGTGCAGACCTCCCTCCTTTCCGAGAAAGTCTTTCTGAAGTGTGACTAAGGGGGTTTCGCCTTAGCGGGGCATCAACGAAGGAAAGGCTGAGTGACAGTGACCTTCCCTCTCTGCCCTGCAGTCCGCAGGAACCACAGAACCTCTGTCCCGGGGTGACCAGGCCTTAGCTCCTCGTTCCCCTGGGCTGTCTATATCACCCGGAGGTACTGGCTGCTCAACTCCATGCCATGTGGCCTGCCTCACTTAAAAGACACAGGTGTCTCTCTCTCTGGTGTTAGGGAGGGCTTGCATGTGAAGCAGTATTTTTGGGGTTGATGGCCAGGAGTCTGGATGGAGCCACTAAATTACGGTGTCCCTTTTATCGTGAAATTAATACTTTAGGAAATAAATGCTTGACAGGAAAAGTCAGGGGACAAGGTGGCACAGGTCACAGTGAGAGAAAGGTCTCAAGTGCTTTTTGCAGCTAGAAACCCCTTATTGTCTCCAAAAAGTCATATTCTGGTTGGACAGGGCAAGACTTGGCATGCTGAGAAGGCCAGTTCTAGGACAAAGGATTCTTCTTAGTGTTGATAATAGCTTAATTCACCATTTGTTGAATTATTACTCTAAACCAGATATGGTGTAAGGGCTTTAAATGCACTGCCTTGTTTCATCTTTATGATATAACCCAGGAGAAAAGAATTGCTCATATTAAAAGTGATAAGAGTAATGTAAGCCTGATGGACAGTTTTACCCATTACCAAAATATATAAGGTTAAAGGAAGTTAACCTTTCTTCACAGATGTATTCACTTGCCCATTTTGTAGATTAGAAAACTGAGAATAATGGAAGCTAACATTCCCTGAGCATTTAGGAAGTGTCAGATACTGCCTGGCACTTTTCACACATTGTCTCATACCATCACAACAATTCTTGAAGGAAGGTGGCTGTTATCATCCCCATTTTACTGATGAAAAACTGGGCCTCAGAGGCCCAATTAAATGGTCCAAGGTCACAAAGGAGGTCAGAGGTGGAGCTGGGATTTGTCAGTCTGGGGTTGACACAGATCTGTCGAAAAACATTTCATCAAGTGTCTGCCAGGTGCTTCCTAGGTTCCAGGTGCCATGCCAGGAGCAGGGTGCAGATGTACAAGATGCAGACTCTGGCCTCTGGTGGCCACATTCTTGGAGACAACAAGAGGCCCGTACAGTATTGCTGAGGTCTCATGTGTAATACAAAGAGTTTTTCTGTTTCTTTTAAGGGGAAAGGGTGGGAGGGGGGTGGACTTGAGTAAAGTCTTGGGAGCAGTAGGATGACCTGAGGCACCAAGGTGAACAGAAAGAGCCCTGGACAACTGGACAAGGAGTCGTTGGCCCTGGCTCTCATCCTAGCTCTGCCATCACATATGCCACTGTTGTGACACAGAGCTAGTGACCACTCACGTAGAGTTCACAGTTTTATGGGAAGCAAGTCCTTGAGCAGCTCGGAGGAAACTTATGAAAGTGGGAATGACATCACCTTCCTGACTGTGGCCCCTGAGCTGAGGCCATACTGACCTTTGACTCCTCCCCTCTTTGTGCTCTAGCCTTGTAAGCCTTTCCTCAACTTCTTGGATGGACTAGGTTTCCTACACCCACAGGGCCTTTGCATATGTTCTCTTTGTTTTTTCTTCAGGGTTCAGGTCCTTCGTAATTTCATTAAGGAAGCGTTCCTGAACCTCATTATACAGAGAAGGCCCACCCATTAGATGCCCGTACAGCACTTACGGCTGTGCAGTAAGTTAGAACCTCAGTCCGCAAACTCAGATGTGCAAGAAATAGAATCTCCTTTATTTTATTTTATTTATTTATTTTTTATTTTGGTATTATTAATCTACAATTACATGAGCAACATTATGTTTACTAGACTCCCCCATCAACAAGTCCCCACCACATACCCCATGACAGTCACTGTCCATTAGCATAGTAAGATGCTATAGAATCACTACTTCTCTTCTCTCAGCCCTCCCCCTGCCCGCCCCCTACATTAGGTCTGCTAATCGTAATGCCTTTTTTTCCCCCTTGTCCCTCCCTTCTCACCCATCCTCCCAGTCCCTTTCCCTTTGGTAACTGTTAGTCCATTCTTGGGTTCTGTGAGTCTGCTGCTGTTTTGTTCCTTCAGTTTTTTTCTTTGTTCTTACACTCCACAGATGAGTGAAATCATTTGATACTTGTTTTTTTCCGCCTGGCTTATTTCACTGAGCATAATACCCTCTAGCCCAATCCATGTTGTTGTAAATGGTAGGATTTGTTTTCTTCTTATGGCTGAATAATATTCCATTGTGTATATGTACCACATCTTCTTTATCTGTTCATGTACTGAGGGACACTTAGGCTGCTTCCATTTCTTGGCTATTGTAAATAGTGCTGCGATAAACATGGGGGTGCATATGTCTTTTTCAAACTGGGCTGCTGCATTTTTACGGTAAATTCCTAGGAGTGGAATTCCTGGGTCAAATGTTTTATTTCTATTTTGAGTTTTTTGAGGAACCTCCATACTGCTTTCCACAATGGTTGTACTAATTTACATTCCCACCAGCAGTGTAGGAGGGTTCCCCTTTCTCCACATCCTCGCTAACATTTGTTGTTGTTTGTCTTTTGGATGGTGGCCATTCTTACTGGTGTGAGGTGATATCTCAATGTGGTTTTAATCTGCATTTCTCTGATGATTAGCGATGTGGAGCATCTTTTCATGTGCCTGTTGGCCATCTGAATTTCTTCTTTGGAGAAGTGTCTGTTCAGATCCTCTGCCCATTTTTTTTTGCTATTATTAATATACAATTACATGAGCAACATTATGTTTACTAGACTCCCCCTATTATCAAGTCCCCACTACATACCCCCATTGCAGTCACTGTCCATCAGTGTAGAAGGATGTTATAGAATCACTACTTGTCTTCTCTGTGTTATACTGTCTTCCCCGTATCCCCTACCTCACCCCCACCCCCGCTACATTATGTGTGCTAATTGTAATAGCCCTTTTTCCCCCTTGTCCCTCCCTTCCCACCCATCTTCCCCAGTCCCTTTCCCTTTGGTAACTGTTAGTCCATTCTTGGGTTCTGTGAATCTGCTGCTGTTTTCTTCTTTCAGTTTTTTCTTTGTTCTTATACTCCACATATGAGTGAAATCATTTGGTACTTGTCTTTGTCTGCCTGGCTGATTTCACCGAGCATAATACCCTCTAGCTCCATCCATGTTGTTGCAAATGGTAGAATTTGTTTTCTTCTTATGGCTGAATAATATTCCATTGTGTATATATAACACATCTTCTTTATCCATTCATCTACTGATGGACACTTAGGTTGCTTCCATTTCTTGGCTATTGTAAATAGTGCTGCAATAAACATAGGGGTGCATCTGTCCTTTTCAAATTGGGCTGCTGCATTCTTAGGGTAAATTCCTAGGAGTGGGATTCCTGGGTCAAATGGTATTTCTATTTTGAGTTTTTTGAGGAACCTCCATACTGCTTTTCACAATGGTTGTACTAATTTACATTTCCACCAGTAGTGTAGGAGGGTTCCCCTTTCTCCACATCCTCGCTAACATTTGTTGTTGTTTTTCTTTTGGATGGAAGCCATCCTAACTGGTGTGAGGTGATATCTCATTGTGGTTTTAATTTGCATTTCTCTGATGACTAGTGATGTGGAGCATCTTTTCATGTGCCTGTTGGCCATCTGAATTTCTTCTTTGGTGAAGTGTCTGTTTAGCTCCTCTGCCCATTTTTTAATTGGCTTATTTGCTTTTTGTTTGTTGAGGTGCATGAGCTCTTTATATAATTTGTATGTCAACCCCTTGTTGGATACGTCATTTATGAATATATTCTCCAATACTGTGGGATATCTTTTTGTTCTACTGATGGTATTCCTTGCTTTACAGAAGCTTTATAGTTTGATATAGTCCCAGTCGTTCATTTTTGCTTTTGTTTCCCTTGCCTGGGGAGACATGATCATGAAGAAGTTGCTCATGTTTATGTCCAAGAGATTTTTGCCTTTATTTTTTTCTAAGAGTTTTATGGTTTCATGACTTACATTCAGGTCTTTGATCCATTTTGAGTTTACTTTTGTGTATGGGGTTAGACGGTAATCCAGTTTCATTCTCTTACATGTAGCTGTCCAGGTTTGCCAACACCAGCTGTTGAAGGGGCTGTCATTTCTCCATTGTATATTTATGGCTCCTTTATCGTATATTAATTGACCATATTCTCTGCCCATTTTTTAATTGGATTATTTGCTTTTTGTTTATTGTGGTGCATGAGCTCTTTATATATTTTGGATGTCAACCCTTTATCAGATATGTCATTTATGAATATGTTCTCCCATACTGTAGGATGCCTTTTTGTTCTATTGATGGTGTCCTTCACTGTATAGAAGCTTTGCAGCTTGATATAGTCCCACTTGTTCATTTTTGCTTTTGTTTCCCTTGCCCAGGGAGATATGTCTGTCCATGAAGAAGTTGCTCATGTTTATGTCCAAGAGATTTTTGCCTATGTTTTTTTCTAAGAGTTTTATGGTTTCATAACTTACATTCAGGTCTTTGATCCATTTCGAATTTACTTTTGTGTATCGGGTTAGACAATAATCCAGTTTCATTCTTTTACAGGTAGCTGTCCAGTTTTGCCAACACCAGCTGTTGAAGAGGCTGTCATTTCCCCATTGTATATCCATGGCTCCTTTATCATATATTAATTGACCATATATGTTTGGGTTAATATGTGGACTCTCTATTCTGTTCTACTGGTCTGTGGGTCTGTTCTTGTGCTGGTACCAAATTGTCTTGATTACTGTGGCTTTTTAGTAGAGCTTGAAGTTGAGCAGCGAGATCCTCCCAGCTTTATTCTTCCTTCTCAGGATTGCTTTGGCTATTCAGGGTCTTTTGTGGTTTCATATGAATTTTAGAACTATTTGTTCCAGTTCGTTGAAGAATGCTGTTGGTATTTTGATAGGGATTGCATTGAATCTGTAGATTGCTTTAGGCAGGATGACCATTTTGACAATATTGATTCTTCCTAGCCAAGAGCATGGGATTAGTTTCCATTTGTTAGTGTCCTCTTTAATTTCTCTTAAGAGTGTCTTGTAGTTTTCAGGGTATAGGTCTTTCACTTCCTTTGTTAGGTTTATTACTAGGTATTTTATTCTTTTGGATGCAATTGTGAATGGAATTGTTTTCCTGATTTCTCTTTCTGCTAGTTCATCGTTAGTGTGTAGGAAAGCAACACATTTCTGTGTATTAATTTTGTATCCTGCAACTTTGCTGAATTCAGATATTAGTTCTAGGAGTTTTGGAGTGGAGTTTTAGGGGTTTTTTATGTACAATATTATGTCATTGCAAATAGTGACAGTTTGACTTCTTCTTTACCAATCTGGATGCTTTGTATTTCTTTGTGTTGTCTGATTGCCATGGCTAGGATCTCCAGTACTATGGTGAATAACAATGGGGAGAGTGGGCATCCCTGTCTTGTTCCCGATCTTAGGTGAAAAGCTTTCAGCTTCTTGCTGTTAAGTATGATGTTGGCTGTGGGTTTGTCATATATGGCCTTTATTATGTTGAGGTACTTGCCCTCTACCCATTTTGTTGAGAGTTTTTATCATGAATGGATGTTGAATTTTGTCGAATGCTTTTTCAGCATCTATGGAGATGATCATGTGGTCTTTGTCCTTCTTTTCAATGATGTAGTGGATGATGTTGATGTATTTTCGAATGTTGTACCATCCTTGCATCCCTGAGATGAATCCCACTTGATCATGGTGCATGATCCTCTTGATGTATTTTTGAATTTGGTTTGCTAATATTTTGTTGAGTATTTTTGCATCTATGTTCATCAGGGATATTGGTCTGTAATTTTCTTTTTTTGTGTGGTCTTTGCCTGGTTTTGGTATTAGAGTGATGCTGGCTTCATAGAATGAGTTTAGAAGTATTCCCTCCTCTTCTATTTTTTTGGAAAACTTTAAGGAGAATGGGTGTTATTTCTTCTCTATATGTCTGGTAGAATTCAGAGGTGAATCCATCAGGTCCGGGGGTTTTGTTCTTGGGTAGTTTTTTTGATTACCGATTCAGTTTCGTTGCTGGTAATTGGTCTCTTTAGAAAATCTCCTTTATTTTTATGTTCCATTAGTTTGTCTTTCCTTGCATTAATCCTCCACTATCTTTACTGCTTTGGTTTTATAAGTCTTGATATCCAATGATTTGTTTAACTTTGTTCTTCAAGATTGTCTTAGTTATTCTTAAGCTTTGCCTTTTCACAACAAATTCTGTAATTAATTTGGCAGTTTCTCCCAAGAACCTGGTGAGACTTGAATTTGGATGACATTGGCTCTACAGATCAATTTATGGAGAATAGACAGTTTTATAATATTGAGTCTTATAACCCATGGAAATGGTACACTGTTCCACTGATTTTAGATCTTCAGTTCTTTGAATAATGTTTTATAGTTTTTGTGTAGAGGTCTTTGTACATTTCATTTTAGATGTATTATGTGATTTTTTTATTCAGTTAATATTTTTACATTTAGTTTTCAGTTATTACTAATAAAGAGAAATATAATTGCTAAATTTGGTAAATTTAATTATTTGTAAATTAATTTAGATTTTCTATGGGCACAACCACATTGGTCTCCTGCTTCTCTCTTTATAATCTTTATGCCTTTTATTTATTTTTCTGATCTTATTTCTCTGGCTAGGGTCTCTAGTACAATGTTGAATAAAAGTGACAGTAGTAGATAATTGCCTCATTAGCAATATTAGAGGAAGATTCTCAATATTTTACCATTAAGTGTGATGTTATCTGTGGTTTTGCATAGGTAACTTTTATCAGGTTAAGAAATTTTCTTTTTTAAAAAAAATTTACTAATCATTCTAAAATCATGAACAGGTGTTGAATTTTGTCAAAAAATTTTTTTACATCTATTGAGATGACTGTATGATTTTTATCCTTTATTCTATTAATATTGTCCATTAGAATAATTGAATTTTAAATGTTAAACTAAACCTCTCCATCCTGGGGAGGAAAATCCCAATTTGGTTGTGACTATAATAACCTATATACGTATGGACTTGGTCTGCTTTTGTTTTGGTAAGAGTTTTTGTATCAATCTCAATTAATTCTTACAAGAACTATTGAAGAAAGATAACTATTATGATCTCTACTTTTGAAATAAATAAGTTAGCCTGAGAGGGGTTAATTAACCATGAGAGAGATTAGTCTATAATTTTCCTTTCATGCAATGTTTTGGTATCAGGGTTCTGCTGGCCTCAAAAGTGTGTTAGAAAATACTACTTTAAAATATATTCTTTGGAACATTTTATGTAAGGTTGGTATCATTTCTTCCTTATATGTCTGAAAGAATTCACCAGTGCCTAAAATTTTCTTTTTGAGACTTAAAAACAAATTGGATATTTTGTTTAACAAATTTACGTTAAAATATATAGGACTATCTGGATTTTCTATTTCTTCTTCTCAGTTTAAGTTGGTTGAGTTGTTTGAGGAACTTGTCCAGTTCATCTAACTTACCAAATTTATTATGGTAAAACTTGACACAAAATTTTCTCATTAATTTTCAAATCTCTTTAATATCTGAAAGCTCTGCAGTGATATCTTTTTTTTTCACTCAAAAATTTCTTATTTGTGCATTTTCCTATACAAAACCAGCTCCAGGAAGTTCAATGAAAGTATCCAAGTTTATTTCAGTCTATACACCACCCAGCCATTTCTACTCTGGGGTTTTGTTGCCTCCCTGGAAATGAGATTTATAGGTTTATCAGATCCAATGAGCCCCTTTGATGTTCTGTTATCCTCCTGTAATACTTGGCCTGGGCAAAATGCAGTGTAGGGTCTACCTTTCTCAGGGAACCATTTCTCTACACCACTCTTCACTACTGACTCTCCCAAATCCCATATGCCATTATACACATATACACACTTGCACTTACATCAGCCCAGGAATCTTTACATAATCTGAGGGAAGGGGGAGTTTTCTCTCACTCCTTACTTAATTTCCGAAGTTTCTCTAAGACCTGAGGTTTTGACTCCCCTTTCTGAAGTACAAAAGCCAGGAAGAGACTCCTACTTTCTCTTCCTATAGTCTCATTGCTTCCTGGAACTCCAGTGAGGACAAAGCATAGAGAGAAGTGGTGAGTGGATAGAGATGGAGCCTGGCGCGTTAGGCAAGTGAGCTTGAGTAAGTCATTTAATCCCTCAGAACCTCAATTTCTCCAGTTGTAAAATGAAGGTGACAATCTCTACCCTCCCTTGATCATAGTGTAATGATAAAGGATTAAATGAATGCTCAATAGCAAGGACTGTTAAGGAATGTTTATTTTCAGTGAACTATAACATTTACTGAAAAGGCTTTAGAAACATATATACAGTTTAAGTAATAGTAATTATGAATAATTATTATAATGTAATAATTATTATTAGTTATGTATAATTATTAATCATTACTATATTATATTAAACAGATGCCTGTGTCCTCACCAACCAACTCAAGAAGTTACTGTACTTTTGAGACTCCTGTGGGTCTCCACCCCTTCTTATCTTTATGCCAAGATGTAACCAACATACTGAATTTTGTCCTTATAGTTTCACTCCTTAAAAAGACAGCTCTTAACAATGTAATTTTTTAGCTTTGTTCATTTTTGAGCTTTATATAAATGAATCCTATTATATGTCTCTTTCTGTGACCTCCTTCTTTCATTCATCATTGTGTCATGGAGTCCATCAATGGGTTTGTGTGTAACTGTATTTCAGTCATTTTCACTGCTGTATAATATTTCATGGTAGGATTATATTACAGTGGACATCGCCATCTCCTGTTGATGGGCATTTGCATCTAGCTGGGCTATTTTGAATAATGCTACAATGAACATTTTTGTAGTTGTCTCTCTACACCACATCTATGACTAAACACAGACCAAATATTTTCTTTAGGAGTGAAATTGCTGAGTCTTACAGTGTGTGGATATTTAATTTAATTAAAAATATTGCTTTATTATTATTTAAAAAGGGACAAACTTCCAATTATAAAATAAACGAGTCATGGGGATGAAAAGTACAACATAGGGAATATAGTCAATAATATTGTAGTATATTTGTATGGTGACAGCTGTTAACTACACTTACCATGGTGAGCATTTCATAATGTATATAATTGTGGAATCACTAGGTTGTACACTTGAAACCAATATAATACCGTGTGTCAAATCAACTATACTTCAATAAAGTATTAGTTACTAGATGCATTAGTTTCCCATTGCTGCTATAACAAATTGTCACAAACTTAGTGGCTTTAAAAAACACACTTATTATCTAGTATTTCTGAAGAAAGAAGTCTGAAATGGGTCTCATGGGGCTAAAATCAAGGTATTGTCAGGGCTGTGTTCCTTTTGGAGGAACTAGGGAAGAATCTGGTTCTTCACTTTTCCAAACTTCTAGAGGCTACCTACATTCTTTAGCTCATGACCCCTTCTCCATCTTCAAAGCCAGCAATGTAGCATCTTCAAATCTTTCCCTGACTTTGAGGTCTCCCTCTCCCACTTACAAGGACCTTGTGCTTATATTGGACCCTCCTCGTTAATCCAGGATAATATCCCCACCTCAAGGTCATCTAATTAGCAACCTTAATTCCATCTATAAACGTATTTCTCCTTTGCCTTGTAACCTAACATATTTGTAGGTTCCGGGAATTAGAATGTGGACATATTTGGAGGGGAGAATTAATCAGACTACCACACTAGGTAATGCAAAACTTTTTCTAAAGCTATTGTGCCTATTTGTAATTCCACCAGTGGAGTCACATTCCCTTTGTTCCTGCAAGAACCAGTTTTTAATTTATTTTTATTGTAATTTTTAATTTATTTTAACTTATTTTTTATAATTTCTTATTCTGAAATAGTTTAAAATCCATAAGAAGTTGTAGAAATGGTACAAAAGTGTACCCTTCACCCAGTTTTTATACACACTTTCTTTCTTTCTTTTTGGCATATAGGTTTATGAAATTTTATTACATGTGCAGATCTGAGCAACTGTCACCACAATCAGGATAAAGACTCCTTTTAAACCCTAAGCTAGGTAGACAGATCATCATGAGAAGGTTGGCCCTGAGGTCTCATGTAGATAAGAAGAATGGCTCAGAGCCAGGGAATGTTCTGGAATGAAGGCATGGGGGAGATAAAGGGAGGGTCACAGCATTTGAGGTGCTGATCTGTTGGGAGGCAGCCCTGCCCATGAGGGTCCTGGTGAGGGTCACCTTGGCCAAGTCCTTCCCAGGGCACCTGAGCACACAGGCAGCAGGGAGAAGCAGCGACTTTAACTCTTCTAGATTAATCCTGCTAAGTTGCAACAATATTGATATGCTATTATTTTCCATCTTTATTCATCCCCCGGCGAAGAAAGAACTACTCCCCCCAGGCCATTCATAATTGAAAAATGCTTTTAAGGCCTTTACGAGTTGAATACTAAATTTTGCGAGGTGCCTGCTTTATTGGGCCTCCAGTCACTGATGATACATTTGCTCCCTAATGTTCTTTAAGGAAAGGAGCTGGGGCGGCATGATGGATGGGACGGATCAGAATCAATGCTCATTAGTGACTCCAGTGTCCAGGTGGGCCTGGGCTGCTCACTTGGGGAGATGGATTGGGCAGGGGACTGGCTCTCAGTAAGAGACAGAGGGGAGGCCTGTTGCCTGCCATTTGCCTTGGACTGTGACATACCATTCATTCAAGATTCTTACTGCTGGATGCAGACATGGATCAGACCCAGCCCTGCCCTCAAGAAGCAACTGGGATACGCACATAGGAAGGGCAATCGTGTGGTATGTGTCTCATGGTGGGAGTGTGCTGGGACCCGGGGGAGCATTAGGAGAAGGTTAGTTTTACATGAGGGGCTGGTGGTCAGGAAAAGCTTCCTATCAGAGGTGGCATTTCAGTGGTGTGCCAGAAGTATGTGTGATGTGAGTAAAGGAACTCTCCAGGTGGGGAGAGTGTTCCAGACAAAGCTACACAAGCAAAGGCATGGAGGTGTGACATGGCTGGGGCGAGGAGATGGAGCCACCTGGCTTCTTACATGAGTCACCCTGGTGGCTTCAGAAGTGACCAAAGCTACTGTCCTACTGACCCAACTCAATGGTTCTGATGGGCAACCAAGGCCCAGAGAGGAGAAGGAACTAACACAAGCTCTCCCAGCTGGGTAATGGGGAGAATCAGAACCCAGGGGTGAGCCCTGCGATTCTGTCAACATATACCTGTGGCCTCCTGGAGACTGGAGTTCAGCTTTGGCATTGACCTGGGGCCTTAGTTTGTCATTATGTGAAACCTGAAGACATTCCAGCTCCCAAACTCTAGGAAGCCAGAGAGAGTAAAGTCTTAAGTTGAGTGACACACCTAGTTGGTGACACAGGTGGCGAGAGGGTGGAGACATAGACCTAAGTTTAAGGCAGGAAATATAGGTGGTGGGAGGAGGCTGACATTGCTGAGCTCCTGGGACAATAGGCTTTTAGATGAACCTCCTTTAATCTCTAACTGGCCCTAGTGGCACTCTGTGCACCCCCATTTTGCAAATGAGGAAACCAAGGACTTAGAGATGAGGTGACTTGACCAAGGTCACACAAGGGGACCCAGGATTTGAACCCAAATTTTAGAAAAAATTTCAAAGCCCACGTGTTTCCCATTGGCCTGGACTGTCCTCTAAGGGGCCTCAGAGAGAACTTTAGATGGACACAGGACAATGCCCCCGCCCGTGGTCCCTACAGTGGCCTCAGGGCTGGCCCAGCCCGGGGTGTCCGACCACCACCCACAAGTGTTAACACCTGTACCAAGTCGTAAAGTGAACAGGTCGGCCCAGTTCTGAAGAGGCCCAAAGATCTGGGGGTGGGAGTGGGGGTGGGGGTGGGAGGAAGGGCAGCCAGGAGAGGGCAGCCAAGATGGGCAGAAGGGGAGTGGCCAGGGCCTCAGCTCTGGATCTCTGCATCCTCCCAGGGCAGGCCTCAATATCCCCAGGGCCTGCTGAGGACCAAGAGGACTTGGTTTTGCTCAGGCCTGCCACAGGGAGGGGGCAGCCAGGCCTCCGACGCCGGTAGCTGGTCCCAGGCCTTGCACCTGAGCTGTGGCCTTGGGATGGAGTCCCTTCTCCCTGAGTAACACCATCCCAGTGGCGCACGCGCAGCTGGTTGCCATCTCCTTGGGCCTGGAGTGCCACCACAACCAGCGCAGGCACCTAGCGCCCTCACGGAGCCCAGCTCGGTCTCTCTGGTAGGCTGCCCTCACTCAGCGGACCTCTCCCAGGGGGTCTCAGCAGCTCAGTGGCCTCATGCCCTTTCTCTTCCTGGCTCTGGCTCCACCCTTCTCCTGTATGGAGGCCCCTCCAGCACTCCCAGGACCCTCTAGGCCCACTGCCCGGTGGAGCAGTGGTTCCCCCAACCCTGGAGGCAGGCGCCCCGGTTTTCTTCCCCCTGTCCCCATTTCTGCCCACGATGCTCTTTCCTTTCCTCAAAGCACTGTACTTCTCACCCTAGGGCCTTTCCGCAAACCTCTGAGCGGCCTGCTCCCAGACCTTCGGGATATCCCGAGGATCATCTCCTCAGGGAGGAGCCCCAGTTTAAAGATGTGTCTCCCGGATCACGCTGTCACAGCCACTTCACTGACATGACGACACTCACCTCTCTGAAAACACTGTTTATGTATTTGTTTATCATCTACTCCCCTGCAGGGACATCATATCTATTATCCATTAGATGATCGAATGAGTGGATGAATGGTGACCCGACTCTCTCAGAGCTTCAAACAGCTCAGTGGCTCAGTGGTTACAGGCAAAGTGGACCCGGGTTTAAATCCCTGCTCTGCCACGTACTAGCGGGTGAGAATAAACAAGGGACCTCACATCTCTGGGCCTCTGTTTTCTCCTCTGGAAAGTGGACTGATAAAGCTTTCTCCCAGTGTATTTGGGCCTAGTAAACAGGAGCATGCAGGTGAGGGGCTGGGCATATTACATGGCACACAGTAAGAGCTCCCTGCCAGGTAGCTGATGTATTGTTGGAACAAAGAAGGTTTCCTCCAAGTGGTGGGGCTGGGATCAGGGCAGGCTGGCCTTAAATGAGCACTGGACCTTGGTTCCTCCATCTGAGATGTGAACAGACTCGTTTTTCATAAAGACACGGGACAGAGGGTAGAGTGCTTCAGAGCATGTATCCATGGAGCAGAGAGAAGCACACACTTGGGAGACAAACAGGCTGGGGTGTGTGCCGCAGCTGGGAGGATCACCAGTGTGTGATCTAGGCAAAGAACTTAACTTCACTGAATCTGGGTCCCCATTCAGAAATGGGGCCAGTACTGAGGACTCCCAGCTTGGGGTGCTCACAGGAACTGCTGAGTGGAGATGGAGGACAATGGAAGAATTACAGCCTGGTATGGAGGGTGCAATTTACAGATCTGGGGGCTGTGGGAACCAGCAGAGAGCCCCCAGCTCAACTCTAGGTTAGAGAGGGTTTCTTGGTGGACCTGGCATTAAAACCAAGATCCAGAGGACAGGGAGGAGCTGGCTGGTGGTAGGAGTGAGGGATGGGGACAAAGAGTTCCAGGCAGAAAGAATAGCACGTGCAAAGGCCCAGAGGTGAGCAGGAGCCTGTTCTCCACAGCCCCTCATACTGGCTCTCTAGTGGCCCTTCACCCCTCCCCAGGGGAAACCTGGTTTTTAAATATCCCAGCATAAGGTGGAGCCTGTGGATCTCTGAACTCACGCAATTGGCCACAGCACCTGTGTTAGTCAGTTCCAGTTACGCTAACAAAATACCATAGACTGGGGAGTTTAAACAACAGACATTTATTTCTCACAGTTCTGGAGGCTGGGAAGTCTAAGTTCAAGGTGCTGGCTAATCAGGTCCCTAGTGAGGGCCCACTTCCTGGTTTGTAGACTGCCACCTTCTTGCTGTGGGATGGTGACAGAGTGGTCTCCCTCTCTCTTTCTCTTCCTCTTCTTATAAAGCCACTAATCTCATCATGGGGACCCCACCCTCATAACCTTATTAAAGCCTAATTACTTCCCAAAGGCCCCATCACTTTAGGGTATTAGAGCTTCAACATGTGAATTTGTGGGGACACAACTCAATCCATGTCAGCATCTGCCAGAGGGCGGAAGGCAGGACAGGAACACAAGGATGCTGGAAGGACCCCTAGTGGTTTTATTCTAGAGGTTCAGTCCCATGAGGGCAGGTGCTATGTCTGTCTGGTGCCTAGAACCCTGTGTGGCACTTAGTAGGTGCTTGGACATACTTGTTAAATGGAAGAAGGAGTCCAGCACCCTCCTATCAGATTGAGAAACTGAGGCTGAACTGGGGTGAAGGACATGCCTGGCATCACACTGAAGGCTAACCGCCAAGCTGGGACCAGAACTGACCCTCAGACCAGGCCACCCCCAACCTGGCATAGGATGGGGTTTCAGGTCCTGTAGGACCCAACAGGGTCAGATTCCAGAGGCAGGAAGACCCAGACTGCATCAGCACTGTTCTCTCTTCCTTTAGCTCCATCTTCATCCTTGCATTCACCAATGATTTTACCAAGTACCTACTATGTGCCAGGTACAAAACAGACAAGGTATTTGATTTAATGGAGCCTAACCTAGTGGGGAGAGGCAGACAATAAACAAGATTAATAATTAAAATAGACAGGCTGTCAGGTGATAGCAAATGCCATGAAAAGAAAGAAAACAGAACAAGAGGTGCAGGACAGTGAAGAGAGGCTAGGAGTTCTTCCAGACAAATGTGTCAGGAGAGCATCTCTGGTAAGACCTGAAGGATGATATGGGGGTTTTAAGATATAGCCACAAATTCTTTGATATTCTTTCCTTTAAGAGATGGGGCTTAATTTTCTTCCCATTGAGTGTGACCTGGACTTGGTGAGTCACTACTAACTAGTAGAATGTGCCAGAAATGATGGCATATGACTTCTGGGTAGGTTATAAATACGTTGTAGTTTCCAGCTCTCTCTCTCTCTGGTTCTCTGTGTAGGGAAACAGCAGCCATGTCATGAGGACACTCAAGCAGCTCTGTGGAGAGGCCCATCTAGTGAGGAACTAACCCCTTCTGCCAACAGCCAGTGAGCAGCTGAGGCCTCCTGCCAACAGCCATGTGCATGAGCCATGGGCCCCTCCAGCCCCAGGGAAGCCTTCAGATGACTGCAGCCCCTGCCAGAACTCTGATTTCAACCTCCTCAGAGCCTCTGAGCCAGAACCAGCCACTCCCGGATTCTTGACTGTGTAATAAACATTGGTTGTTTTCAGCCACTAAATTTTGGGGTGATTTCTTAGCAGCAGATAAATAAAAAAGAGGAGGAGCCAAGTATATGTATATAGTGGGGGTTGGGGTTGGGGGTGAGGAGTGATCCAAGCAGAGGTGATCCTCTTGGATCATCCAAGTGATCCAAGACAGCAGGTGCCAAGGCCCTGGCCCTCCATGCAGGAAAGCAGAGACCACCTGTGGCTCGTCCCTTGTCTGTTTGGTCCTCAGTTTCCTCACTTGTCAAAGGGAGTAAACAGACATTATCAGATGAAAAATTTGATTACAGACCTAGAAAGGGTAAGGGAGGGCAGGGAATGGCTGAGCCACACACTTGGTTATGGCCATCTTGAGATGGAGACGAGCTCCACCAAGCAGGTACCTTTCATGCTGTGGTCACTGACCCCAGTTTCTGACTCCTACCCAGACCTCCTGTATCAGACTCCCTGGATCAGAGGGAGGACCCTGGGAATTCTTTTTTTTTTTAACTTTCTGGGGGATTACGTCCACATACATGAATAAGAGCTCCTGTCCTGCAGTCCTCAGGTGCCTTGGGCTCTCTGCAGTCCCTGATCTCTCATAGGCACCTAGACAAGACGTTCTCATCCTTCCAAACCTACCCCAGGCCTCACCTCCTCTGGGGAGCCTTCCTTCCCCCTTCTCCAATCCCTAGAGTTGGACCTTCCTGCCAGTGACTTGCCTCTGAGCCTTGGTCTGGCGTCTCTGGCAGAAGTGTTATAATTACTAATGCTGCTCTTGAACAATGTGTCATAATTATTTGCTTAGATGCCTGTGTCTCTAAGGTTGACGAACATGTATGAAATCCACCTATACATAAGCCCTGAAGTTAGTATACGGCCTAATGCCTAGTAGGCCCTCAGTAAAAGGTTCTGGGTGGATAGAAAAATAAAGGATGGAAAGAAAATCAGAAGAAAGGAGGAGAAAGGATGGGAAGAAGATGAGGGGAGGGATGGTGGATGAATGAATGAATGAATGAATGCGTACATGAGGGGATGAACATAGTCCCTCCAGCTACTGTGGCTCTGTCCACCCAGACCAGAGCTTCAACTTGCTTTAACTCCGGCGGGCTCACTCAGTTAACCAGGCCTCTGTTTTACTAACACCCTCTTCTGCAGCAGAGGCAATTAGAGCAAACGGCTGGAAGCTTCTCCCCAGGCAGCCCCACCTGCCCTGTCCTGTCCCATTAACTTCCAATTCAACAGCCATCCCTGACCTGCAATGTATAATGAAAGACATTCAAAATATATCCAAATGGCATGAGTATTGATTTATTAATGCTGGGGAATGTTGCTCTAATTGAATTGAGATCCAGGAAGTAAGTTAATGTAGCTGACGGTGCTACAGGAATTGAATTACCCCAGGGCCCAGAATTATTACCTTTTCACTCTCTTTGTTGTCAGTGGGATAAATAACAAATCAATTGACGATTCACCCTGGTGGCAAAAAAAAAAAAGTCCACAGAGCTCTGGACACAGAGCTGGGGAATAGGTGTGGCAAGAGGTGGGGAGCTTCCTGGAGGAGGTGGAGTGGGAAGGGGAGAAGAGAGGAGGGTCTCTCTCCAAGAGCAGAGCCCTCCCTTCTCTAGCTTTCCCTGAAATGCTGACTGCACACAGACTGGAACAGCCATCACTGCTCACTGGGAGAGCCTCCAGCTGCACTCTGAGGGCCAGAGATGTAGAGGGACTTGCCCCATATCACACAGCAAGTCTCCCTGTACTTCTCACCACCTCCCTGGCCTCAGCTGTTGGCGTGTCCTGGGGCTGCGAGCTCTCTTTCAAAAGCCTCTTCAGATGTCGGCTCTGGTCTCTCCTGCCCTCGGCTTCTCCGCTGAGGGTCCTCTGTGGCCCTCTGTGGTTCCCTGGGCAAAGGCTTTTGAGGGCCTAATATTGAGGGCTGAATGTTCCCCTCATCTGGCCACTGAGAGATTCATGCTAGGTTTCTGGAAACTTCTCAAAGGACAGGAGACTCTGATCTGTTCCATCATGAGGAAGAACCTCAGGAGTGAGGCCAGGAGACTGATTTCAACTAGCATCTTTCTTAAAATCCCTCCTTCCCTTCCTCCCTCTCATCCCTCTTGAGCAGCCCCATGTGTCTTCCAGCTTTCTCCCTGCCTCCCCTTCAATGAGACACCTTTTGGGGGAATAAACTATCTCAAAATAGAGAAGCATGGAAACAGGCATACTTGGCTCGCAAGCCCAGCACTGCTTGTTGCTAGCTTTATGGCCCTAGGTACTTGGGTGCCTATCTCTGGGTCTTAGTTCCCTCACCTGTCAACTGGGAGAAAGACCTCTTTAAGCCTCATGAGACAGTGGCTCAGAAACGCTTTAGAAAACCCGGAGCGGTCCACAGCGGCCAGGGGCTGGCAAGTGTCTGCCAGGGACCACAACGTGTCTCCGGCCAGACGCCTCTGGCCATTGGCCGTCCAAACGGGTGTCTGCAAAGCAGCCCGGCTGGCCTTGCTCTGGTCAAGGAAGAGAACGGCTGAGTTAATTAAATCAACAGCTAACAGTGCAGGTTACCCACAAAAGTGAACTTTAGTGCCCCTAAAACCACTGACCAAAGGAGGGCTGGGAAAAAAATGAAACCACAGTTGGAGTAAAATGGAAAAAGAAATCATCAGCTCTACATCACTTCAGCTGGCCACAGGTATCAGAATATTAATTGGTCTTTGACTCGACTTGGCTGTGGGAGTCAGGGCAGGCTGTGGCTTCTGGGAGCCAGGGAGCGCAGCGGGGCCGCCGCGCGCGGCATGCTGGGGGCGGCCTCCGCAGGGACCGCGAGGGGCGGGGCGGGGGGCGGGGCCGAGGCCGGGGGCGTGGCGGCTGTGCGCCTACGGGCGTGACTGACAGGGAGGGAGGGTGCTGGGGAGTGTGGAAATGGGTGTGGGTGCCCTGTGGGTGTGAGGAGGGGGTCGTGTGAGTGTGGTGAGCGAGCCCTGTCACGGAATCGCACGAAGGGTGCTCAGACTGTGCTGGGCATCAAAAGCACTCTGTAGGTGTTTGCTACCTGATTTTCACAACAGCTCTAGCAGGAAGGAGGTAGTTCCGTGACGGAGGTGGTGGAACCTCACAGGTACAGTCCTACCCGGTCTCTTGGGAAGGCACCCGCCTCAGTACCAGCATAATGGCAGAGATAACGATGTTTGCTCACGTTTAGGAGTGACTGGTTGCACTCAGAGCACAGTGCCAGGCACAGAGCGGGAACTTGAAGAATCTGGGTTTAGATGAATTTGCTCCGACTCAGAATCCACTCCCTGGACTGCCACCACTTGTGCCTAGCCCAGGCCCTGCCTTCTCTTGCAGGGGCTGCCCAGGAGCTGACCTGCTGGAGCCTGGTCCCACCCCTCCATAAGTTCCCGTGTGTCCAAGAGAACTGCAGGTAGTAAAGGTTTTCTGCGGCAAGTAGCTTTCTTTCTGTTGCTGCTACTGTAACACTAACAGCCTTGGAAGCAGAGACTGTGACCAGGCAGACTCTTCTGCCTGTTGCCCACCTGCTGGATATGCCCATTGAAGTCAAGAACAGTGAGCCATCTGCCTGAGGGGTCATCCCCACTGCTGGGGAAATGTTCAGTGAGCTCACGTCCCAAGTGCCTGGATGTACCTTTGGAGTGTCAGGAGCATGTCATCTTTTTGCAGCTCTGTCCTACATCTGGCTGTGGGCCTGTGCCAAGGAAGGCCTGCTCAGCTTCCCAGGCCTGATAAAGAGGACATTGCGGGCAAAAAGGGCTCTTAGATCATCTGTCTGCCCTACAGTTCACAAAGGAAGGTAACTGAGGCGCAGAGATGGGGAGAGACTTGCTTGAGGTCCCATGACAAGTCAGAACCCAGGGTCCAGGTTTCCAGTTCCAGGGACTCTTCTCTCAAACTTCCATGCTGCCAGGGGTCATGTAGGTGGCATTAAAACCACAGTTCAAGCTGCAGAGTGGTCACTGACTTTGGTTTAGTGTCAGGAAGGCAAGAGGGAGTGATAGAGACTGTGATAAACTGGAGAGCCCATGCCAGGTCCCAAGGGGGCAGCCGCTCAACTAGCACTGAGCAGGAAGATTTTGCCAGAGCTTCTGCTTTTTCAAGGGAAGTTGAGAATTTGGGCTTTATGTGAAGTGTTATAATTGTTAAAGCAAAATGACCCATTTGCCACTGGTGCACTGCAGCTGGGGACTCTGGGCTGTCCTTTGGGGCTTGGTGGGTGGGATTGTGGGAGGAGGTGAAAGGCTGAGCACTGCTAAGAAGATTTGAGCTCTGAGATGCTGTTGGCTGATTGTATTCATTCATTCTCTCCTTCATTCATTTGCCTTCTCTGTCTGGGCTTTGCTGTCTGCCTGCTATGTCCCAGGGGATTCTGGCTTCCATGTGGCAGAATGAACCTATCTGAGCTCCCCAACATCCCAGAAGCCAGGATGAGGGCAAGGAAGGATTTTGAAGAACATAGGATCCTGCTGGTGAGTCTCTTGGACTTGTCCTGGACAAGGATCAAGGCTTCTTTGGCGTGGCAGAGAGTGGAGCTGAGCTCCAGAGCCCACATCAGACCCAAGCCCTAGTCCTGGTCCCATTCCTACCCTGGGGCCAGACAGACCTGGGTTCAAATCCTGCCTCTGCCATTGACCAGCAGTGTGACCTTGAGCAAGTGGCCATCCCTTTCTAGGTCTTGGTGAAGAAAGTGCTGCAGATGCCCAGCCATGCCCTCTGGGCACACACATCTTCACACTCAGGGCTGCTTACTGCAAACTCTGACTCTCCCGAGGGCTTTCCCTGTGCATGAGGGAGACAGATGCTCATGGGCCAGGCTGGGAGCACCAGAGCACGGATGCCCTTGAAGCAGCCATTGGGTGTTGGTGGCCAAATGCCCCAGCTCTGTCACCCTGCAGTTGGGATAATTCTGAGGCATATTCTACACTCTTCCAAGATCCTCAAGAAGCTTGAGCCCCAGCTGCCTGTGGGGTAATTTTCTTGGTAACTAACTCTTTCATGGTTCTCTTCCCGTCTCTGTCTCATTCCCCCTCTTCCTTACCAGTATTTCCTTAGTAATTCCTAAGTAAACCACTCACAGAAAGCCCATGTCTTAAGGTCTGCTTCTGGGGGAACACAACCTAAGAACCTCAGTTTACTCAGCTGTCAAGTGGGTACAGTTAACATCTTTTCAGAAGAGCTGTAAGGGTAAAAGAAATGCGCATGTACATAAAATGGGCTGGAACAGCCGGCACACTAGAAATCTTCTCAACAGGTAGTGCATTTGATTGTTATTGAAATTGCTGTGATATTGGGGCTGACACCCTAGTCACAGGGCCAGGTGCATTAGGGCCACTTTGAGGTGGGAGCCTGGTTGCCCCTGGAGCACCTCAGGGGTTGACTGAGGGCTTGGAGTAGAAGGGCAGGGACGACTGTGGCCTCTGTGGTGGGGATGGTGACATCTGCGTAGCAAAGAGGGCTGGGCCCTGGGGGAGCCCGTCAGCACCGCCCCCAGCCCCGACCTCAGAGCTGTTAGTGAAAATGGTGCTAATGGGGCTGAGCTCAGCTGTCGCCAGCAAGGGAGCGGGGCCTCAGGGAGGGGCAGGTTAGGATGGGTGAAGGGGGTCCTGCAGCCTGGCCTGCCCAGCGGCCACCCAGTGCTCCAGAGAGGCAGGGTCTGCTTAACTCAGCACAGGGGTTGCAGTGGGGAGACTGGGGAACCCCAAGCTGTCACCCTGATCAAATACAACTCTTCAGACTTTGGTAGGTTCTTGAGCCAGGACTTGGAGCAAGACACTTCCCTACTCTGAATCTGTTTCTCGTTTTAAAAATGGAACTAATGATAATACTGACTTCCTCAGATTATTTTGAAGAGTCAGTAAATAAAATTGGGCCAGAGAAGGGTGGCCAAGCCCGCCCTGAAAAAGGGCATGGCCTCCTCTCCCTGCCCTGGTCGCTGCTTGCCGCTCTCTCTCTGGCCCTGACACAGTCTGGTGCCTGGGGGTGGAGCACCACCTTCTCTGCCTTCTCTGCCTTTGGCCTCAAACCTCACACAAGTCCCCGGGGGCCGTGGTGGCTTCAGACTATTTATGTCCCAAAGGGTGCTGTTGCCCCAGGACTAAAGGGCAGAGGGTGCTCCTCAAAGTGTTAAGGAGGGAAGCTCCGAGTGAATCTCCTGCCCTCAATCAATGCAGTATCCTAGGCTCACATCCCCCGAGACAGCCTCTTTCTGAGTCACACACCTGCTGCCTGGGATAGCTGTCTTGGATTTGGGTCTCCAAGTTACTGCAGCCGGCATCACCCTCTCCTGCCTCATACCCATCGCTTGATAATCCAAATCCAGTACTCAAGCGTTTGCAAATCCACTTTATCTATTCAGTTCTCTCTCACTGGCTCCTCAGAGATGGCCCCTGGGGCTCTAGGCCATAGTCATGATTCCCATTTTGAAGATAAGAAAACTGAGCAGGGCCAGGACTACAGTGAGGCAGGCAAGGTGCCCAGGATGTAAAGTTTAAGCAGACCGTCACTATTTGGAGCCAACCTAGCAGGTGCCAGAGCCTGAGAGAGAGCGTCCTGTGGCTCCCTCTTGATGCACCCTGGTCCTGGCCCTGAAACTGAGGCTGAGGGGCTCCTGGCCCTTCCTGAGTCCCTTGGTGTGCAGGGGGGTAGCTGGTCACTGAGGTTGGCCTCTCCTGATCCCGCAGCGGGGGCTGTTTCCTCCATACCACAGCAAGGATGGGGGCTTGTTAGTCGGGGAAATGACCCTGAAGAGGAAAGGAGGGGACTGTGGGTCTGTGTGGGGTTGGGGGTTGGTTAAATATGAGGCCTAGAAGTACACAGGAGTCTGCAGCTCTGCCAAGGCACTGGCTGGGAAAGATCTTTATTTAAGCTGCAGCATGAGGCCCAGTGAGTGTGTGTGTTTGTGTGTGGGGGCTGCAGCTCTAGTGATTAACCTTCCGGAAGGAGTGGCTTCCACGTGGTGAGAGCAGGAGGGCCCCGGGGGCCTGGCCTCTTTAGCCAATCTTGGAAAACTAAAAAAGGCACAAATGCTAAGACCTGGCCATCCCACTTCTAGAAATAATAATAGCTGCTAGTGTTTCCTATGCACCAGCTTTCTGTGCTTTCTGTGTATTAACTCACTGAATGCTGACAAGGGCCCTCTTAGGTAAGTGTGCTATTATTATCCCATTTTCCAGATGAAGAAACTGAGCCTCAGGGACTGACCTGCTCAGTGCCTCTCAGCTGTGTGGCATGACATTCTGCCTCTACTTTTGGTAACGTTAGCCTGAAGGTGGTGAGACATACTGGAGAATTCATGGATGCTCTGCTTGTAAGAGCCACATCAACACCCATCGACAGGAGCGGCCACAACTCTCCGGGACAATCCAACAAGCCCTCTGATGGTTCAACAGAATGCGGTCGAACTATGTTGTTACTGCGTGCTTTGTATTGAGACTATATATGTACTGAAAAAAGTAATTTGCCACCATGAGCCCACGCCTATTTTTATAAGAGAAAAAACAAACTACACACGCCTCACTAAGTACTGAAAGGGTTGGAAGATTCCAGACAAAACTGCTGCCTGTGACGAGACTGCTTCTCAGAGGAAGGATGGGGGTGAGATGGAGAACAGTGTTAGCGAAGAGTAGGAAACTGTTATAACTGTGTTATTTTGGTAATTAAACAGGAAATGTGTTTTTAAAGAAAAGATATTGAAGAACTCAAAAGGGGTCCTGAGGGCCCCTCCCCAAGTTTTGGCTCCCAGACCCCTGTGGGGAGGCCTCCCCCTTGCCAGACTGGCTGACTCAGCTCTGTCCCCATCCAGAGGGGAGAGGCACAAGTGTCACAAGGGAAAATCTCTGCTTTTTGTCTTGCTCTGTGCACACGTTGGGAGTGGCAGCTGAGGAGTTAGGGTTGGGCACCCCGTCTTCTGTTTTTGGCCTGCAGTGGGCCAGGAACCAGGACTGGGGAGCCCCTCTCGCCCCTCCTGGGCCAGGCCCCCTCCTGCCCAACCCTGACCACTTGTGTGAGTTTCAGGGTATGGCTTTTCTGTGGCCTCAGTTTTCTTATCTGTAAAATGGGAGTACTATCTTTCACAAGCTTGGTCTGAGGATGAAATGAAATGCACTTGAGAACTATCAGGAAGGGAAGGATTTGAGGGATAATTATAATTTTTCTGTACTAGTAACCTTCTGGATCAAAGACATCTGGATTTGAAGTCTAGTTCCACCCCTGACCAGCTGTGGACAAGGGAGTGGCCTCAAAATGGAAATACAGGTACATCATTCACAGGGTTGCTATAGAAATTCCATGAGCTAATTCGGGAAGCATCCAGTCTGGCCCCTGGCACGTGGTAAGGGCTTCTAAATGGTTGTCGTGATGAGGAAGAGGGTACAAGGCACTGCCCCAGGGTCCTGGGGCCCAGAGAGGCCTGAGCGGGGGCTAGGGGGTGTGCCAGGGAACAAAGGCCCAGGAGAAGACACTCAGGAGGTTGGGCCTTCTCTCTACTGTGACTTCAAGAAGGGGAACCAGGGCTCGGGTTTGGCAGGGACTCTGGCCACTATGGTGAGTCCCGCAGCCCAGACTGAGGGCTGCTCTCCCACCACATGCTAGCCAGCTTTCAGGGGAATGGAGAAGTAAGAGCTGTTTCCTGGGGAGAGCCAGACAGGCCCTGCAGAGCATGGAAAAACCCTCTGGTCAGCAGGGCCTGGGGAGCAGGAAGCCCTGGCCACGTGCACCTCTCTATAGCCCCAGGCGCCTCGCTCTCCCAGCTTGGATCCACCAGCTCAACCGAAGCTGAGGCCCAGCCCGACCAGCCACTCTGCTGCTCTGGCCTTTCGACGGCTCCATCATGTCCACAGAGTGAAGCCTTATCAGTTCCTTACTCTTCCAAGCCGGCCTCAGGATGACCTCAACTCACCTTTCTGGTGTGGCCTGAGGGGCAGCTCGGGGCTCAGCCTGGCCCTGTTAACTCTTCTGGGCTGGTAGAGGGGCTGCCCGCCCTCCCTCCCCGAGCCTTGCCTCAAATCCTCACCACAGAACTCTTCCCTGGGCTTCCACTGTCTCCTGGGACAGACCAGCGCACTCCCTCAGGGGAGACAGCATTCCCAGTTGACAGCACAGCCCAGCTGGAGTCCCACGGCCCAGCGAGGTGGGGACTGAGGGGGTGTGCCGGGGTGCCCTGCGTGGCTCTTCTTGGGGAGGTCCTGCTGCAGGGATCGCAGCGGCCGAGGGCCTGGCTGCCAACTCTCTGCATCCACCATCATGTTCACACCCAGGCCCCTCCTACCCAATACCTGAGATGTCCGTCTGCATCCTGGTCTGGGGGCCCCTCCTGCCGGCTGCTTCGTCTTCCTGTTATCCTTCCCAGGCGTTTCCCCCAATAAATCTCTTGTATGCCTAATCCCACCTGGAGTCTGTTTACCAGAGGGCTGAGCTAACACACTCATTTTGCAGAAGTGACCTACCCAAAGTCACACAGCGAATCATGACCAGGGCCAGCTCTAGATCTCAGACCTCTCCCTTTCATCACTTCCTCCCATGGCTGCACCCCCTTTGATCCAATACTGAGGCCTCCCTTACAGGAAGCAGGCTGACTCTGGAAGTATCTGACCCAGAAGAGATTCTTACCTTACCCCACATCTAGCGAGATGTGGGCTGGGAGCTGGGGCAGGCTGAGAGGCCTCCTGCCCCCGTGGTGGTGGGGTCCCAGGCCTGCTGCCCTGCGGATCCTGCTGGGGTCTGGGCAGCATTCTCTCCCGGGAGCGCAAGGACAGGATTGCGGCCCGGCTTTTAAAACAGCACAACATCATTAAGTCTGTGATGGAACTCAGGCCCTAATGGCTTGTCCACGACTCTCTGTCGCCATTCCCCACTTCTGGGGAGGGCAGGTCGGGGGCTGGGGGACAGCTGTGGGGGGAAGCCCTCTGGGGACCCTGATCTTGGACTTGGTGAGCAGGCCCATGGGGAGGGGCCTCCATCTGACCAGCTCCGTGTTTCACTCGAGCCATAAAGGTTAGACTGTGTGAGCCCAAGTGGAGCCCTGCTGTCATCTACAGAGGGAAACTGAGGCCCAGGAAAGTGGGTCTTGCTCAAGGCCAAGGGCTGAATCAGCACTAGAGTCCCTGACTGCCTTTTCCCTGTCTCCTCTCAGCATCTGATTTTCTCCTGCGCTTTGGTCACACGTGGACAAACCACCTTCGGGAGCCCTGATGGAGGCCCAGTTGCTGCTTCTCTCAGGAAGAAAATAATCCAGGGACTCATTCCCACCGAGGCAGTTCTGCTTCTCTAGATTCCTCATTTCAACAGGGGTTTGTATTTATCACAAAAGCACATTCCTTATTATATGTAACGCTATCATTTTGGCCTCTGCTCTCCGGTAAACCACAAGCCTGTCAGTGTGGTCTGCGAGGCCCTGTCCACTTCTTTGACCTGTCTCCGTGCAGCCACTCCGCCTCATCTCCGAGCTCTGGGACCCCGGGGCCCTCCCCTCTCTGTGCCTCCTGCACAACCAGCCCCTTCTCACCACAGGGCTTGAGCCGGCCCCTGGGCTGCCGCCCTCTGTTCCCTGTGCCTTACCGGTGGATTTCCACTCACCCCGCAGGCCTCAGCTCCAGGGCCACGCCCTCAGGAAAGCCTTCCTTAAACCCTGAAGGGGTGAGGCTCCCAGCATGTGTGTTCCTGCCATCTGATCCTATCTCACTCGGTGACATCAATACTTTTAGGATTCTTTGTTCCATGTGTCTGTCTTCCCTAGGCTACAGCAGGCTCACAGGGCAGGGAGGGAGGGAGGAGAGAGGGAGGGAAGGAAGGCAAAAGGGGTACAAACAAAGAAAAAATTTGAACATAGAAATAGACAGTCAAGCTTTCTGAGAAGAGCCCTATAAGGGCCATATACTTGCTCAAGTTGAGTTCCAAATTTGATGTTGAACTTCCCAGCAGCCAAGGCAAAAACGAAGATATGGTCAGTTACATCAGTGCTGGTGTGGGAAAGGAGGATGCTGACCAGTTCCTCAGGGGAAGTCCAGGTCTCTGTGGGGATGGGTGCCCAGTGATGGGGTGGCTGGTATCCTTGGCATCCCTCCATGTATGTGCTAATGGATTTCCCAAGACAGTTTCTCACGCTGCCTGTGGGTGAAAGTTCAGGAGACATTGAAAAGTAGCTGGGAGACAGCCTTTCTGCAGAGAGCTACGTGACAGGCCAAGGCTTGCCCAGAGGAGCAGGTGGCAGTGCTGACATGGCAAAGAACTTAGTCCATGGGATCAGTGTTGTCACCCCAGCCAGGTCCTTGTCTGGCTCTAGGCAAAAACTTGGCTCTTGGAAGATTCTAGGCTGTGCTCTAAGCAAATGTCTCACCAGTGCTTTGGCCTGGGAAGAGGCCACCCCTGTATGCAGGGGGTGGTGTGGTGGTGGAGGGTGGGCCCTGGAGTCCACCTCACCTGCACTTCCATGCCAGCTCTGCCATTTTCCACCAGTCACCTCACCTTATTGAGTCTACATTAACTTCCTCCTTTGTAAAGTGGGAATTGTCATAGTTCTGCCCTCAGATAGATGTTGGCAGGATTAAACAGGGCAGTTGCATCAAGAGATTGACACAATAGTGTCCACTAATGAGAGCTCTTGTTAGTGTCATGGTTAGATGTGCCCAGATTCAAAGCCAGAAGGTTCTCACCAAAGTCAGAGACTTAGTGAAAGGGGTGTTTGCATGGGGGATGAAAAGGCCTGTGGGTACATTTCTTAGGTGGAATCCAAGGCATTGCTATTCTTCAACACCTCCCTAGCGAGTGATGTGCTCTGCACTTGGTTCTCCAGAAGGGAGTAAACTGAGGCACAGAGGCACAGCCCAGACATGCCTAGAATGTATGTGTGTGCATGGGGGGAGACTAGATGCACCCATCTGGGAAGAGAAAAAGCCTAGGTCCTTCAGGCAAAGTGCCCAGGCTTGGGTACACATGGAGGAGTTGTTCTGGGGAGAGAGGGACAGGGTGGGAGGCTGGAAAGGGGCCCTAGCAATGGATGAGGAAGGAGGAAGGATCTGGGTCCTAGGAGGAGAAGACAGGGGTATCCCAGGGCAGAGTGTGCTCAGGGCCCAGCATGGTAATAGTCGCATCTGATGCAGGCCTCCGTGTGGGCTGAGCGCTGTCACAGGCACAACACACTGAGTCCCCACAGCAGCCCCATGGAGTCAGTGTTCTAATCTCCACTTTACATATGAGGAAACTGAGGCACAGGGAGGCTAAGAAAACTTGCCCAAGTCCACAAAACTAGTGTCTTGATCGGCTTGTGCTGCTATAACAAAATACTACAGACTGGGTGGCTTAAACCACAGAAATTTACTTCTCACAATTCTGAGACTGGGAAGTCCAAAGTCAAAGTGTTGATAGGGTGGATTTCATTCTAAGGCCCTTCTCTTGGCTTGCAGGTAGCTGCCATCTCATGCTCACATGATCTCTTCTTTGTGTGTGCGTGCGTGCATGCAAAGACAGAGGGTGAGCTCTCTGGTTCCTCTTCTCATAAGGACAATGATCCTACTGGATCAGGGCCCCAACATTATGGCCTCATTTAACCTTAATTACATTCTTAGAGGCCCCATCTCCAAATACAGCCACATAGGGGATTAAGGCTTCAACATATGGATTTGGGGGACACACAAACATTCAGTCCATAATAGCTAGGAAGTGGCCAAGGAGAGATTTGAACCCAGACTATTTGTCCAGTCCCCATCCCTGGTCCTGAAACCCACGCCAGAGGGACAGCAGCTGCGGTTCAGGGCTGCAGAGACAAGGAGAGTGCAGAGAATGCAGCAGTAACCATGGAGGAGGTGTGAGTGGAGGAGTGAGCGTTCCTGGGAAGGTCAGGGGTCAATGGAGAGTCGGGGGAGTTGGTCTGGGCCGGGGAAGGGGCTCATTAGCAGGGGGCTCAGCTGGCTGGCTGCTCCAGACCATGAACTTGGCAAAGGGCAGCCACCCAGGGGCAAAGGGTGGCCCGTCCACACAGAAGGGGCTCCCAAGCGGGCCCTGGCCAGATCAATGAGGGCACCAGGTCGATGGGAGCTCAGCAGCCCCAGAAGTGAGGGCTTGGCGGCCCTGACGGGAGAATACCAGCACTCCTACGGTGTGAGACCACGCGCTAAGTGCTCCTACGGTGTGAGACCACGCGCTGAGTACTCCTACGCTGTGAGACCACGCGCTAAGTACTTCCCTGCCATGGGTGCTTATTGAACAGGCGCTCAGTAAGTCCAATGCAAATGCATCCCTCAAACCCACCCCGCAAAGCTGCTCTTATTATCCCCATTTTACAGATGGAGAAACCGAGGCTCAGAGAAGTTGAAGGAACTTGCCCCATGTTGGGCAGTGATTCAAACCCAACAGCCTGATTTCAAATTCCAGATTCGTGACCACCTCTCCTCGGTCAGGTCCTGGGCACCTCCTCATGCTAGCTTGGTGGACAGCCAGCCAGCCCTTGCACCTCTCCTTTGTCTGTGTCTGGTTTGGTGAATGACTGGCATTCACCAAAGCGAATGGCTGGTGGAGGAGTGTGAGGATGGGCAGGAAAGCAGAGCTGAGCTCCACAGGCAGCTGAGCAAACAGACTGGGCCTAGTGAAGGAGCC
Source organism: Smutsia gigantea (assembly GCA_032199065.1). Classification (NCBI taxonomy): domain Eukaryota; kingdom Metazoa; phylum Chordata; class Mammalia; order Pholidota; family Manidae; genus Smutsia; species Smutsia gigantea. Next base: position 786,842 of record JAVSCE010020720.1, on the reverse strand, counting down.
AGGGGTGTAGGAGCTGGGGCAACTATCCTGTAGGCATCTCCATCACAGGCAGCTACCATCTCCCCGTCCCCATGACCAAGCCACTGAGGCCAGCATGGGACAATAATCCTCTCTCCCAGACTGCTTCCCCTTCCAGGCACTGAAACCTGGAGCCCCCACATAGGAGGGGACAGGTACGAGCACATGTAGCCTGCTGTGTGCCTCCTGTGCACCAGGCACAGTGCTAGACGCAAGGGATTTAATAGCAAGTCAAACCAGGGCAGCCCCTACTTGCATGGGGCTTATACTCCATCAGGGAAGTCTGACATTCATCACCTAATCGCACACAAGGTGAGACTGCAGCTGAGACCAGCACTGTGTGAGGGCCATGAGACAGCATAATGGTGGTGGTAGTGAGGGGGGTGACCTAGCAAAGATGGTCAGGGAAGGCCTTCCTGAGGAAGGGGCAATTGTATTTTTCAGAATGAGCAGGTTAATAAGGAAAGGGAAGAGTGTACAGTCTGTGCAAAGGCCCTGTGGTGGGAGGGAACATGGAGGATACAGTACCTAAAAGAAGGTATGCAATGGGCAGGGGCAAAGAGAAGAGAATAGTTCATGGAGGTGGCTGGAGATGTGGGCCAGGGCCTTGGGGGGTCACATTGAGGAGGTAAGAAGACTTCCCTAAGGATTGTAGGATGTCACTGTAGGACATGACCTCAATACCACTATTTTGTGGATTCTAGAATGCACACTTCACTGCAACATCTCTGAAATTGGGATATGTTTTATAATTTATAGGTTTTCTTAGTTTAACTGGCAATACTTTCCTGTTAGTTACCTAAAAACATGGTGTGCTTAAAATCAGTTGATGATGTCTTCCACCCGAGGGGATACAGTGTACAGAATAGATGAGAATGAGCACAAAGCACCCCAGTTGGAGAGGCAAGGAGACTGGGATCACCCACTTAGCACCCCACCCCTGCAGGACCCTTGGGCCCTGGGCCACTCCCAAGAGTCATAAGATCACAGGTAAGTTGGAAATTAAGGTTCTTCTGCTTTAAAGAGTATCCTGGGTCCCGCACATAGTAGGTTGGCCTGAGATTGTTTCCCCAAATCCTGTGGGAATGGAGGTCCCAAGGGTTCCCAAGGCTCTCCTCCTCTCACTGCTTTTTACCTGCCAGCCAATCTTTTTTCCTGCAAAGTTTTCTGGGGGCAAAGAAAAGGTCACTTGTCACCCACTCTGGTCCCCACCCCTTCCTCCATCTTTATCTACACCTCTTTACCTCATCCCCCCCACCCCACACACACACTCTTTGTTTTTAGGGCAGATGCTGTTGGCTGGGTTGTGGCTAATATGAGCCACAGAAGTTTCATTCAAGTGACAAGGATCAACAGTAGATCCAATTTTCCTGCTTCAATTTGAGAGCTTTTTAGCTTTGCATCAGTTTGACGCAATTGGAGAGAAAAGCATCTGAGGGGCTGCTTGGACCCCAGAGACTGTGCCACCCCCCTTGTCCAGTTGGCCTCCAAGGCCTGCCAGGCTATACAGGGGGCTGTGGACCCCCCTCCTACCCCAGGTGACAATGCTGCTGGAAGAAGGATGGGGAAGGGGCAGCTGAGGCAAGGATACGTGGGAGGAGCAGCATGGAGCCGTTTACCACCTCACCCAAACCCAGGGTCTGGTCACTGTGGGCAATGCAGCTCTGTGACATGCTTGCTTAATGCAGGCAAAGGAGCTCAATTGCTTGTTTTTAGTCCCTGGAGGCTGCTGAGTCTCTGGCAGGCTAATAGTAACGCTGCCCAGAGGAGGCAGAGCTATGGGTGCACATGGGGTTGGAGATCTGGCCTTACATTTTGACTAACTCTTCCCACCAAATTGAGCCCAGTCCTTCAGCCTTCAGACCTCAGAAGGATGGCACAGAGACATGTATGGAAGGCTGTTCATTTCAGCAATAGCAGAGGCCTAGAAATCAAAGGCCTATCTGAAATCTCCATCGAAAGGGGAATGGTGAGTATGCTATGGTATATCCATGGGATGGAGTAATACTCAGCGGGTGAACAGAATCCAGTAACATCAAAATGCACTCATCTGGAGAAACTTGCAGGACAGAATGCTAAATAGAAAGCAATGCAAACAGCACAATTCTGCTTTGTAAGAAAACGTGTTTGAATAAGTGTATGCCTTCTACACAGCTTTGTCTTGATGATCTTAGGAAACTGATGTGAAAGATACATACCATATTTGGGGTTTTTACTTTTTAATTTATGTACTTAAGGAAAAAGCTATGACATATGGATGTCATGTGTCATTTAGCCTTTTTGCTTTGTTTTGTTTTCAGTATAAAACCTGCAAGTTAATAATTATGCAGATAGATCTGTGCAGACAAATATGGAAAGATTTTCACACTACTTAAAAATAGGCAAGTCAGAGAAAAGCATGTATGGTATAGTCCCATTTATGTAAAATAAATCCTGCACATAAAGATCTAAACAGTATCTATGTATGTTTTTTAAATGCAAAGATAAAGATCTGTAGACACCAAGCTGTTAATAGGGCTTCCTTCTGAGGAGGAGAAAGGAATCCTAGGGAGTGGGTACGGGGTGGGTGGGGGGTCGGCCAGTTGCTCTTCATCCCAAGGCTTGGAGTGCCTTCAAGGCATAGGGACCCCAAGAAGGGGTGGTGAGTGGCAAATGGAGAGAAATGGGCAACAGGGAAGGGTGGGGGTGCCTTGGTGGGCATGGTGAGAGATGGGTCTCGGTGATGGTCATGGAGATTGGGGGAGGGGCACTTGGGACTGACTGGTTCATATCTGAACTTCCTGTGGGTCCTCTGCCACCCCTCCCGCTGCCTTCATGAGTCAGGGTTCAGGAGGGGTGTAGGGAGGCTATATATATGTGAGGGAGGGAGCAGTGTGAAGGCTTCTCCCGAGGGTCGGCCCTGCCTGTCCCTGAGGTTTCTGGGTAACTAGGGGACCCCCAAGGGGCATATCTGCCCCCAGTTTCTCCTTTACAGGACTTTCTGGTGACCAGGGGCTGATGCCAGGGCAGACAGGCATGGCCTTGGACACTGGCTCCTGCCCCAGGGCTAACCACAGCAGCCACATGTACCCTGAGGTCTCCACGATGCTGACCTTTCCACAGCCCTGATAAGGCATTTGTATCCACACAGAGGCTGGCCCTGGCCCTTGGCTGACCCAGTCACTCCTGAGTCCCCAGGGCCTCCTGATTGCCCTTAAGCCCACTGAATAAATGAATAATAGAAACAAGATGAGTAATAGATCTGCTGGTGGCCTGGGGAATTGGAAGCAAACAGAATCCCAAGGGAGCCTTCAGGCTGACAGCCCAGCTCTGAGTGGCAGGATGGATGCAGGGGTGGGAGGGTGAAGGGGACCCAAATTGTCCTACTCTAGGAGTGGGGAGTCCTGGTCCAAGCAGGGCCTGGGGAGTAAGGAAGGGCTCCCAGGGCCACAGGGGGTGACGACAGCACACATACTACTCCTGCCCTATGCCAGCCCAGTGTGGCCACCTGCGGCTTAGGCAACATCCCTCAGGGGCAGGATGGGCTGCATCCCGGGCAACATGGGCGGGGGTGGGGAGGGGTGGGTGTGAGGGCTGGTGGGCTATGCCTGAAGGGGCCAGTGTCTTACAGCAAGTGTGGTCTGATCCTGGCCCCTCTACTTTCTAGCTGGGTGATGTTGGATAAGTTACTTAACCTGTGTGAGCCTCAGTTTCCATCACCTGTAAAACGGGGCCAATCACAGTACCTCTTTCACAGGCTTGTTTGGGATTAACATGAGATGCTGTACTTAAAGTGCTTAGTGCGGCCCCTGACATTTATTAAGGTTGACTAACAGCAACTGTCCCCCACTAGCCTATTCGTATTAGTATCATAGGTCAGAGTCTCAGAAATACAGGCTACACAGGGGGCCAGGCTGGGATAACAGGGTTTCATGCCAGGAGGGGACTGGATGGGGACTTTGAAAGTGTCCTGTGCCGAGCCACTTCCAGGAAACACTGCCTTGCCCAGGAAGCCCATGCAGCTGTGCGTTTGGGTCTGGGCCCCGCAGGCGGCCCCCAGGTGAGGTCTGGAGGTATGCGCAGGAGCAGGTCTGCAGGAAGCAGCTGGGTGAGGGAGTGAGGGCTATCCTTGCTCTGGGCTAAGGCAGTGATGTTTGAAGCTCCTGCTCCAGCCCTGGGGTTGGGGGCTCCACAGCCCCTTCCACAAAGACTCCGTTGGGGTCGTGACTTTGCCAGGGTGCTGCTGCTCTGAGGGATGCCCAGTCAACCTGGGCAAGGTTTTCTGTAAACATCTCCCTGATCCCGGGGCGGATAGGGGCCAGATGGGAGCAGAGCCATAGCTGCTGCAGCAGAGGTGGGCTGGGGGCGGGAGCCAGCATTTCTCCAGAGAAGGCCCTAGGTTGGCCCTTGGGTATCAGTCTTGAAAAACAGGAAGTGAAGAAAAAATGACCTCCACGTTGACTTACAGGTGAACAGCTGGGAAGGGTGGCAAGGTCTTTGCTGAGCTTTGGGCCTGGAACGAAATGATTTCCTCCTAAACCTGGGACCTGGTCCCTGGCCCCTCAGGGAACTTTAAGGCCAGGCTGGCCACTTTCTCGAGCCTCAGTGTCCCCATTTGTGAAATGAGCTTCATGTGACTGTCCTCCTCAAAGAGAAAGCCCTTAGGAACATATAAACCTCAGTTTCCTCATCTGTAAGATGGGCTTTGGTGAGAAAATGCATGTAAAGTATGTAGCACAGGGCCCGGCCCTTAGTGCCAGACAGACACCTGATCCTTCTCGCTTACGACAGCACTTGAGGCAGAGGGTCAGGGACTGCCCGCAGCCCCATTGGCCCCATTTTACAGAAGGAAATGAGGCTTGGAGAGAAGTGGTTTGGCAGAGATCACCCAGGAAGGTATTGGCACAACTGAGACAGGTCACAGAAACTGCCCTCTGCCTCTGTGCTTTCTGCCCGTCCCTATCCCATGGCTGGTGTCAGCACAGGGAGGCCTATTCTGCACCCACAGCAGCCGCCCTAGGGTGCCTGGGAACCCAGCTTTCTCTCTCCCTGCTGCTGTCATTGTCACCAGCAGCCAGTCCCAGCTGCACAGAGCTGGACTTCTGTGGCTCGTGGTTGAGACCCCAAAGCCACAATCAGTTGGGCCTACTGATTGAGGACTGTGCTATGGGCCCCCTCCATGGGCAGGCCTCTGAGATGGGACGGGGGCCCGAGGCTGGCCCTCTAGGAGAGCAGTTAGTCTCTGCCCAGCCCTGTGGTCGGGTGGGCTGGGGGCTGGGCCTTTGGAAGGACAAAGGGAAGCCGTGGGCCAGGTGCCCTTCATGGTGGCAACAATGACAACCGTCAACAGTCATGAGGTCCACACTCAGCTCCAAACATTTCACCCAGGTTCACTTATTTAATCCTCCAGTTCTGGGAGTAGGTAATACCATTCTCCCTACTTTACAATTGAGGAACTAGAGGACGGATTGAATGCCCTGGCCAAGGGCACACAGGGAGGCAATGGCAGAGGCACGATTTGAACCCAGGCCAGCAGGCTTCAGAGCTGCAGCTATTGTGCCTACTTTAAGGGTAAATGAGGGCCTCTAGAGGCCTGTCCTTGGGTGGGTAGAGGCATCTCCTTGACTGGAGAGAATCAGAAGCCACCAGAGGCTGATGTGGATTAATGACTACCAGTAGGCCTGCCTCTGCAGGTGGAGGCCTGATGAGTCCCCAGGGACCCCACACTGGGAAGCTAGTTTTAGGGCCAAATGGCATGAGGCTGGACTGTGGTTTTCTGTGGACTGTGCAAGCTAGGATGTGCTCCGACCTTCAGTTTGCTTAGGGACAAAACAAGAATAACACGAATGCTTTACACTTAACTGAACATGTGCCATGGGCCAGGCACTGTGGGAGCTGGGCATAGAAGTGGGAAGAACAGCCTAAAATCCCTGCCCTCAAGAGGAAAATGAGGCACAACAAGGAGGGAAGAGTTTGTCAAGGAGATGCAAGTGTTTGATGAGTGATCCCAGACAGAATCTAGGTGTTCTGATAACTTTTCTGTTCTAGAAAGGCGGCGGGAGGAGATGCCTTTCCCAGAGGTCCCCGGGCCAAAACACTAAAAGACCTATGTTGGGGGGTCTGGCAACTTCCTGGAGGATGGGGGCCTACCCCTCCCCTGGGCCGGTCACACTGGACTCTTCTCTCCTTGTTTCCACACTCCTCCCGGCACTTCCCCCCTCCCTCCTCTCCTCCATCTTTCCTTCCATCCCTTTTCTCTCTCTCTTTCTTTCTTTATACAGTTGTAAGCCACCACCACAATCAAGGCATACAACATTTCCATCCCCCCCAAAACTTGCCTCCCATCCTTTCAGTCAGTTAGTTCCCTCCTCCCACTGCTGGCCGTTGGCAACCATTGATCTGCTTTCTATCACAGCAGCTTTGTTTTTTTTAGAATTTCATGTACGATGAGTCCTATGCTATGTACTCTTTTGTGTCTGGCTTTTTCACTTTGTATAATGCCTTTTGATGTCTATAATTCATTTTTAGTTTACTTTTATATATAGTGTGAGATAAGGTTCGAAGTTTTTGTAGTTGTGCTGTTGTTTTGCATATGGTGCACAGAGCTGCAAACCGTAGAGTGTTTTCCCCAGGCCTTGAAACTTAATGGAGTTTGCCAAGATGGCTTTGGACTGGTGACTCCTTTTTTTCATCCAGTTTCTCCCATTTTGAATGAGGATGTTTAAAGCTCAAATCTTATGCCCATCCCACCTTTGTAATTCGGAAGCAGAGAACTTGTTTTCTAGTTTTACAGGTCCACAGATGGAGAGGAACTTTGCCTTAGGATGGATCGACCATGTTCCAAGTCCCACTCATTCTTGAGATTTTGCAAGTGCAATTAAGGATCCTGAGATGGAAAGGCTATCTTGGGTTATCTTTATAACACAAGAGGAGTCAAAATTAGAGGAAAAGGTGATAGCCATGCAATGACGGAAGCAGAATTGGAGGGGCGCACTCTGAAGATGGAGGAATGGGCCACAATTTAAGGAATGCAGGTGGCCACTAGCACCTGAAAAAGGCAGGAAAGTGGATTCCCCTCAGAAGGTTCAGAAAGGAATGCAGCTCTGCTGAGATCTTGCCTGTAGTTGAAACTGATTTCAGACTTCTGACTTCTCATGCACCAACATAATTTTGAGGAATAAAGAAGGCCTTGTCTGTTTAGACACCATCAGTTATTATAAAGTTATAGTAATTAAAGGAGGATGATTAAACAATGGAAGAGAGAGCTTATAAATACATTCACTTATAAATGGGACCTAGCATGTGTCCAAACTCAGTATTTACCAAACAACCTCTTTACTAAAGAAACGGTACTAGGTCAACTAGGTATCCAGATAGAAAAGGTAAAATGAGATCCCTACCTCACACCGAACAAATTTCAGATGATTTAAAGCCCTAAATGTGAAAGAACAAAATTTGAAAATTTTAGAAGAAAATGCATATTCATGACATTGGGGTAGAGGTTTTCATAACAATGTGCAAAAGCTCAAATCATAAAACGAAAGATTATTGGTTAAGATCTACCACACCCACATCTGTGTTGAGCATATACTATGCATCAAGCACCATCCCCTCCATACTGCCACAGAGCCACCCATCTGATGACATCATGTGCCTGATTCAAGCCTCTGCTGGCCTTCTGGTGCCTCCTGAGTATAGTGGCACCCAGTCTACCACCTGTCATGCAGGGCCCAACGTTGCAGCAAAGGTTCCCACCGTTCTCCAGAATGTATCACATTCCACACACCCCCGTTGTTTTTCAGCATTCTCTAAACATGGCATCCTTTTTTGTGCCTCTGAGCCTTTTGCACATGCTTTTCCTTCTGCCTGGAGTGCTTTCTCTGATTCACTACCTGGACAACTCCTATGCATCCTTCAACACCCAGCTCAAGTCTCATGTCCCCACTGAAGTATCCTTGGCTTTCTGAAGGCCCACTGCTTATATGACAACACTGCCAGCACTTACCTCCTTCCATACTCAGTCCTTGCTTTTCCTTCCACTATCAGGGAGGTCCCTGGACTGGGCTGATTAACCTCATAGTTGAGAATGTTGGCTCTGGAGACAGACAGTCCTGGGGAGGAATCCCAGATCTGCCTTTATTTGCGGTGTGACCCTAGACAAGGGTCTTAAACTTTCTGAGCCTTGGTTTCTGCAGAATGGCACAGTGAGACCTACCTCTCTGGGTTGTTGTGAAGACTAAAGGAGACATTGTGTGTGATGTACTCATGCCTTAGGCTGGGCTGACCCTAAAACTAGGGTGTAAGTTGCAGGTAGTTCCTTTGAGCCTAGCTCCCTGGGAGCTCCTGCAGGGGAGCAGAGGAGGGAGACAGAGGGAAGGAGCCAACCAGGAGAGCGTTAGCCAGTAAGTTGCTGCTGCGGGCAGCCGGGGCTCAGCCTGCTGAGGAGTGCGGGGACAGTGCGCTACTCAGGCCACTCAGCTGAGGGGGAAGGAGCTGGATATTTATCCCCCAGCTTCTGCCAATCGTTGGTTGTGAGCTGCTTCCAGGGGAGTGCTAACTCCCGGGCACTCTGGTTTGCCCAAACTGAGACCAGGGAAAACGGTCAGGTGAGGCACTGCCAGGGCTGCAGGTGGAAACTGTCCAGTTGGCACGCACGTGGCATATCTGGAGAACGGCGATGCCAAGGGAAACAGGTGGGGCCTTGGCGGCATCTGCCACAGCCTCACACACGCCATGTGCTCACTGACCATGAGTTATCCACCTGCTTTCTCATGTGAACCCCACAAAGTCCTGGGAAGTGCATTCTGCCCAGTTTACAGATGAGGAGATCGAGGTGCTGAGAAGTTACCTGGGAAGGCATTTGTTGAATAAACTATAACCAATGAGCCAGCAAATGAACAGACCTCTCTGGAGTCATGAACTGAGTCGGTCTAAAAGGACCAGAACCCAAGAGCCCCTGATTCCTAGCTGAAGCTTTTGGTTTCCCTTGGGTGCCCAGCTGCCCCCCCGCAGGGCCCCAGCACTCTCAATCTCTCTCCTCTATGCAGGGGCCTAGCAGGGGGTGCCCTCATCTCCAGGCTCAGGGGAGGAGAACCCACAGGTGTCAGGAGTGTCGAGATCGGGTCCTTGCTGGGCTTTCATCTGAAGTGTGACTTTGGGCAGATCCTGGCCCCTCTGCGCTCAGTTTCTCCATCTATTAAATGGGGATGGATAGGTGTTAGATCAGCTGAGTCCCACAGGCTGTTAGAACAATGTGGAGACTTTGGGTGGGTTACTCAGACATGCTAAGGCTGACACGGGGGATGCAGGGACCTGATTTTCTCCCCTGTCAGCCCTCTTCCTGACAGGGCTTGGGCTCAGTGGTTAGAGCATCTGATGATTTACACCCCTCTGGTTCTGAGGTCAGACTTGGCCCCATGCTGCTTACTTGGAAGCCTCTGTTGCACAGACATACACCCCCAACTCTGACCATGACTGAAACCTGACCTTGGCCTATCTGGTCTTTGACCCTCATGATGGATGGAGTCCTGATTTGAACACAGACTGACTGCTGTCCCTTGTCACAGACTAACCCCACAAACCATATTGTTACTCTTGACCTGGCCACAGACTGACTTGATTCTAGCCACAGACTGACCCCAGCCACAGACTGACCCTGATCCAACCACAAACCTCAGAACAAAGCTGACCTCTGACCCCAAACACAGACTGACCTCTGGTTCCTGGGCAGTAGCTGGTCGGCTAAGATTTGTCACTGATCTGCCTTAGCCCCTTTTCTTGCTGGTGGGTTGAGGTACAGCCCCCTAAGTGGAGCCCCTTCCCTCTAGCTGGGCCTTTCTGACCTCTGTGGTCCCATCATGGCTGAACATGGCCACCAACCCTGGCTCTGCATTCCTCTGGCTGGGATTTAGCTCCAATCCTTGGTTGATGAGCATTTCTGGAGCATCCTGCCTCTGAGATTAGGGCCCCAGTGTCTGAAGTTGCCAGATGGATGTATCCCTCTGAAAACTGGAGAACCTCTAAAGGACCCTGGTATGGGAAGCAGAGGATCAGGGTTTGAGTCCCAGCTCTGCCACTCACTACATGACCTTGGACATGACCTTTCTGGGCCTCAGTTTCTCCATCTGCTCTGCCTCTTCCCTACCATACTTAGAAAGTACTCCCTAACCTGGGGGATCTAGAACTAGGAACAATGGTGGTTTATAACTCGAGGTTGATTGAGAAGAATCAGTGAGACAGTTGCCTCTGAGCCTTTTCACTCTATGTTCCCTCTGCCTGGAACACTATATAATTCAGTTATTTATTTTGCTCATTATCAGTCTCCCTGTCCAGAGTACAAGTTCCATGAGGGCAGGAATTTTTGTCTGTTTTGTTCATTCTTGTGATCCCCATACCTAAAACAGAAGCACAGCAGATGATCAATAAATATTTATTAAATGAATGAATGGATAAATGACTCATAGAAACTACTTAAACCACTGTACCCAGCACTAAAGACTTAATTGATGGTGTCTGGTCTTGTGGTGATTGTCATTATTATGATGTAACCCTAAGGACTTGGGTCTGGCCTTTGAGAAGCAGCCTCACATTCTCACAGGAGCCTTCCAAGGCCAGTCCAAGCCGACCACACTCCCTCAGAGCTGCCACAGTGATCACGTGGGGCAGAAGAACAAGCCCTCGACTTGGAATCTGCCAGTTTGGGGTTTAGTTCCCAGCAACTCTATTTCCTAACTGTGTGGCTTTGAGAAAAATTACAGCTGTCTCTGAGCCTCAGTTTTCTAACAGTAAGTGGGGAGAATATGACCAGTCCCCCATAGACTGGCGTGGGCCTAAACCAGGCCCCCATAGGATGATGGGGCATTCACAGCGCTGAACACAGTGCTGGCTGGCACAAAGGATAGCCATTGGCTATGATTCTTGGGACTCAGGCATACACGCTCTCTCTTGTGTTCCGGCACCATCCTGACTCATCTCTTGGGACTGTAAGTCTCTGGAGGGACTGAAAGCTGGCCCTCTTGCTCCCTTGTCTTCCCAAGCCTGGGCCCAGGAAGGTGGAGGTGCGTCCTGTTGGCTGATGGATTGACAAACTTGTCGCCTGCCAGTTATAGCCACCAGGGGGCGACCTGACTATGTGCACAAAGGGCTGCCCCCCAGTGGCTAGTTTTTAACGTCTGCTACTCCATAGTCCACCTTGTCCTGACACACAGGGTGAGGTGTGGTCCATATTCCAACCAGTCACCTTTTCTACCATTCTGATAGGAAAAGAACTCAGAAGACCTGGATCCCAAGCCTGGCTCGTCCGCTTACTTATGTGACCTTGGGCAAGAACCTCCCCATCTCTGGACTTTAGATTTGTCAGCTGTCAAATTAAGAGCCCCAGCCATGGTGTCCCATCATATGCTGTTTTTAATCTCCTATCAACTTGTTTTTAATCACTAACTGTGCTCATGCCTGTCACACAGTGTTTCCTCCTTTTCCGCCTAATTCCTTCTTCCTGGATGTTAGAGGATGGTCTCACTTGTTATACATGTTGCCCTCTGTTGGTTGGAAGAACTATAGCTTCAGTGACTGCCCTCAAATGTGGCTCAGGAGAGGAAGAAACAAGAACTGGAAGGGTTTGGAGGTCAGTGTTATCAATTGATTCACTTACTCAGCCAATATTTCTTGAGCCCCTACTGTGTACCAGGCCTGGTGCTGGGCCCTGAGAACACAGTGAGAAAAAGATACAGCTCATGCCTTCAAAGAGATCACAGTCATTTGCAGGGGTTGCACATCTGGGGTTTCTTTGGCCTGCCCCCTACTTCTTCAATCTGACAGTGTAGTATAGTGGTTAAGAGCATTGACTCTGGTACAAGATGCCTGGGTTCAAATCTTGGCCTCGTCATATGACTTATCCTGTGCCTTTGTTTCCCCAGCTATAAAATAGGGATGCAAGTATGACCCACCACATAGACATGCTACAAGGATTGAATGAATTCATATATCTAAACTATTCAGAACAGTATCCAGTCAGTGCTGGATAGGTGTCAGCTAAAATAGTAATGAGTACCTATTTGTGGAAAGATGGAAGGAACAACATGCTCATTTCTCCTGTCTTAATCAGATAAAACCCTACCTATCCAGTTATCTCTAAGGGGGTCTTATACAAGGATCAGCTCAGCTGAGATCATCTTGTGATGGACATTTTCAGTTCAGGATGCCCCGCCCACCTTAGAGCACAGAGGTTGGCTTTGATGCCACACTTGGGTTGGCCCCACAGGGTTCTAGATAAAGTCTGAGCTGGGCATCCCAGCTCCCCCAGAAGATCCTAATGACAGGGTGGTGGTGGAAGCAAGGTGACTGGCCCAGACTACAAGGCAGATCCTATGCTGACAGTGGTGTTCGTGGTGGTGGTGACGGTGGTGGTGACGGTGGTGGTGACGGTGGTGGTGGTGGGATGGTGGTGGGATGGTGGTGGGGGTGGGGGGTGGGGGGTGGGGGGACGGGGGTGGGGGTGGGGGGGTGGGGGGGTGGGGGGGTGGTGGTGGTGGGGGTAGTTCTGGGGCTTGGTTCAGGGGACCTAACCTAACCCCCCCTCTTCTGAGTGAGCCCAATCTCCCCCAACCCCTGCCACTCCCAGCCACAGGGGGATGGCATTGAGGAACCCTCTGAATTTCTATAAGGGCCAGGAGGCACTTTATTTTTCTGTACCTCAGTTTCTTTATTTGTAAAACAGGAAAGGGGAAAAAGCATATTGGTCCTGAAATTTTAAATTTTGCTTTGAAAATTTAATAAAATATGGAACCTCGTCTCAGGAAATGCAGACATACATACACATACAACCACGCATATACACATACACACAGCCACACACGACCACAAGTCTGGGTGTGATCTGGGGATTTCCAGCTCTTCTTCAGATCCATGGACCCCACGGATGGTTTAATCTCTGACTCTTCTGCCAGCTCTGCCACTGAGGCCTCCTTGGTCTGAGGCCCTCTCTCCTGAAGCCTGAGCTGGGCTTTGGCACCTATGCCAGGCCGCACCAGGGAGGCCTGGTGTCGAAGGTGCTGGTGTCTGGCCCAGTGTCCCCAGCCCTCTGACCTCCACCACAAAGGCTTCTTGGGCTCTGAGGCCCTAGGGAGCCCCCTTGGCCTTCAGGGAAGGTGGGGTTGGTGGGTAGAAGCCCTGAGCTAAGGGGTAGGTGTCGGTGGTGACAGTATCTTTGGTGACTGATGTGGGTGAGTGAGTTCTTTATATTCGGCCCCTCTAAGCACAGCCTCTAGTGACTCAGTGGAATCAGGGGAAGATTTGTCACCTCTTACTCCAAAGTGCGGGAAAAAAGTGAGAGAAGTCCACCCCCTGGACAGCTTCCCAGGAGGCCCTGACCTCACTCCCTGTACCTGGAGCCTCAGGTAGGGGGCAGCAAAGAGCAGGAACCCATGAGATCTGGGTTCCAGTCAAGCTCCACTTCAGTTAAGAAGCTGTTCACGAGCACAGCACTTTACAGTATATAAGATGTTTCACATGCATCATTTTAGGTGAGCCTCACAGGAACCCTGGGAGATAAGCTTGCAGAAAAAGGCTCAGAAAGGCTAGTTAAGTTGACTAAGGTCCCATTGCAAGGAAGGAGATGAGTGAGGCCTTGGACCTAGTCCTGGCTGCCAATCCAGTGCTCTTTCCAAACCCTCAGATGCCCCTGCTGCGTTGAGGCCCCTCCTATTGCCAGCGTGAGCAATCTCTTTTTCTCTCTGGCTTTAGTCTCCAGAGGAGCCCTTGGGGACTTTCCAGTGCTGACCTTCTAGGACTCTCAATTTTCATTATCCTGAGGTAAGCAGGTAGGGGATTATCACCCCATTTGGCCGATGGGGAACAGGTCCAGACAGGGAAGCAACTTGGCTAAGTCCTCAGTGCAAGGAAGTGGCAAGCAGGGATGAGAACCGAGGTCTGCAGACCCCTAGCCACATTGTCAGGGGCCCCAGCCAGAGCTGGGTTTCTAAGAATAAAGCGCTGCTCCCATAACAGACCAGAGAGCAGGGACTTTCGGGGCCAGCTGTTTCCCAAGTGTGAGCTCAGGCACGGCCTGGCTTGGCACCGGGGGTGGGAAGGGGCTGACCACTTCCTGCTCGGGCTGGCGCGGTCCCCCTGAGGTGGTCATCAGAAGCTAGCCACTTCCCGGTCTGGGCTGCCTTCCCCTTTCTGAGCCTTGGAGGGGAGAGCGGCCCAGAGAGGCTCCCCTTGCGTGCTGCGGGCTGGATGGCGTCTGGCCTCTTTTCATTTCCCCCATTCACCGCGTCCTTCTCCACAGCCACTAACGGTCGGAAGCTGCTCAGAGCTGCCTGCCCGTTTGTTCCGCTGTCCACAGCTAAGCACCTCCCTGGCAGCAGGCCTCCTTGTCCCAGAGACTTACTGGAGCTTCTCCTTCCCAGCCCTACTATGTGATAGGTCCTCTGGCTGTCTGCCCACCAGGGCCCTGCAGTGAGGTGTTAGCATTCCCGCTGAGGCTCAGAAGGGTCACAGCTGGCCCAGGGTCACACAGCCAGTAAATGAAAGAACAGAAATTGGAACTTAGATGTATGAGACTCCCAAATCTGCATCCTTTGCACATTTGACGTCTGCTGTGTCTCCGAGAGGAAGTCTGAGCTGGAGGAGGCTTGCAAATGGGAGGCATTGGAAGGACCCCACTAGACACTGAGCTCTCTGAGGGCAGCGGTCATGCCTGCTTCTCCGATTATATCCCAGCACCCAGCCTGTCACCTGCCCTAGACACTGTGGGAAGATGGAAGGCAATCTGAGCACATACATGCAGCTCCAGGACACTCATAAGCCCTGAGCGAGGGGACGTGGACCAGGTGAGAGATGTGGCCCCTGCCCTACGAGTAGGGAATCACCCTCCTTAAATGGGCACCATGCTCACAGTTTTTAAACGCATCTCAAATCCCACATGGGAGATCACAACAATCTTCAGTTCTTCCAGCAAGGAAGCCAGAGCTCACAGGGTCTCAGAGTGTTAAGGAGACAGCAGAATGCAGGGGTAAAGAACATGGAGCCAGACCGGCCAGATTTAAGTCCTAGCTCTGGTTGGAGCGAAATGACTTCATGCCCTTCAGTTTCCTCACCTGTAAAATGGGGACAAGACAGTAGAGACTGCCTCCACTGGCCTCCATTCAATGAAGGAGAGTTGTCCCTCAAAAGAAGAAAAAGTGCTGCTGAATTAGGGGTGTTAAGACAACTGTAAAAGATTGGGGGGAAACAATTACTAAAATCCACCAGAAACCGAGGTTGAATTAGGGGTAGGTGAAAACTGGGAGCAAGGAATTAAAAATCCAATAGGATTCTGCCTACAGATTGCCTCCTGAGCATCTCTCAGGGCGCACTCCGCTTTAAAGAAACCCATAAACACTGCTGCCTAGGTTTGTTTTATGTAAGAAAAATAAGGTAGAACTTTGGCCGGAGGCCTTGTTTCAAAGAACCTTGGCCCTGCCTCAAAAGATCATCTAATAAATGTACATACACACGTGTTATGGTCAATAAAAGGCTTACTTTACGTATCATAAGGTCTTGCTTTAATTATTTTTTTTCTATTAACCAACTACTGGTTTTGCTCTCACTGGATAAGACATTTCTTCTATTAATAGTACTTACCTCACAGGGCAGATGTAAGGACTGAACAAGTTAGCGTATGCAAAGCATTGGCGCAATGCCTGGTACACAGCAAATGTTCGGCAAATATTAGCTATTATAATTATCTTCAAAGCCAGGCCCCAATTGGCAGATGAGGGAATCAAGGCTCAGAGGATGAGTGACTTGCACGGGGTCACAGAGTAAGTGGGTTGCAGGTCAAAGTCTAGACATGGAATCCCTGAATCCAAACCTGATTCCTGCCTGGTCCCAAATTCTAGGGAGGTAACACTTCTCAGAGGAACAGCGGGATGCAGGTGGCAGGCAGGGAGATCCCCGGCTGAAGGGGGCCTTCAGCACCTTTCGAGATCACACCCCCCCACCCTGCCGTCCACCACCTGCCTCACTTGGGAGAGATACATAAGTCCCCTTCTAGTTAAATTTACGTAAAATGTTAAGGTTTATCATCTCAGTGGCCCCTCTGTGTTCACAGATCCTGTGTATTTTTATCTCAAAGAGTTTCATTCATGTCTTTATTCGTTTCCGCTTTTGTCTCCCCCAGCAGACTAGGAGCCCCCGGGCAGTGGACACCAGATCTGATTCATGTCGCACCGCCGAAGCCCAGCCCAGCGGCTGGCACAGAGTGGGTGCTTCACGAATGTTTGCTGGACAAATGCACAACTGAATAAATGTGAATAACGGGGTGCCTTGGATTTCTTGCTGTCTCCACACTAGAATTTCTGGCTAGGGCTGTAGTGGAGAAAGGTCTAGAAGACTTGGCTTGGCCTGGTGCCCCGCCTCCTCCTGCCCCTTTTTTTCTTCCTCCATCCTCCTCTTTCTAGGGGGCCTGAGAGGCATAGGTGAGGCAGAGTGGACTCTGGGAAACTAAGCCCTGGGGTGAAGCTCCCCTCTCCAGGGATGGACGGGGTGTGGTTTGGGGCTTTGTCTCCTCTGAGTCACCTCTGTGGTGTGGTGGGGCTGACTCAGAAGGAGAGCGAGAAGGAGAACTTTGTCAGTCCTCCTGGTTTCCATGGGTCCCAAAGCTGGTTGGGGTGGGGCTGGGTGGGGTGGGATCCGGGGGGAGGCCCGTCAGAAGGAAGGTGTTAGGACCACACGTAGGAAGCACTGACGTGAGTCTCAGATCTCCTGGAGGAATGAAGCCCCACACTTTCCACACAGGGGCACTGACGTTTGGAAGAGGCAGCTGGGGTGGTGGAGGGAGGAGTTCCATCCTGTCTTTACCTTCTCCCTCCCTCCCTCCCTGAACCTCAGATTCATCACCTAAACCAAGGAGGTTAGACCCAACTCCCCTCCAGCAAACTCTCAGCCTGAGAGCCAAGGCTTCGTCCAAAGGCCCCTAGGGCCTAGAAGAGAAGACCAAGAGTTGCCATTGCCTGAGCACCTGCCTGCTGCCCTGGCAGACCATCTGTATGCACGACCTCACTCAGTCCTCACAACAGCCCCAGGAAGCCCCATTTTGCAGTTGTGGAAACTCAGCGAGGTGATGACTTGCCCCAGCTTGTGCTCTGAGTTCAAGAGGCAGCTGGGCCCCTGAGTCCACCAGACCCCAAAGTCCTCATCGTTGACCACTAGCCCCCACAGCTACTAGGTCTCCCCCACCTACCTGTACCCCAAGATGCTCAGAGTGGTGTCTTTTGATCCTGAGCGAGAATTTGGGAGGCCAGCCAGAGCCGCTGGTCCCTGTTCCCTCTTGTGTCTGAAGGCAAATGGCTGCCTCACTGGGGACACTGTCCTGCAGGCCGCAGCCATCCCAGACCGCCCTCCCCCAAGCCCCCGAGCTCCAAGTCAGACAGTTTGGGGGTAGGTGACTGATTTTTCTTTTATTGTTTTTCTTCCATCTTTTTTGTAGCAAGTGTGGACCCTGCAGATACATTTAGAAAAGAGAAAGGAAATCGATTTTCTTATCCTCTCACTAGAATACTGACATTTGGGTGCATTTTATTCCAGTACCTATTTTATGCCCATGTTTTGTTTTTACGAAAACAGGATCATTTGTCAACAGATATTTCCTGAGTCCCCCCTGCGGGTGTGTCCACGCTTAGAGCTCCTGGTTCTCACACACCATTTCTCGGCTTGCCGCAAGGTCCCCCTGAGACACTGCAGGTGTGGGAGGAGGTGGGCACTAGGCACACAGGCTTCGTGGCCTAGCTGTTCAGAGCGTTAGCTTTGGAGGGGGCAGATCTGGATTACTGGCTGTGTGGCCCTAGGCTTGTCACTTGCCATCTCTGAGTCTCGGCTGCCCCTTCTGTGACATGAGAATCATGGCACCTGTCACGGGACAGGTTTGAGAACTAAATGGGCAAATGCTTGGAAAGTGTTTGGCACAAAGTCAGTGCTCTGTGAATGTCTGTCACACTCTCCGTAGGTGGTGAGGACCTCTGTGATGGGGGCGTTTCTCTTCCTGGTGTTCTCGGCTTGTCATGGTAGACACCTAATGACAGTTCAGTGATTAAAATCTTGCCTGTTTGGCTTGAGGTCAGGACCTGGAAAACCTTATACCGCCCTGTGGTGTTTCCAGAAAACACAGAATCTGGCCCCAATCATCTTCCTTCCCGTGGGTTGCACATGTGGGTGTGATTCTCAACCAAAAAACCAAAGCTGACTTCACAGCTAAAGACCACCAGCCAGTCTCCCTCTTGGTGACAACCACGACCCCTCTGAGTTCTACCCAGCTCCCGACCACCTGATGAAGGTGGAACAGGGGAGTCGGGGAGAGCGGGGGGACAAGTGATGGACAGAGATGGGGCTGCTCAGAGATGTGACATGCCGGAAGGAAGGTGGGCTCACAGGTGCCAGGAGCACGTGGCAGGTGGAGGTGCTCAATAAATGCTTGCTGTAGGAACAAATAGATGGATGAGCAAGTAAGCTGAAGGGGTGGGTCCTGGGAAGAATTTGGGGAGAAGAAACCTTCATCTTTTCTGTCCAAATTTCAAACCCCAACACTTGCCATAGAGCCTAGGGGTACCTGGAGGACCCAGCAGATAGGTGGGGTACAAACTCATCCTCAGACACCCCTCTGTGACCCCACCCTGGGCTCTGCCTGCCTCGTTCCCCACGGCAGCCCCTCATTCCCTCTTAAGTATCCCAGCAGCTCCCTTTCCTGGGGGGATTTACAGCACACCCCTGGATGCACTTGGCCCCAAAGGATGGCTGGCTAATGGTGGTCTTGTGGGCACTGAGGGAAGATGTTCTAGAGGCCTCTCCTAGACGACCCACTGCTCCACCTCCTCAGGGAGGTGTCAGAGCAGCGAGTCCATCCAGCAGCACCAGTACCCTGGCTACCCAGGGTGAGGAGGTGGCTGACACAGAAAGAGCAGGAAGAACAGGGTTGGGGACTCTGTGTGCTCAGAGCCGCCGTGTGGTTCCGGGCAGGAGACCTCTCCACCAACTGTGAAATGAGGGGGCTGGTCCCAATGCCTTTAGAAGGCCCTGCCTGGCGAGGGGCACAGCCATGAGGGCTGGAGGGCAGAGAGGGCAGGGCAGGGTCCCAGAGGAGGGCAGGCGGTACTCCACAAGAGGCAGTGGCAGGTCACTGGGTTGGGAGTTGGAGTCAGCATTAACCAGGGAAGGTGGGGCAAGACGATAACGGCAATAATGATAATAGCTTCCATGTGCTAAGCTCAGTGAGCCAGGGACTTGCTCAAAATATCTCATTTAATCTTCATAATGACCCCTTGCATGGCAGGCATTAAAGACCATGGAATTGGGAGTCAGGCTGCTGGGGTTCAGATCCCGCCCACCAAGCCTCATTCCCCATCTCCCTCAAAGGGCAGTAAGAGCCCTTACAACCCCACCCTGGGAACAGGGGCAGAGAGGAAGGACTCAAATTCTGATTTATTAGTATTACTGATGCAGAGATGGAGGCTCAGAGAGGTGAAGCCACTTACCCAAAGCCACACAGCAAAAAGTGGCAGAGCCAGAATTTGATCTTAGCTCTCTGTCACTCAAAGCCCACTCCTTCCCAACACCCTACTGTCTCAGCCTCTCTTGTCTCTCTCCTGTTACTTCAGGAGAGTAAGGTATTCAAAGCCATGGATGCCCTGGTGGGAAGTGCCTGAAGGAAACATTCATTTTAGAGGACCATAGAGGAGAGGATTTTCTGGAAGTCATACAGTGAGTCTGTGGCCCAACCAGGACTGGACCCTCAGCGGGCAGACTCTCATGCCAGTGCTCCCGACGCACGTGTCTGTGAGCCTGATGGGTAGGTCACCCCCTTTTCAGCTCGCCGCCCAGCCCTCACTTCCCTTGGGGCCCAGGAAGTGATGGTCACCATCCATTCTAAACCACAGGGGAAAGTTTTTGTCTGGGCTGGACTAAAATCCAGTTAGGGTCCCAGGCCAGCCATTTCCAGTCATATGTAAAGAGTAGGAGTGTGTAAGTGGGGTGGGGAGGGGGCATTTCATTCCCACAACTGCCTGGCCGTGGGATTTCCCTTGCCTGGTGGGTGGGGGCAGCTCTGAACCAGGAGAGCTTCCGAGCTTCAGACAGAGGCTTCTGGCATCTCCTGCACGGACTATCCTGGGGTCATGCTCAAGCTGGGCCTTGGGTCAGCTCAGCTCCCACCTCTGACCAGAGCCAAGTGCTGGGTTGGGAACAAGAGACGGACCTCCCGGGCAGCTCTGCCCAAACTCGCTGTGAGACCCTGGACATGTCTCTCGTCCCCACTGATTCCTAGCTACCCACTGTCTCAGAATCCTTCCCAAACTTCCCTCCTGGGATTCACAGGGAACTTTCTCAGAAGCGTTTCTGCCTCTGAAGGACCAGTCCTCCTGAACTCAGCACCACAGAGAAGAGCTGAGGTCAAATGTGTTTTTTTAGCTGAGCAAGTGCCTCTAGCTTCTAATCTGTCTGCCCTCCAGGCTGGCATGAGGCCGCCAGCTCTGAGAGGATAACTCCTGGCTCTGCAAACCATAAAGGACGGGGAAAGAACGGCAGATGACAGATCCCAGAGGGCAGCCTGAGGCCTAGCAGAACATTGGCACTCAGCTCTGGCCTGGCCTCTAGAGGCTTTTCTAGAGACTGCTTGGCTGGCAGTGGGCAGTACCTGAGGCCCCTGGGGCTGGCAAGGCTGAACCCTAAGGCAATGAAGGAGTTGAGGCAGGAATCCGATGGGGCTGGGCACAGATCTGAGCCGCCCCAGACAGACCAGAGCTGATTTCTGGGGCTGTTGATACATCTTTATTTTGGTGGGGGCGGGGGATGGGGAGACACCAGGGCAGGGAACCACAGGTCAGGACACCTGGATTCTGGTCCCTGCTCTGGCCCGAGACAAGTCATTTGCTCTTGCTGGGCCCCAGCCTTTCCCTCTGTACAATGGGGGGGGGGACACCCATGATCCTGAGGCCAGTGCAGGAGGTTAGAAAGGGACAGAGCAGGGGGCCGAACTTTCAGTGAATTTGTGGCTTTCTGCATGAGGTGCACAGCTGTGGCCTCAGTGAAGACAGCTCTTCCTTTGGCAAGAAAGCAGGCTAGGCTCAACGGCACAGTCGGCTGTCCACCTCCACCATCTCTGCCGGGCCTGAGCCCTGGGGACTGCCCCGCCCCCACCAGCATGGCCGCCAAGCACACCAAGGTCCCCTGTATGGCCTCTGCTCCCTGGATTCAGGTCTGAGGTTATAACTTTCTGCATTGATATGGCACTTGAGACACCCACCAGACACCAGCAGGCAGGAGCTGCTGCTCCTTCAAATGGGGCAGCCTAGCCTCACTCTCAGGGCCATCACTTAGGGGCCCATCTCCTCCCAGGCCCCGGAGACACCAGGTTGTGTGCTCACCTCTTCCCTGGAAGCCGTCTGGCCCCAACCCTACCCTGTGATGAGCACCATCCTTCTGGTGACTTCTGGACTCCCAGGGGCAGAGCTGAGTGTCCCTTGCTCATGAGACCTCAGCCACTGTCAGGGTGACAGGGAGCTGGGGGCCACAGCACTCCCTCCCTTCCTCTTACTCCCACGATGCTCCAGGGCCATGAGCATACAGCCTACGCCCATGGAGGGGTGGCCACCTGCTGTCTGGGAAAGTGGGTCCTCTGCACGGCCGCCCAGGGACCTTCCCACCACTCCCAAACTTATTGAGCAACAGGTCCAAGGGCCTGCTTCTCCCAGAGCTTACCAAAGGGGTTTCTGTATTACCAGAGAGAAGTCCCTGCAAAAGTTCCCCAGTGACTGCTGCTCCATGCTTCTCCCAGGCTCTGGTTACCTTGGTGGCACTTACTCAGTCTACAACCTTGGGAACCTACTGTGTTCCAGGAACTGTGCTTGCCCTGGGGATGCAGCAATGAGAAGCCAGGCCCATCCCTATACTGGGACACTTACAGTCTGGGTAGGGACCTAGGCAGAAAACTGCAAATTATGATTTAACTGCAATTATGATGAGCATGCAAAGAGGTACTGTGTGCCTTAAGGGCACCAAACAGGGCCAGTCCTGGAAGGTTCCAGGAGGAAGTGAACTTCAAGTTGAGGTCTCAGGCTTGTGGAGGATATGGTAAGGCAAATAGGGGGAGGAGTCAGTGCTTCAGGCAGGGAGAACAGCATATACAAAGGCTCTGAGCAGAGGGGGGTATACTCTATAGCTCTTGGGAATCCAAACCTTTACTAGCCACTGTTTGCCATACTCCTGGGACAGGCTGGCACAGTGGTTAATGGCTTGGGCTCTGCTATCACAATACCTGGGTTTGAATCTTGCTTTGCACTATGCTATGAGATACTGTGTTAATTACTTAACTTCCTGTGCCTCAGTTTTCACAACTGTAAAATGAGAATAACACTAGTAAGCCCTTCTTAAAGTTGGGAGGATTAAATGAGATTGTTCATGCAAAGTGTTTAGCATGAAGTAAGTACTCCATAAATGTTAGCAACTCTCATTAACCATAAACCCCATCCACGGAACATCTACTGTGCATCAGACACCATGCTACACATTCTGCAGTTAATCTTCATGCAGATCTGCAAGCTTGGACTCACTGCCCCATTTCGCAGATAAGAAGACTGAGGGTAGAGGACCAAATCACCAAGGTGGAGATTGGTTGAGGTTTGGAGCAATCAGGGCGGCTATTTGGAGGAGGTGGTGGCTGTGATGAAGTTTTAGGATGGACTCCCTCC
The DNA here is from genome assembly GCA_032199065.1 of Smutsia gigantea. Classification (NCBI taxonomy): domain Eukaryota; kingdom Metazoa; phylum Chordata; class Mammalia; order Pholidota; family Manidae; genus Smutsia; species Smutsia gigantea. The sequence goes on along the minus strand of JAVSCE010020720.1, from coordinate 764,127 downwards.
CAACCAGGCAGCCCCCTGACCCCAGCAGAACATTTCAGCCCTTGGGATCCTGGGTCTGGTGACGGCACAAAAGGGCCACTTGGGCACTTCCAAGGCCTTCCAGGAGTCCCAGTGAGGGGAGCACCCATCATCAGGCCAGGATCTCAGACCGCAGAGCCCCAAGCAAGCATCAAACAACAAAAAGGCTTTTCTCACTCTTGGATGAGTCACCAGACCAAGAGCGCAGACGCCTGGTCGCTGTGCAGAAGACGACGAAACCACACATCTGAAGAAGTTTCCCACGGCCACCACTTGCTTTAAATAGCTGCAGAGAAGGGGAGGAGGGAGGCAGAGAGGGAGGGGTGGGGGACACAGGGCTCTCCTGGACAGGCCCCAGCTGGGGTCTCGACCCAACCCCTGAAGCCCCTGACCTGAAGCCCCTTGAGGCTAGTTGTTGATGGGAACTCAGGCCGCAGGGGCACCAGGGAAGCCAGCAGAGGTCCAGAGTCCATGGTGGGCCAGGGGAGCACGGGTGGACAGGCAGCTGGAAAGACATGCCCCCGAGGCAGCCGGGTATGGGGTGCGGGCCCCGGAAGGGGGAAGTTGACCTCACTCTGCACCCCGGTGCAGCCTCCAGGCCCCCAGCCAAGCTTCCTCGCAGGTCACCTGACACCCCCTCGGTGCTCTGGCAGCGCCCCCGCCCGCCTGGGTTCGTGACTGAGCCCTGGGCGGCGTTTCCGGAGGGAGGCCAGGAGCCAAGGCTGCTGACGCACTTGCTACCCCCCCAAGCGGGGCCAGGTGAGAAGAACAAGCCCCCCATCCCCCTTTCCCGCAAATGAGCTCACCCACCCAGACTGCAGGCATTCTAGGAAGTGGAAGCCTGAGCACCTGCTCCCCGCCAACCATCTCCCACCATCTCAGCTTCCCCAGGGTCAGGTGGGGGTGAGGGGGAGGGTGGGGGTCCTCACTTCTTTCCAGCTCAGCCCTCAGGCCCAGGCTGGGGTTCAGGGCCCAGGAGGGGTTCCTCTCCTTAGGTGTGGAGGAACACCTTCTGTGTCCAGGCTGAGACCAGTTTGGTTCAGGGTATCTCAAGGGAACATTTTCAGAGGGTGACCTAAGAGAATCCCAAAGATGCCTGGGAGATGGTTCTAGTTCCTCCCCAGTCATGGCATAACATTGCCTCCCAGTGTTCAAGTGGCCCTTGGGGGCCAACAGTGGTTCATGAAGCATCAGCCCTTAGAGACCATCTGAGCCAAGGCCCAGAGCGGGCCGTGAATTGCCCAAAGTCACACCACAGGCCTGCGGAGATCCAGGGGCTCTTCTCCACGGCCTATAACCCTCGCCAGCCCACCAGTATCAACATCAGACATTTATTGAGCACCTACTGCATCCTTTGAGGCGGACCCAGGATTAAGTAAGACAGCATTCCCCTAGAGTCAGAAATGTAACAACCGCAGTCACGGGGGCCATTGGCCGGGGGTCTCAGTGCTGGCTTCCCACCCAGGGCTCTGGGCTTTGAAAAAATACAGATTATAGACTTCAGCCCTGAGGCTATGATTCAGCAAATTAGGAAGGGGTCCATGAATCTGCATTTTATAAGATTCTTCAACTTGATCATAAGTCTGAGAAGCTTTGGACAGACTGTGAGTGGCCTGAGGGCAGGTGTGGCCCCCACAGGTGGGTGAGTTCCAAGGGCTTCTAATGGGAGGCTCTCCCCCTTGTAGCAACCTCTGCCTGCACACAGGGCCCAGCCAAAAAGGCCCCAGACATTGTGCCTTGCTGACGGAGGGGCTGCACGAATGATGTCCCCCACACCTCCCTGTTGCAGGGAAAGGTGGGGGCCGGTGCCTGTAGCCCCAAATGCTTGCCTTCTTGTACCAGCACTTAAGGAGCTTGGTTTTTCTCAGACGTGGCAGTGCTTGGTGGAGTCTCTGGGTGATCTGGGAGGCAATTTGCAGCCTACTGGCTGGGCTTCCTGATGGTTAGGGGCTGAACCTGGAGTGAATGGGGCTGGCTAGCACCTGGGAGCAAGCTGAGGTCTGCTGCTTCTCCCACCCCTGTGCCCAGCACAGTGTCCAGCCAGAGCCAGGGTCAGGGAGGACTCCTTTTCTGATTGATTGAGAGGTCTGGCATGGCTAGAGCCCTGGGGTGAGCAGGAAGTGCTCCCCTCTCTGCCTCTTACTCTGTGGCTTAGAGGGCCTGGGTCCTGCATGCAGTGCCCAGCTCTGCCACCTCACGGGGCCACCTGTCCTCTTGGAGACTCTTGTCCTCTTCCGTACAATGGGGAAAGGAGTTTCTTCCAGTGGGCACAGATGGAATGGGAAGATAGTGGCTGGTCCAGCATTCCAGCTGGGCTGACAGCAGCAACCGGGCCCCTCTGCAGGCACAGACGACCCCCCAGGCGGGGTTTGTCCCCAGAGCCTCTCTGGCCTGTATGGCTGTCACTGCAAGGAAGCTGAGAGCCCCGCTCACCAGCTCTGGGACCTGGTCAGGCTACCTCTCTAGGCTCCCATTTCCTCATCTCTTGGGAAGATAACCCCAACTTCAGAAGGTCATTGTGAGGATTAAATGAACAAAATCACATGACTATGTGGAGAACAATCATTTTAACACGCATTATTGACTTTTTTCTCACTAGAATGTATGTTCCACAAGTGGTGACGGTGTGTTTCGTGTCCGGGGCCTGATGACGGGTAGGTGCTCAGTTTGTGTTTGTGGACGGAGTACAGGGGAGAGAGCCTGTGCTGCAGAACACCTCCTCGACTCTTCCTCAGCATGAGATGCATGCGTGTGTGTACGTGTGTGTACGCGTATGTGTGTTTCCGTGCATACACACTCCTGAATATGGGTTTGACCCAGAGTGGAAATGTGCTTCTGTGCATGGGCCTGTCTGGCTGTACGTTTTGCATATGGGTCTGGCGTGTGTGTATTTGCATGTATGTCCCAGTCTGCGTGCCAGGACGCACACAAGCCTATGTGTATGAGTGTGCCCACCCCACAGGTGTCTAGGCCTTATGCAGACTTATGCCTCACGGTGGGGGTGAGGGTGAATTCTTTATGTATAGGGAGCATGGGAGGTTGTCCCCTGCTTTCTTGACTTTACCCTCCCCCAGGGGCTCCAAGTTATGGGCCCATCTGGGAGTGCTAGACTATGCAAAACAGAGGCCAGACCTGGGGAAGCCCCGGGAGAGCAGCCCCCAGGGACTGGCCAGCCTTCCTTCTGCCCCAGGTGCCCCTGCCCCAACTCCCTGCAGCAGCGCAGCCTGCCCCTCCACTCCAGGACCCTTGAAGGGTCAGGAGCCACGTGCTCAGGTTTCCCTGCCTCCCAGGCCCCACCCTCCTACTCTCTGTCCATACCTGGCATCTCCCTCCTTCTTTTTTGAGATTCTCCCTCCCCTTTGCATCTTCCTGAGCTGCCGTTGTGAGCTGTCTGAGCAGCAGGGGCCTGGCAATTCCCTTCCCTTGCACTAGCCATTCGTGTCCACCATTCTCACCACAACCCCCTGAGAGAGGGCTGGCAAGAGCCCCATTTTGATGATGAGGAAACTGAAGCTCAGAGAAGTTACACAGCAAGGTAACCAGGGTCACACAGCAAGTGAAGGGGAGTCAGACACAAACCAGACTCGGAATCCCGTTGTCTTACCCACTAGGTCACACTGTCGCCATGCTTCAAGTCACTTAAATGGCCAAGCCTTGCTGGGCTGACATTGTGAACCCACCTACCCCCAGATGGGCCTCAGGGGCCTGGCACCATCCCATGCGCCCTTTCCTATGAAACAGAGACCCAAGGCTCAAGAAAGGGGCTCTTGCCCTCCCAGTGGAGGAACCAAGGTCCATGCCCTGATCCCAGTCTGAGACAGATTTAGGCCTAGAAACTTCTGAGCGCACCCCAGTCAGGACAACTCAAGGGCCTCCGAGTCTTCCCCTCGCAGTCCCCATGGAGAGATCAGAATCCCCTTCAACAGGATCGTTTTTGTTTCCCCAGAACATGCTTCCAATTGGCAAGAGTTTGTGTGTTGGGGGATACCATGTGGCTTTGATTTAAATTTCACCCTGGAAAAACAATGGTTTGGATTAAGGGAAGAAACAGTTGGTGAAAAGTCGTGAAAAGAAAGGAGGGGAGAAGGGAGGCCCTTGTAGCAAAAATGGTCCCCAAACTTTCAAACTCACATTCCAGGGGTTTCTCAAGACCTGCCGTCCAGCCGGATCCTCCTACCCAACACCCTCCTGTCCTCTGCAGCAGCTAAGCAGGAGAAGCTCTGGGAGCTAGAGAGGAAGGCCACCGGTCCCACTGTCTCCTCTTATGGAGGAGAAGCAGGCTCTGAGAGGGGCTGCCACCTGCCCCGGGTTATGATGGGTTCAGGCGGCTTCCATGGAGCGCAGAGGAAGAGGCCAGGAGCAGAGCCATTCTTCATGGCTGGGTGTGGTGGTGCTGAGTAATGGACTGTCGTGGGCCTTGTTCGGATCCGGGACATTCTCCTGATCCCTAAACCCACCCTTGTCCACTGGAACTATCCTTATTATTAGGCACTTACCACCAAGCCAAGTCATATGAGGTTGACACTAATGCCCCTGTTTTATGGAAGAGCAAGTAGAGGCTCAGACAGGTGTCTTCAAGGTGTCTTGCTCAAGGTCACTAGCTGGCGGGGACGGAGGTGGGTTCACCCCAGGTCCTGCAGCTCTGAGACCGGGCCAGCCCCACTCCACACAGCTCCTTGGGCTGTTTTGCCCATCTTGGGTGGGAGGGGAGTGCCCACAGGCTGACTGGGACAACGTGAAGGGAGCGCTCAGCCGTGGAAACGCCAGACCTGCCTTCTCGGAATCACAGGAGAAAGGGTTTCTTTGGTAGCAGGGAGCAAACCTTGGCTGCCGCCTGAAGTAAGGTCTGCTGCTCTGCCCGCCCCCAGGGGCGAGCACCAGGTGTCCCACCTCATGGGATGACAATAATCAAGGCAAACGTTTCCTGAGTGCTTAGAATGTACCAGGCATTGTCCAAGTGATGTCCATGCATTCCCTCATTCTGTCCTTCCAACTACCCTATGAGGTAGGAGCTATTACTAATCCTGCAGGTTTTTTTTTAAAGCTTTAATTTTTAGAACCATTTTAGATTTACTGAAAAATTGAGAAGCTAGTCAAAGAGTTTCCATGTTCTCCATATACATACCCAGTTTCTTCCACTATTAACATCTGACATTAGAATGGGGCATTTGTTACAACTAATGAATCAATTTTATTAACTAACATTCATACTTTCTTCAGATTTCCATAGTTTTTACTTGATGTCCTTTTCTGTTCCAGGATCCCACTTCACATGTAGTTGTCATTTCTCCTTAGGCTCCTCTTGCCTCATACTTGCCTCTTTTTTTTGATGACTTCGACAGTTTTGAAAAGTTCTGGTCAGGCTTTTTGTAGAATGTCCCTTACTGGAATTTCTCTGATGTTTTTCTCATGATCAGTCTGGAGTTATAGGACTTGGGGAAGACCAGAGAGGTAAAGTACCCTTTTCATCGCATCATATTAAAGGCACATGCTATCCATGTCACCACTGTTGATGTTGACCTTGACGGCTAGTTGAGGTAGTATTCGTCAGGTTTCTCCACTGTGAAGTTACTCTCCCTACATACTGTCCTCCTTAGAAGGAAGTCACTTTACAGATGCAAAACTGAGGCTCAGAGAGGTTAAATAGCTTGCCCCTGGTCACATGGTAAAGGTGAGAGAGCCAGGATTTGAACCCTTGCAGGTTGGACCCTGAGCCCAGGCTCCTAACCAACTGCCATAAACCTGCAGGGCATAGGGAAACATTTATGAGAGGTGGCATTAGCAATGTCTGAGCAAAGCAGGGCAGTGTGGGACAATGTGCAGAGACTCAGGCTCCATCGTGCCACTGAGACTTTGAGCAAGTCACATCACATCACACTGCAGGACCTGACACATAGTCGGTGGTGGACAAAGGTGAGCTCTGGAGGTCTGGACAAATGGTAGACTCCTAGCACCAGGCTCCAGGTCAGGGGGACAAAGCAGAGCTGGGCTGCGAGAAGGCAGCCTGGGCCTCCAAGCTGTGTCCCTAGGGAAGGTGCCCCTCAGCCCCTCCTGCATGAAGAACAGTCAGCACCGCCCGCCTTGACCACACTAAAAGGATCCGGGTCAGATTCCAGGCGCTGCTCTCGACCTGGTCTGCTCCAGACCTGTGACCAGCACACCTTCTGAAACCTGTGAGAAAACAACCTGAACAACTGGGCAGAAAAGGACCCCAGAAATTATCCTTCCCCCATTTTTGGGAAAGATAGTTGAGGCTTCAAGAGAGGAAGGGACTCTGCCAGGGTTGTCCAGTGAGGTGCGAGCATGTGCCTGGCCCTGAAGAAGGTGCCTCATGCCAACAGGCGCTTGCACTTGCCAGTAGGAGGCCCCCCACACGTCTTGTCATGGTGCTCTAGGGCCACCGGCCCCATCTTGCCGGGGGGTGCCCACTGAAAGGGTCTTTAGGGCTGCACTGAACCCTGCACTTGACTGGCACATGGAAGAGGTGAGAGAAGCTGGCTTCGGGTCACTCAGCCGTGTGTCCCCACATGCCACCATCCTCACTCCCAGCAGCCCAGGCCCTCGGGCCCCTAGCGTGTGGCAGCCTCACACCCAGCGCCCCTTGCCCAGCATCTTTGCAGAAGTGTGGCCCCTCTTTGTCCCACAAGGAACACTGGTCTCTTTACCTTCCAGCCCATCTCACGAAAGGTAAGAGGAACACAAACCCACAGACACAGGCGAAGCGACCCCACTCCTGCCACCATTTCCTCTCATGGACTTTCCCTCTGTCTCCGAATGCAGGGGAGCCACCCAGTCTGGAGAAGAAATCAGGCTGGGGGCGGAGCACCTGTGGCCAGGGATGACCTGGGCAGGGTGGGGGAGGGGGAGGGGCAGCACACTGCAGACTAAATGCCATTAGTTTATTTAGCATCGACCTTGAAAAGCGTCAAAGTCTTCCTGCGCTGCGGGACCCCAAGACCCAGTTCTAGCCCTGTGATTGCTCCACGAACTTGGACAAGTGACTTGGCCTCTTTGAGCCTTTGTAGCCCCACCAATAAAATGGGAGGCTTGGGTCCATCAGTGATTCCCAACCTAAGCTGCACTGGAGATCTTTTAAAACATGTATTTAATTAAGCTTCTGGGGTGGGTACCATTTTAAACCCATCCTAGGCAATTGTACTGAGCACCAGGGTTGAGGGCCTCCAGCCAGATCCTATGTGAGGGGCTCTCTGGCTCTGACACTGCACTGGAGTGTAGGGGTTGGTGTACAGCTCTTCCACTTACTGCCGCATGTGCTTGGACATGTCACCTCACCACTCTGTGCCTCAGTTTCTCCATCGGTGGCTGGTCATGGCTTTCCCTGCAGGGGTTGTGGGGAGGATTCAGTAACTTGCTGCGTGAAGTTCTGCCACATGCAGAGGAAGGACGGCGTAGGCTGGTATGGGAATAGTACGGATGACAGCCCTGGGAAGCGGGCCTCCGCTGGGCACATGTGCCTGGTACCAGGGGAGGATGCAGTAGGCTTTGTCCCAGGGCTTTTCCTGAACTCCTGCCGCTCTCCCAGCCCGCCTGGGGCCCTGGGCCGTGTCTTTGCGTGAGCCCAGGAGCCGGTGCTGCAGTGGGGGCCTCAGGCAGCAGCATTCTCCCTGTCTGCGGCTGTGCAAGAGAGGCTGAAGGAGAGCTTGGCTGAGGGGGGCGGCGAGCTGGTTTGAGGGTATTTGAATTGGGCTGGACAGAGATGGGGGCCCCACCATCTCAAAAACGTCTGCTTCTCCAGTTCCAAGATCTGGGGAGACCAGAATTCCTTTGGCCGTTTCTAGGCCTCTCCCTCTTGGCAGCTGCAGCCTCTGGCTCCCCATCCCCTCTCAACTGCCCCCAGTGTCCCTGCGGGCCAGAGGCATGCTAGCCATGGCAGGAGCTGCCTGGTGGGAGGGCACAGTGGGGCCTGAGTGCAGAGGAGGCTGCTGCCTCCAGTGGGGCTGAGGGCCGCCACCTCACAGCCGGCAGGCTGCGGTTCCTGCCTGAGCTCATGAAGTGCCAGAAATATTACTTTGGGCAAGTCGCCACCTTCAGTAAGCCTCAGTTTCCTCATCTGCAATCTGTGGCTGGTAAGTCCTAACTCGTGAAGCTGTGGCAAGGGGAAAATGACATCAGACTCACAGCTGACATCTCATCAATCACAAGGTGGACTTAGGGCCGAGAACGGGGTAAGTGTCGTCTCGGTTCATTCTCTCAATTCCACGAGCCTTCTAGTGGGAGCCCAGAGACCTCTCGATTTTCTGGGCTTTCTCAGTGCTCACACCATCCCGGCTGACAGGTGAGAAAGGGAGGCCTGTTTGGTCCTCTGCTTGCCCGCTCCATGCTCGCCCAGAGGCTCAGGATGGGAAGCCCACTGCTGAGGTGCGGGAGCAGGAAGCACCAGGGACTGGACTTGAGCTCAGGGTTGTCCGACTCCAAAGCCCTGAAGCTCTACAGCCCTGGTCGACTGAAATAGGCAGAAAGGCCCCAGCAGGGCTCCTGGCTTGCGATGGGTGTCACATGGGTGGCAGTTGTAATGCTGTGAAGTGACATCTGCTAGGATTCAGAATGCTGGGGCTCAGGCCCTGGGCTGGCAGGAAAGAGAAGGAGGGGGTTGTCGCAGCCTGGGCTGGACCGAGGCTTTTTGCAGGGGCGCGGGAGGTATGCATCCTCGTGCCCAGAAACATTGCAGGCCTGGTGTGGGTGACAATGACGCCTGCAACACAGCCTGAGCATCTACTGCTGCCAAGCTCTCCTTCAAGCACTTTCCAGCCACTAACTGAAAACCATCCCAGAAGGAGAACTACTGTGTTCCCCATTCTACAGATGAAGAAATTGAAGCACAGAGAGGTTTAGTAAGTTGCCCAAGGTCACAAAGCTAGGAAGGAGCAGAGTCAAACTTTAAGTCCAGACTCCACATTTGAACAGTGGCGCTATCAGACCTCAAATGCAGACACCTGTATAAAACCAAGGGCTCTCTGGATCAAGCACAGAGGCTCTCCAGCCTATTGCCTGAATTCCAGTCCCAGCACTGGCTGTGTGGCCTTGGGCAACATACTCAACCTCTCTGGGTGTTTCCATTTCCCCATTAATGAAAAGCCAAGCACCCCCCTTATGAGGCTATTGTGCCAGTATAGGAAGCAGCCTGCCCGAGAGGCAGCTCCACTAGGTGTTGGCTGCATCCTCCTTGTGGTTAGCTACTTCTGCCAGTGGGATGGCAGCAGGAGGTCCACTTTGTGCACACCAGGAGCATTTTACATTTTTTTTCAATGAGCATTTATTGTGATATACGTATTTTTTTAACTAAAGAAAACCCTCTGGCTTAGCTGAGGTGTGAGTAGGCGTCAGGCAGTCTCTTGTGGCTGAAGTCACTCTCTTTAGAGAAAAGAAGAGGTAGCCCTGGATTGTACTTTATATAACCTGAGTCACGACTCGTGGGTGCGCAAGAGGCCACCACTCTTCCCTCCAGTCTGACAAGAAATCATTTCAACCCCCCACTGCCCACTGTGAACACTTGGAGCTGCAGGCGGAACACTGGACCACAAGCCCAGCAACTTAACCTCTCATTCTGTCTCCGCTGCTGATGAAACCTTTACTTATTTGCTCAGCAAATTCTCCCTGATGCCCCCTCAGTACCAGGTAGGTCCTGGACCTCATGGGCTCTAAGTGTCCGCTGCTCACCAGGCCCAGTGTGGCTCCTGGGGGACAAAATATAGGACAAGGCAGAGGTGTCCCCCACCCTTCTGTGACCTGCAGTCCAGCAGGGGAGGCCAGCACAGTCAAATCAATCATTCCACAAGCAGATGTTGTGCTGAGGCAGGAGCAGGGGCAGGGTACAGGTGCTCTGAGAGCCTCTGTGAGGGCAGGAAATGGTCAAGGCCAGGAGGAGGGGAGGACACTCTGCAGGGAGAGAGCGCAGCAATGAGCAGAGGCCAGGTGGTGGAAAGGGATCACAGTGAGCCTGCCGGGAATGAAGGGGCAATGGGGAGCTTGGTGTGAGACAAGAGGAGAGACGGGGGAAGGAGGGGGCCGGGCCATACAGGGTTGTGGTGGGGACTTGGTCTTATCCCAAAGGCCACAAGGCATAAAAGGAAACCAAGGGAGCGGGGTGAGGATTATACCTAGTGAGCTTCCCTCCCAAGCTGGGAGCAGAGATTAGGTAAAGGGTCAGAGTGGATCCCTGCCTATCTCCTGTTCCTCTGACTATGTAGGTCTTGGCACAGAGCAGCATCAATAAATGGCTTTCTTCCCCCATATCCATTCTCTACCAACTCACAGAAGCAAAATTCAGCTGCAACCATTTTTTAAATTTAATAACTCCTTTTTCTGATTACAAAATAGGTACTCTATAGTGCAGTGTGAAATTACCAAATTCAAAAGGCTGCCATGGGAATTAGGGCTTCAGCTCACTTCCTGGGTTCTCCTCAAACAGAGAACCAGGGCTAGAGGATGTAGCTATAAGGATAAGGAAACGTTCCTAAGCCTGTTCTAGGAGCTGTCCTCAGAGTCCTGGAGCCCTTGGTAGATAGTGAGTTCCCTGTTCCCAGGGGTATGTAAGCTGTCGAAGTATAACTTTTTAAAAAGCCTGACTCTCACTCAAATATAAATTGAACATTGGTTAAAAAAAATTGTTTAACTCCTGAGTGAGAGAACCAGTAAGGTGATAACACTGATTTAAAAGAGAAGTAGAGGAGGAGGGTTACAGAATATTGAAGAAAGAATGTTGGAATAAAATGGCTCAGTTAGATTAAAAACTGCTTAATGTCCTAAATGCCAAAAATCTATAACCTCTGGGGGTTTTCTCCTAGACCGAAATCTGCCAGTTAACATATACCTTCTAAAGTCAGGCCTTTTAATAGCACATACTATGTCAGAAGTACATGCCTCTAGATAATTAAATGCCCTTGATGGGCCTGTTAAACTGTGTTCCAGTATGACATTGAAAAGACTAGTGCCTAGGAAGAAGTTAAACGGTCTCTGTTTGCAGATGACATGATATCGTACATAAAAAACCCTAAAGAATCCACTCCAAAACTACTAGATATTATATCTGAATTCAGCAAAGTTGCAGGATACAAAATTAATACGCAGAAATCTGTGGCATTCTTATACTCTAATGATGAACTAGCAGAGAGAGAAATCAGGAAAACAATTCCACTCACAGTTGCATCAAAAAGAATAAAATACCTAGGAATAAACCTAACCAAGGAAGTGAAAGACCTATGCCCTGAAAACTGCAAGACATTTATGAGAGAAATTAAAGAAGATACTAATAAATGGAAACACATCCCATGCTCATGGATAGGAAGAATTAATATTGTCAAAATGGCCATCCTGCCTAAAGCAATCTACAGATTCAGTGCAATCCCTATCAAAATACCAACAGCATTCTTCAATGAACTAGAAAAAATAGTTCTAAAATTCATATGGAACCACAAAAGACCCCGAATAGCCAAAGCAATCCTAGAAGGAAAAATAAAGCTGGGGGATTATGGTTCCCAACTTCAAGCTCCTACAAAGCCACAATAATCAAGACAATTTGGTAGTGGCACAAGAACAGACCCATAGACCAACGGAACAGACTAGAGAGCCCTGCTACAAACACAACCATATATGGTCAATTAATATAAGATAAAGGAGCCATGGACATACAATGGGGAAATGACAGCCTCTTCAACAGCTGGTGTTGGCAAAACTGGACAGCTACATGCAAGAGAATGAAACTGGATTATTGTTTAACCCCATACACAAAAGTAAACTCAAAATGGATCAAAGACCTGAAAGTAAGTCTTGAAACCATAAAACTCTTAGAAGACAACAAAGGCAAAAATCTCCTGAGTATAAGCATGAGCAACTTCTTCCTGAACGCATCTCCTCGAGCAAGGGAAACAAAAGCAAAAATGAACTCATGGGACTACATCAAAATAAAAAGTTTCAGTACAGCAAAGGATACCATCAATAGAACAAAAAGGCATCCTACAGTATGGGAGACACATGAAAAGATGCTCCACATCACTAATCATCAGGGAAATACAAATTAAAACCACACTGAGATATCACCTCACACCAGTAAGGATGGCCAGCATCCAAAAGACTAAGAACAACAAAGGCTGGCAAGGATGTGGAGAAAAGGGAACCCTCCTCCACTGCTGGTGGGAATGTAAGCTAGCTCAACCATTGTGGAAAGCAATATGGAGGTTCCTCCAAAAACTAAAAATAGAAATACCATTTGACCTGGGAATCCCACTCCTTGGAATTTACCCAAAGAATACAACTTCTCAGATTCAAAAAGACACATGTACCCCTATGTTTATTGCAGCACTTTTTACAATAGCCAAGATATGGAAGCAACTTAAGTGTCATCAGTAGATGAATGGATAAAGAAGAGGTGGTACATATACACAATGGAATATTATACTGCCATAAGAAAGAAACAAATTCTACCATTTGCAAGAACATGGACAGAGCTGGGGGATATTACGCTCAGTGAAATAAGCCACATGGAGAAAGACAAGTGCCAAATGATTTCCCTCATTTGTGGAGTATAACGATGAAGCAAACTGAAGGAACAAAATAGCAGCAGACTCAGAGACTCCAAGAAGGAGCTAGTGGTTACCAAAGGGGAGGGATGTGGGAGGGTGGGTGGGAGGTAAGGAGAAGGCGATTGAGGGGTATTATGTTTAGTACACATGGTGTGGGGTATCACAGGGAAAACAGTGTAGCACAGAGAAGGCAAATAGTGAATCTGTGGCATCTTACTACACTGATGGACAGTGACTGCATTGGGGTATGAGTGGGGACTTGATAATATGGGTAAATGTAGTAACCACATTGTTTTTTCATGTGAAACCTTCATAAGAGTGTATATCAATAATACCTTAATAAAAAAGAAAAAAGAAAAAAGAAAAGACATGGTGCCCTCTCTTTGCCTATTTCATCCACGGGTTGGATGATTTTTCTTAACAGAGCTGGGCAATGGCTGCAGTGAGAAGCCACAGGAGAGTACTGCTGGCAGAGGCATGACTAGTATATTATCTTTTGCTTTTTAAAAGATTACCCCCAAAACTTAGTGGCTTAACACAATAGACATTTATCATGTTGTAATTTCCGTGGGTCAGGAACTGGGGGGCACTGTACTGTGCCTTTTCGGCTCAGGGTGTCTCATGAAGTTAAAGTCACACACCTTCTCTGGCACTCAGCCCCATACATGGGAGCAGCTAGGGCACCACACAGGTGTAGCCAGCTCAGGGAGCTTCCACCAGGGGTTTGGCCCCTGCCTTGACCAGGCCTGGGAGCAAGCTGGACCACCTCCTCCCTCCCTTCCTCCCAGGCCAGTCCTCACTGAAAGTGGAGGTGGGCAGCCGGGAGGGAGGGCAATGACCCCTGGGTGCCCAAGGCCCAGCTGATGCCCAGGATCAGCTTTAGAAGGAAGCAAGGGGAAAATCCAGCTGTGAGGGAGGCTGCCAGTTTGAGGGATAATTATTTTGCAGAACTTTATGAAGTTTCGGAAAATCTTGTTTCCCCCTTCATTGAAACCATTGTTTTTCAAGGGAAATTGAATTAGAAGGTGGTGGTTGCTGGAGGGGACCAGAGAGGGAAGAGTAAGCCACATGTTTTTCCAACTCACTGGGCATGTGTCCTGTGCCAGCAGTTTCAGGAGCTCCTCTCAGTCTGTGTCTAGGACCACCAGGGCTGCAGCCAGGGCTGGGAGAGAGCCCCTAGGAGCTCTGGGGACACTGCAAGGCTGGAGGTGCCCCCACGTCAGCTCCCTTTGTCTGGGCTGGGAGGACAGTGGGATTTAACTGAGAAGTGGGATCAAGCCCTTGGGGCTGGGATGTAAACCTGGGAGAGGCGTTTGCAGAAAGCTGAGTGGCCCTGTATAAGCCTCTCCATCTCTCAAGTAATAGTGTCCTGAGTAGTGAGTTGATCAGAGGGCAAGATGGGACAAAGCCTTTCTGTAAGGTGAAAAGTGCTGCTGTCTTCATTGCAATTAGCACCATCCTCAGTACCTTTTTTGAGGGATGGCCAATCAGCACCATCCTTCAGGCCCATTCCATGTGATGGTAGAGACTGGCTGGGCAGCTGTGGTGCTGAAATTGAGCTCAATAGGAGAAAGTGCAGGGATCGACTAGTGATGCCTGTTACAGATGCAGCTTGGGCAGTAATGATATATGTGCCAGGTATTTGCTGACTCTCATCAAGTCCAATTCCCTCAGTCTACCAAGAAAGAAGCTGAGCCCTGGAGAAGTAAAGGGGCATTAAACTTTCAAAAGGTGACTCTTCCTCCCTCACAACATTATTGAATTGACATGCCCTCACTCAAAAACCTTCAGTGACTCTTGCTGCTTAAAGAATGAAGCCCAAAATCTTCAGCTGGTCATTCAAGCCCCACTCAGACCTGGTTCCAGGCACACTTTCCAAAGGTAGTTTCCCTCCCTAGAAGCATGTTCCAGATGAGCAAGATGCACACAACCCCATGTCCCCAGCTCCGGGCTTCGTCCAAGCTGTGCCCATGCCTGGGATGCCCTCCCCACATCCCACCAGCTTTCCCTCCCACCCCGCCCCCAGGCCTCCCTCTCTATTTTCCCTCTTGGTCTTGGTCAAATGTTGTATTTTAACAATATATCCATGTGTTCTTTCTCCTGCTGAGCAGTGAGTTCCTGTAAATGACCAGGTCTGCTCCATTTTTTTCTCTCCCTTTCCTAGCACGGAGCCAGGCATACAAATCCTCAGCACAGAGTCATTGTGTAAATGAAATGAGTATGTAAGCTCCCAGAGGAAGGCAGTAGCCCCCTGCACTGGACCTGGGCCTCTGACTCCCTGTCCAGTGCTCCCCTGAGAGCCTGGCTCTTCATAGCATCTCCCTCATGGATTTCCCAGGGCCAGACAAACCTCTTTTACGCCCTCCTTCCTATCCTCCCGTCCTCCTCAGAGATGCCAGGAGGACCCCATCCAAGGCTGGCCTGATCAGGGCCACTGTCCGGTGGTGTGACCCAAGAGTGGAGGAAGCCAGGAAACCTACGACCCCAAACCTACCGTACCTCCCCAGCCCTTTGGCTCAGGGCATTTCTCTCTCCTCAGTGCAATCCTTCCAGTGGGTGGAGGGGGGAACACATGGGGACACTCTAGTACTCCGATGATCTTTATCCCTAAGCATGAATAAGCCCGGTACATAGGAAAGAGCCCTGGATCTGACTGCATGACCTTGGACAAGCCCCTTACCTACCCTGGGCCTTGCCTGCACAGGAAATAAAAGGACCCCTCCAGCTCTAACAGACTGCTCATTTGTTCCTCCCAGGAGAGCCAGAGGCCTGGGGCTCTCCCATGTGGCCGGAGGGGTCCTGCTGTGCTGTGCCCTGAGGACCTGGCCTCTTAGCTCGGTGCTCCGGCTCCCTGCTCCTGGGCTGTGTGTCTCAGGCTGCCTGGGAGGCTGTTTGTCACAGACCCAATTGTCACAAAGCCTTCCTGGGTCAAAGCAATCTGTGAGTTGGAAGCCAGAAGACAGCTCCACCTTCTCTATATACTTAGCAAACTGAAATACCTTTGAGGGGGGCCAGCTTTGATAAAAGACATTTACCTTGTTTAAAAAAATATATATATATATTTGTATATATATACACATACACATACATACACACATATATAGATGCACACACAAATACATATGTCTACACACACCATGTACACTGTAAAAAACAATACATTCCTGCAAAGAAAGGGAGACTCCAGGAGAGAGGGAGGGACAGGGAAAGAGGGAGAGAGGGTGGGGACTGGGTTTTGATGATTTAGGCCTTCCTGTAAACATCATACCTTCATGTAGACATCCTGGCTGGGCATTCAGACCTTCTTCAGCCCCTCACTCCTCCTCTTCGTCGTCCCCGTGCTCCAGGAAGCAGATTCCAGCCGCTAAGCCTTTGCTCCTGCAGTGTGCCCCACCTGGAGTATCCTGCCTGCTGGCTCCGTCTTGCTGTTCTTGGAGAGGCAGGACAGGGTGGTGGATTCAGGCTCTGGGCTCAACAAGGTCTGGGTTCTAGCCCTTTCTCTGCCACCTTCCTGTGAGTTATTTCACCTCTCTGAGCCTCAATCCCCTATCTGCAAACAGAAAAAATATATATTATTCATGGGCTTTATTTGAATGCTCTGAAATGCTCAGAATGCATCACATATATTAAGTGCATACATTTAAGACATTAGCTGTTACACAACGATAAGGTCCATCAGTGCTACACTGACAGCATGCCTTTGCTGACTACTCAACCCTGAGGCTCCTGCCTCCTCTCGGCCTCATTTGTCAAGACTGACTCTCCATACAACACTGGGATGCAAGTGCCACGGGGACAGGCACAGATCTTCCATCCCCTGGATGCACAGGGCCCAACTCAGTGCCCCATCAGTGTTTGTGCATGAAGAAATGGGTTTTCAGCATGGCTGACCTGGGGACCAGTTCTTTGCAAGAAACATTTAAGCACTGCAAGGAACCCCTCACTGGAATTTGTTAGCCTCATCTATGTCCCTTCCCCCAAGTTAGGCTGTGAGCACCCCTTACCCACCTGTGATGGCTCTGTTAAGAATGCCTAAACTGCCCACGAGGCATGGCGCACAGTAGGTGCTCAGCAAATGTTTGCCACTGGTGAGGCTGTGGGTGGAGGAGGGTGGAGAGGCTGCAGTATCTCCTCAAGGCCCCAGCTTCTGGGCAGGCCTCACCCACAGCCAATCCAAGAAGATCCTGTACTTTTTGATATGAATGTATCACTAATTCCAGTTGCTATTGCTGCATAACAAATTACCCTAAAATGTGACAACTTAAAACAAGCATTTCGTTTTGCTCATGATGTTGTGATGAGGAATTCAGGAAGGGCTTGGCAGGGTATTTCTCGTTTGGGGTCTTCTACACGGTTGTGGCCAGACACCAGCTGGGGATGTGTGTATCTGAGGCTTCACTGGGCCAGACGTCCAAGCTGGTTCACCCCCACAGCTGACAGCTGGTGCTGGCTGTTGGCCAGGAGCTCAGCTGGGCTGGTGACTAGAGCACCTACATGTGGCCTCTCGAGCATGGTGGCCTCAGGGTAGTCAGATGTCTTAACAGGAAAGCTAGTTTCTCAAGCATGAGTGCCCCAAGAGAGCCAGGCAGAAGCTGTATAACCTTTTATGGCCTAACACAGAAGGGACATCACGTCATTTTGATCAGACACTGTTGGTGGAAGCAGACACAGCCCTTTCCCTTCCCCCCACCTCAGAGTCAATGAGAGGGGACATAAAGCCCACTTCTTGATGTCAAAGAATTTGGGCCACTTTTTAATTTGCCACACTGAGTTTAAGTAGTGAATTAATATAATCTTTTTTTTAATTGAAGGAAGCCTTACATCTTCACACTGAATAGAAAACCAACATCAAGCAACTACACAAATAAATACAAGGAAAGCAAAAACATGCTATTACTTATCACTATTACTGTAACAAATTTATCAGCTTTAATCAACACAAATTTCTTATCTCACAGTTCCCATCGTCAGGAGTCCAGCCATGGGTTAACCAGATCCTCTGCTCGGGGTCTCGCCAGGCTGAAATCAAGGTGTCAGCAGAGCTAAAATCTCTCTGGGGCTCAGGCCCCTCTTCCAAACTCAGTTGTGATGGCAGAATTTAGTTTGTTGTACCTGTGTGACCATGTCCCTGTTTTCTTGCTGGCTGTCAGCCAGGGACCACCCTCAGCTCCCAGAGGCTGCCCACAGTCCTTGCCATACGGCTGCCCCCCAGGCAGCTCACCCTGTGGCTGTTTGCTGTCTTCCAGGTCAGCAGGAGTTGCATCTCTTGACACCTCACCTTCTGTTCAAGGTTCCTCTGATTAGGCCAGGCCCACCCAGGACAAACTCCCTTTGATTCATTCTAAGTCACGTTTGCAGGTTCTGCCCACACTCAAGGGGATAGGATCACAAAGGACATGTGCACTGGGGCAGGAATCTTGGGGGCCATTCTGGAATGCTGCCTACCACAGATGCTATGAAACTCTAGCTAGACACTGTTGTCTGACTCTGAGACACTCTGTCTCGGTGGGAGGCCAGCAATTGTAGGAGAGGGGTGTTAAAGACCCTCCGGTACCTAACTGGGACTTCTGCCTGGTGGTAATCAAAGCATGAGCGAGACGGGGCGGGCGCCCCATGTCCCCTCTCCATGAGGGCCCCAGCAGCAGCCGCCTGCAGCTGCCTCCCAGACCGGCCTCAGGAAGCACGTGACCAGGCAACCCTTGGGCCTTTCCAGGGACTTTGACCATCTGTGACTTTGACCATCAAGCTTAGTTCCATCCTTTCTGCACATGTGGCCTTAGGCTGGTCACGTCAAGCCTGAGACTTGAGGATGGGTGCTACAAACTGTAAAGTACTGTGCTAATATATGGTGTCATTATTATTAGTCCCGCCTCTTGAGCTAAGCCAAGTGGGCTTTGTAACTCCTCTGGGTACTCAGAGCAGCTGGGCAGAATGGAGTTTGGCCCCCAATCCACTCCCGTGACATTAAGTAGCTTTCAGTGTCCTGTAGAGGGGGACCAAGCTGTGTCACCGCAGGAGTCCGCCAAGAGTGGGCTTGGAGATCCTCTGCTGGGCCACTGCGCTAATAGCTCTCCAAGGATTGCATTAAAGATGAAGCATTGACCAGTGTTTGCTATTTTCATGGTTATTTCATTTGTTTTAGGGGGAAAATTCTCTAGCAAATTAAACGTATGATTCCACAGATAAGATTTATTAGGATGAGACTAAATTTATTTAAGTGAAAAGAATGAATACATTAAAAAATGTATTAAGGAATATTATGTGCAATATGAATTTAGAGTAAGAGAAGTTGTGAAGTTACCAGAATGACTGAAATTTTGGGGAAAAAAAGCATCTTTGGGAGGACAGTTCACCACAGAGTGGCCCTGCCTCCCAGGACTGTGGGGTGTGGCTCTGTTTCTCCCTGAGTCATCAAACCAAAAGTCAGGGAGTTTAAGACGGGGCCTGGCCCCCAGCCAAGTACAGGATGCACTTCTCTAACAATGGGCAGAGGCCGAGAAGCAGAAAGCATCTCTCTGTAGATCTAGTTGCCTGGCTGGACCTGGCAGACAGTGGCTGTGCTATGTTCTGTAGAGCTTACCAGCAGTTAGTCTGCGGCCATCCCACCTGGAGCCAGAGGGCAACCTGGCCGAAGCCAGCTGCCCGTGGGTGCCACTTCCTGCTAAGGAAGACCTGAGGGGCCCTGGGGGATCCTGAGTCTGGTTTCTGGTGGCCAGGAAGGGGACATGAAGGAAGAGCTTGTGGCAAGGGTGGAGGGAGTCCTGGGTAGGGTGGCTGGAAGACATGTCAACCCAGCGCTGGACAGGAAACATGGGCAACCAGCAGGTCTTCACCTCGGGGACTGAAAAACCAGCTTCAGCATAGAGTAAATAAATCCACCCTCCTCAGCCCAAGTCTGTGCAGAGAGGCCCGCCTTGTCTTTGGTGGGCATGGCAGGTAGTGGCCACTGTGGGGTGCGAGGGAGGGGTGATCTGGGGGAACCAGAACAAATGCTATGGAGGTCCTGGTGTGGCCTCTTCATGGTGCCCGAGCACAAGCCCACAGCCCTCTGCCTTGTTCCAGGGACCGCTAGTGCTCAGAGCCAGGTATCCACTGGGACACTGTGGAAGCCTCTCTCCATTGGTGGGGGCATTTGGGGTGAGGTAGCTGGAAGAAAGGTGGAGACCCTCACCACCCCTAAGCACATCCTCGGAGCTGTAAGAATCAGAGCACTGCCACCCCCTGAGCGCTGACTGGGTACAAGGGCCTCCGCAGCATTGCCTCCTGGGAGGGAGGTACTATTATCACCCCCCCACCCAGCCGTTTACAGATATGGAGATGGAGCCCAGGAGGAAGTAAAAGGCTTGCCCAGGTTACACAGCAGGGAAGTGACCAGGCCCTGCACACCTCTAGCTGGCACCTGTGCCCTGAAGAGGCCGAGCGCATTTTTACACCAACAGAACAAATCCTTCATCCGAATACAATTTACCAAGATGCGCTCACACCCACATTCCTAGTTGTAATCAGCTTTTTCACGCAGTAGACAGTGAACCTTTTGCCAATTACTGACCTCGATCCTGACATCTCTCAAGGCTGCAAAAACCCAGGCCTAGGGTGGGCCTCTGCTGTGTGCTCATCCCCAGGCATGAAGGCGGAAGGGAGACGGCAGGTAGAGAAGGCAATGTTTCCAGGAGTTGCAGAGGGGAGAGGGTAGGTGAGGGAGATTTATCTGGTGGACATTTACTCCTGTCTCCTTTATGCCAGGCCCTGGGCTGGGCATCAGGGCACAGACACACCCTAGACATGGCCCCTGCCTTGGGGTGCCGTCTAGTTGGGGCATGAACAGCGAGTCATGTAATTCCAGGGTAATGAGTTGAACTACCTGGGAAGAACAAAGACCCTTTATCATCAGAATACCTGACAGCTAACAGAACACCTGATGGTGGCCGCCCCTCTGCTGGGTGGCAGACAATGGGCTGGTGGGAAGCCCCAGAAGGGAGAAGTCTCTGCAGATGGACAGGCCGGAGACCACTCCCTGGAGGAGCTGATTCTGGAAGTTTTGGGAGGATGGGCCAGGCACAGAGGAGAGAAAATTCAGAGCAAAGCCTATAGGAAGAAGCCACTGCTAAGCAACGAACCATGGGAGTGATTCCCACTTGGCTGTCATCCAGAACCTCATGTAGGCTTCATGATAGTGCTGCTGGGGAGGCAGTGATGGTCCTAATTTCCAGGAGAAGAAGTCAGAGTGAACAACCAGCCTGGGTGATCTGGGCTCTCTCAGTTTTAGCACAGGAAGCCCTATGTCCCAGGAAACCCCTCAGTTCCAGGAAAACTTGGACTGTTGGTCACCATAGAACAGAGTTGCTCAGTCTCAGCACTAATGGCATTTGGAACCGGGACAAAATGATCCAGGGTTGAGAACCATCATCCTAGAAGAAACTGAAGCTGTATAGCACTTACCCAAGACCACACAGGTGTCAACAGCAAGCCTAGGGCTGACTGAGTCACAGACACAGGGACTTGCCATGAGCCATGTGGCTGCTCCCAGCATGGGGACCAGGACATCCGGACACAGCCCTTCCTCTGCCTCCAATGTGCTGAGTGTCCCAGGCAAGGTACTCCCCAATTCTGGGCCTCAATTTCTTCATCTCTAGAGTGCAGGCTTGGAGGTGACTATCTCTGAGGCCCCCAGGGTTTAGGTGGTTTGCCTTCCCAGGGATCAGGGGAGGGTCGGGGTGGCAGGCACAGGTGGGATGGGGGCTGCGGCACAAGGCCAGAGGCAGGGAAGCTGGGGAGGAGCTGCTGGCTGGGGAGTGCCAGGCTTGCGGTCTGGGCTTGGCCACCATGGCACCTCTACCCACAGGGCATATCTTGTCTGGGCACAGGAGTGCTCTGAGCTGCTCACAGTGGGTGCCTTCAAAGGCTGAGCAGTTCGGATGAGAAAATGGGCTGGCAGGGTCACACGGCCCCTCAGGAAGCCCAAGCCTATCCTTGAGGCCATCACCGTCACTCCTTCCTTTGGCTCCTGCTGACAGGCCTTTGCACTTAGTAAGTGCTCAAGAAATAGTTTTTTGAATGAATGGATGGGCATATGTCCAGCCCAGCTCCCACCACAGCTGTGCAGAAACCAGTCCCAGGAACCCTGGAGCTCTCCAGGCCTGCAGTTCAACCATCACCCCCACCTCTGCTCCTGCTTCCCTGAGGCCCTTCCTAGTCTCAGCTTCCCTGCCAGGCCTGGCACACTGGGCCGCTGCAGGGGACAGATGCTCACTCCCAGGGGGTCACTCTCTCTCCCTCTGGCAGACAGCACCCTGTGTTTAAGCTGGCAAGGAGGGGCTCAGGGCCCCCATTCTCCCCACCTCTCTTGCCCCCTGCACTGTGGTTTGCTCGCAGAGGAAGCAGCTGCTGGTCCCAAGCATGAAGCCTAGAGACGTGCTTGCCGGGGCTGTGTGGAAAGTTACAGCCGCCACCACTGAGGTCTTTGAAGACCAAACTGTGTTCGCCACAGCTATTTGTGGCCAAGGCGCCCACCGCCCCACCCACCCTGGCTCAGAGATGGAGACAGCAGAACTCAGAGCACTGTGGCTGTCCCCCAGTCAGCTTGGAAGCCAGGCCAGCCTAGGCCAGCCCATAACCTAGCCCACCAAGCCAGCCTATCCCAAGTCAAACAAACCAAGCAACCCAACCTATCCGAGCTGGCCCAGTTCCAGAAGCCCAGGTGGCCTAGCCCATCCACTAGCTCAACCCGGCTAACCTTGCCCACACCAACCCAAGCCAATCACCCACCCAACCAACTAACCCAACCCAAGCAACCCATCTAACCAAGCCTAATTCAACCAACCAGATGAGCTCAAGCAGCCCTGCCCCAATCACCTAATACAGCCCACTCAACCAGTCAGCCCAGGTCAACCGACCCATCCCAAATCAGCCGACCCAGCCTGGTATGGACTGCATGTGCATGTGTCCCCTCTAGATTCATATGCTGAGGCTTAAATGTGGTGATATTTGGAGGTGGGTACTTTGGGGAGATAATTAGGTCATGTGGGTGGAGCCCTTGTGGGGAGATTAGTGCCCTTATGAAGGGATGAAGGGAGCAGAGCTCTCTTTTTCTCCACCTTGAGAGGATTTAACAAGACTGCCATCTGTAAACCAGGAAGAGGGCCTTCGCCAAGAACCTGAGCATGCTGACACCCTAATCTTGGACTTCCTGCCTCCAGAACTGTGAGAAATAATGTTTGCTGTTGAAGCCACCAGTCCATGGTATTCTGCTATAGCAGCCCAAACTAAGACTCAACTCAGCAGCCTAACACAACTAAGCTAGCTGAATGCAGTTAACGAGACAGATCCAACTAAACCAGCCCAACCCACACCAACTCACCCAAACCAACTCAACTAAGCTAAATCAAGCAAATCCAAGAGCTCAGCTCAACTAGCTCAAACCAACTCAATTTACCCAGCTCAAGCCACCCAAGCTCTCCCAACCACCAAAGAGCAATCACCCTGCTGTGGGGGACACTTTGAACCTGATGCAGGCCTACAGCATGGGAGAGGCCATAGCCAGGGCTGTGGGAGCTCTGAGAGGGGTACAGCAGGTACTATGGTTGACAGGACCTATATGCGGGTCTTGAAGGAGGGCCAGGGTTTGACAGAAGGAAAAGGGAGGGAGGGCAGTATAGACAGATAGAAAGGCAAAGGCCTAGTGGCGGGGAAGCCCTGGGCCCTACTTGACAAGCAGGAGCACAGTGTGTTATGGCTGGAGAGCTGGAGGCAGGGTGGGGATGGGTGGGGATGAGAATAGACAGGTGGGCTGGGAGGAGAGCAGAGGGAGCCTTGAATGTTGCCTGGGGGACTGGACCTCTATGTCTTGGGCAATAGGGAGCCAGGGAAGTCGCTGAGTAGAGTAGGGTCTGATCAGACATGTGCTGTTGAAAGTTGATCTTAAAGGACAGGGTGGAACAGGGGAGAAAAGAGCCAGTCTGGGTCAGGAGCCATGAGGATGCAGCAGATGGAATGTAGGTGGATGGCAGAAAGGAAGCAGAGCAGAGAGGGGAGAAAGGAAGAAGGAATGGAAGACAGTCCAAAAAATGTGGAAAGAATAGGGAGCGAGAGAGAGCACACATGTGGGCACACCAGCCTGGAAAGGCTCCTATAACTGCCCCAGCTCAGTGAGCCCCTTCTGCAAATGGGACACAGAGGAACAGAAACCAGCGTGTATCCCGGACTCAGCACCCAGCTCAGACCATCAGCTCAGTGTTCCTTGCCTAGCAAATACTGAAGCCCAGCTCTGGGGCCCACCATAATGATCCTGTCTACCTGTCTGCAGGTCTGCCTCCAGAAATCCCTTTCCTGGGGGCCAGCTCCACCTCCACAGACAGCCAAAGACCCGAGCCCAGTCCCTGATCCCAGGGGGAGCTGAAGCCTCCTTGGGAGAAGGGGCAGGTGGGTATCATGAGGGCTTTTGAAGGGAATTTTCCAAGAGTGGGTAGGAGTGTGTGGAGAGGGGACAGTAATCGACTATGGGATGACAGGGGCCAAGGGCCCCCACAAAGGCCACACCCACTCCATGGGCCCTCCTTGGGAAGTCAATAGGTCCAGACCGGAGGAAATATTGTCACCAACATCACTGAGGGTAGACAGAGCTGGACTGTTTAGACTGATTATTGATCTGACCTTTTCCTTTGACCCAAGGGGCAACTGAGACCCAGAAAGGGACAGAGACTTACCCAAGGCCACACAGCAGGTCAGTGTCAGAGCAGGGGCCAGAACCAGACTGATGACCCCAGCGCAGAGCTGTCTGACCTGTGCCACCAGGCTACTCACCAGAGGGGGACAGCAATGAGTTGAAACACAAAGTTGCCAAACCACTGGGGTTGGCCCTAAGCCCTGAAGGTGCTACCTGGCCCAGGCCATTCCTCCCCACAGAGGGCTTCCCAGCATGCTCTGCAGTCCTGCCATGCCAGCTGACCCTCCAGGCAAAGTATCTCTGAAACTCAAGGGGAACTATTCCTGGCTTCAAACGCTCTACCCCCATCTACTAGGCTGATTCCTATTGATTTAAAATTTGGAGGAAAACAGCTGCTTTCCCGTGCTAACAGCAGCAATCAATAGAACCAGCCCTGCCTTCCTAGGCCAGACAGGCTTATATGACTGGTGGGCGGTTGATCTATACCAATCTGGGACCTTTGGATCCTGCTTGCCCCGGCCGCCTGCCTCCCCCAATTAGGGGAGGGAGGCCAGGAGATATACAGCCCACTGGTTCTAACAGTGAGTCCTCAGAGTGGGAGCCAACCTTTGTGGGTAGGAGGAATGGACAGCAGGGTGCAGGGAGAGGGGGCAGAGGGTGTCAAGAGCCCAGGCATTTCCAGAATGTGGAAAGAGCTGGAGCCATCTTCTCTGAGAACACATCTCATTGATAGAGGAAAACAGGCTCAGAGAGGAGTCAAGACTGGTCCAGAGTCACATGCAAGTGAGGTCAGAGGTGGGACTCTGAGATCTGGGGCACAGCCCATTCTGCCTCCTTAAAACCAGAACCTACAGAGAAGCCAAGGAAACCAGACAGAAGGACCAAGAGCCACCACTCTTGCTCCATGAGAACAGGGATGCCGCCTTCCCCCCACCCAACCTCATCAGAGGTGATGTAGTTAGTAGGTTAAGGGCATGAGCGATGAGTCAGACACCTGGCTTCAAATCGCAGCTCTGCCAGTTAGAATTGCATGGGCTTTTGATGCTACGGTTTTCCTACCTGTAAATTGGGACTAATAGCATTTCCTTTCAGTGTAGTGTTTAGAGTGGCACTGGGTGCATAGTGAGGGCTAAATGTTAGCAGTTATTGCTTCTGCCCAGCACTTAACACTTCAGTAACTGTTGACTAAATAAATGAGAGCACCTCCCCAAGATCACAGGTGTAGTCAGGGGCAGAACCAGAAATCAGACTTCCTGACTTCTGTTTCCATCTGTAAAACAAGAAGAAAAATGCTGAGAAGTCAACAAAAATCTTGCACAAACTTGCATCGGACAGTGCCTACTGCACCACAGGCACGTTGCAGACCCCAACCAGCTTGCTGGTATTCCTCCCATGGACTGAGGAACGGGCTCTCATTGGCCCAGCTTGGGTCACATGCCCAACTGCAAACCAATCACTAGGAAGCCCTTAGGTGACCAGGTCTGGGTCGGTGTCTCCCGAAGAAAGGGTGTGGCCAGGTCCCCGAGAGCTCCGGGAATTGGATTGCCTGGGTGGTGACGTGCCTCCACGTGGCAGCACCTTCACGTCCAGAGCACGCGGCATCGGAGTCACCAGGAGGAGAAAGAAGAGGAATATAAAATCACTGCCATCGTTTACAAGCACCGCTCATGGGGTGCTCACATCCACCCTATCAGATGAGGGAGGACGCGGGTAGGACGGGAGGTTAAGCATTTCTTGATCATTGATGTCTGGGGAGAGAAATGTATGGAGACTGTTCCTATCAGGGGCCTCTTTAAATCTAACTGAGAAATGTTACAGTGCTCTCCCGTCGAGTGGCTGTCTGGGATGTGCGACTGAAGAATAATTATCACAGATGGCACTAATTAGCACTTACTATATACCAGGCATTGTTTTAAGAGCTTTTCGTGTATTAACTTCAATCCATGCATTGCTCCAGTGTGGTAGTTCCTATCATAAACTTCCTCTACAGATTAGGAAACTGAGGCACGAATAGGTTAAATAATTTGCCTAAGGTCCCAGGGCAAACTGGAAGTTTCCAGAGAATTTCAATTAATCATGGTTTTGCCATATGATAGGGTAGACTTCACTAAGCACTTACATAGAACACCTCCCTTCTGCTTCCTCCCCGCTGGACAGATAACTGTTGTTACCTCGGCACCACCACATTGCCAGGCATTCTGCTGGGTGTGTTACCTTCATTTAGTCTCACTGGCAAGACCCCAAAGTTGGCCTTATCATCCCCATTTTACAGATGAGGACACTGAGGTTCAGAGAGGCAGAGTGACTTGTAGGTCACATCCACAGCGGGAAGAGGTGGAGCAGGGCCTGGACTGCCTGGGGGACAGCTTTTGCCCTGTGGTGAGGGCTTGGATAAATGGGGCGCAACTGTGGTGTGCTGTGGAACGTTCCGTGCCTGTCCTGTTCTCTCCCAGCCCATGTCCGGAAAACCTGTCACCCGGGAGGGCAGGAGTGGCCTGGGCACGCCGTGGAAGGCACTGTCTGGGGCGTGATTCCAGGTGGCCTTGGAATGGGCTCCTCCGGGACCACAGCCGGACCCTTGTTTTGCTCAGAAACCCCACACGTCATCTCACACAGGAAATTCAACCTGGCCTTCTCACGTCCTGTTCTCAAGAAGAGGGGAAAAAAAACCTGTAAAGGCAGTCACTGTGTTGTTTTTTAAAAAGACTTTGAAATGTTTCCTGAGAAGTAGGGAGAGTTCAAGAAAAGGAGATAAAGAAACCTGCAGATAGAAATGGGAAGGAAAATGTGTCAGAAGGACAAAGAATCAGAAAGCGAGACAAGCAGAGAGGGCTTCTGGGAGAGAGACCCAGTGTGGGATACCATCAGGGACAGCCAGCAGAGTGATGGAGAGAGGCAAAGTGGGCGAAGCAAGGCAGAGAGAAACATGGGGAGAATTGAGACTGGCAGGGGTCCCTACACCCACCGCACACAAGGGCTGCTCTCACCTGTCAGCTCGGCCGGCCTGTCCTCCCACCTCCATCCAGCCCGGGGCAGCGGGAGGGGACCTTGCTTGGGGGTGAGACAGACCTTCAGTGATGTGCTGGAGCCAGCTGCTGCGGGGCTGCTGCGAGCTGCTCCAAGCTTGCAGGAGGCAAACGTAAAATATTTGGGAATTTTGCAGACTCGTTGCTGGTAGCTTGAAACTGGCCTTGGTGGGAGTATTTATACCATAGAAATTGGTCAACATTACAAATCAGGGTTTTGTTTTGAGAGCCCGTTTACCCCCAGCACACCACTGCTGGTGGCTCAGTTCCGATCGTGCCTCTTCGCTGCTGTGTGACCTTGGTCTTATAGCACTTGCTGGTGCTCAATTTCTCCACCTGTCAATTAGAAGACTAATACCCATCTCACTGGATGGTTGGGGAAATCAGCTCAGTTTTCATGAAGCACCTGTACGCAGCCAGCACCCAGCATATATCCCCTTTTTCCCTTTGAGAGCTTAGAAGGCTGTCCTCCTCTACCCTTTTCACTTCCCCTTCACCTCTGAGGTTCCCCTGCTAGAGGAAAATGGACTTAAGCCTTACCCTCATTCAGTAGAATACTACTGACCTTCCTGGTAGGGGAGGACATGCGTGTGTTTGTAAAGCCTTTAGTCATTTCAATTCAGTAGTTATTAAGTCCTTTGGAGCACAACATGCCAGGGAGGACATGGGAAGGGGATATAGGAGGCAAGAAAAAAAGATGGAGGTGATTGGGATATATTTCCCGGAGTCACAAGAAGCAGAGGTGAGGCGGCACAGCCACACATGATTGGTGCTAGGAACTAAATGATGCGTGGCTTTCAAACATGAAAATCTGGAGAGGGTCCTAAGGAGGGTCACATTTGATCTGCGTTCTTCCTCCCTCCCTCCCTCCCTTCCTCCTTCCCTCCCTCCCTTCTTCCCTTCCTTCCTTCCTTCCTTCTTTCCTTCCTTCCTTCTTCCTTCCCCCCTTCCTTTCATCATCAATTATGATTTATTCATTCATCCTTCATTATTCAGCCAATATTTCCTGCCGACCTGCCCAGGCTAGGTGATGAGGACACAGAAAAACAACACATGCCCCCTGTCCTCTAGGAGCTGGCAGGTGAGTGGGGGAGGCAGGCCCACAAGCAACCGATTGCAAAGTACTGTGGTCCTGCTGCAGCACTGCAGCCCATGGGGATGGGAAGGAGGGCCATTTCAGGAAGAGGAACCAGCATGAACAAAGGTCGAGAGGCGGCACTTGGCAAAGCATCCTGGGATGAGGTGAGAGCCTGAGTGGCTGAAGGGGGCTCAGGAAAGCTGCAGAGAAGTCAGGCCCTTGAGTACCTGAGACGGGACCTCTTACATCATCCAGTAGGACTGTTTCCAGGGACTCGCAGGATAAAGAGGGGAAGTGGGAGGACGAGGGTCCCTAAAGGCCATGCTCCCTCACCCCAGAACTGCCTTCTGGGAGCCCCCTGTCCTCCACACCAGCCCTACTCTGCACAGCTGTGCAGCTGCTGCCACTCTGCAGTGGACACCTGACGTTCAGGCACCCTCAGTATCCGTCCTCCCTTCCTTTGAATAATATCCAGATTTTCTTGTGAGGAACTGCCCCTCTTCCATGCTCCCACATGTGGTTCTGCACCACCTGATCGTGAGTTAGGCCAGGTCAGTCCTCTGCTCAAAACCCTCCACTGACTCCCACTGCCCCAGAAAGAGAAGACAACACCCTCACAATGAGCTCCAGACCCTGCACAGTCTGGCCCAGGTTACCCTCCAACCCTCCTCTCCCTCTGCCTGGCCCACTCATCCACTCCAGTCACATTGGTCTTTTCACTGTTCCTGGAACACACCAAGCCTGCTGCTACCTCAGAGCCTTTGCACATGCTGTTCCCTGCCTGGAATGCTCTTCCTCCTGGTAACAGCACCGCTCCCTCACTCATTTCATTCAGGTCTCTGCTCAGATGCATCCCCCTCACAGAGGCCTTCCTGACACCAGGTAACTTGTAGTCTTCTCATCTTGCATGTTGTTCCCTTTCTAATGCCTTTTGCCATCGGTCACATGCTATTTTGCTTGTGCTTTGTGGCTTAATTCTCTCTGACTACCCTATGAGAGTGTCCCTTTGTAGGGTGAGTGATGCCATCCATTCTGCTTGGCTGTATCCCCAGTGCCTAGGATATGGCCGGAGATTGTCATCAGATCAGGGTCAGCCAGGGAGGGGGCACCGCTGGGGGAGGAAGAACCGGGTGGCTGTGAAGCATCCAGAATCAATCATGGTTTCAAATCCCAACTCAGCCACTTACTAGTGTGTGGCCTTGGGCATGTCACTTAGCTTCTCTGAGCTTCAGTTTCTTCAGCAGTTGAATGGAATACAACAGCATCCCTGCAAAACCCTTAGTATGATGCTTGACACATAATGAGCCCTCAGTGTGTGTTTGCCATAATTATTCCTGGCAGCCATTTGGGATAGGACTCCAGCTTTGTCCCTCTGCTAAAATTGATGCTGGGATTCTCAGCTGCATTACTGAAGGTAGGGCACCCATTGGAAGGAGGTGAGTCACCTTCTCTCCTGCAAGGCTCACCACCACCCCAGTCCCCAGCAACACAGAATGTTTTGTTCATGAATGGACCCCTTGTCTGTGCCTGCTGCCATCCATTCTCACTCCTTCTAACACCACTCTTGTTCTCTTTTGAAGAATTCCCATCACTACCACTCCCAAAAAACACACATACTTTCAGTGCATGTGGTTTGGGTGGAAATGACACCATTCCCCAGTGTCAGAGATGAGCATGGGCCTCAGGCCTGGCTAGTCAGAGCACTGGATCCCATATTTAACTATTGGTTTAAGGGAGAGCACATGACCCGTCAAGCCAATGAGAATCAGTCCTGGGACTTTGCCTAGAGCTATGGAAAGGGGAAGCTTTTTCCTGGGATTGCTAAACCAATAAAATGTAAAACTTTGGTTGCTGAAGGCCACTAAAGGTAAAGGCCTGCCTGAAAATAAGGTCAAGGCAGAGGATAGCATTATGGAGAGCTGCAGAATGAGACAGCCTGAGTCCTAACAATGTTATTTGAGCTTCTGGATCCAGCCATGCCTGAAGCTATATCCCCCTGGAATTTTCAGTTACATGACCCCATAATTAAGCCAGTTTGAGAGAGATTTCCATAATATGGAACTACCAGCATCCTGACCAATACAATTCAGTCCTGGGTACCCCATTTTGAGAAGCTTTGATCTACTGGATTATAAGCAGAAGAAAACTTCAAGGATAGCAGGGGGTTCTCAAAGCCATGTCAACTGAGGTGCAGTTGAAGGTATGGCAACCTGGTGGCAAAGAACATGGGCTTTGGTGTTAAAGCAGGCCTCCTACTTGGCCCCATATTAGTCGGGTAACCTAAAGCAAGCCCCTTCACATCTCAGGCTCAATTTCCTCTCACCATAAAATGAGCACAGTAATAGTGCCTGCCTCAAAGAGGCGGACATGAGATAATGTGAATAATGTGCTTGGCTCAGCATCTGGAGAACAGCTGATAGAGAGCTGACTTAGAAGCCTGGAGGGCCATGGTGTGGATGAGGGATTAACATAATGCTATACTGGGGCAGAAAGGGGAGGGGATGGTTAGTGGGAAGAATTGGGACTGATGTGTGGAAGTCCAGAGGCAGCCTTCAGCTCAGCATGAGTGAGAACTTTCTCCCAGCCAGAGCTAGCCCAAAACGACATGGGCTACCTTGATAGGTAATGAGCTCCCTGTCCCTGGAGGTATACAAACACTTAGGTTTTAAGCATTGGGCAGAGGGAAGAACTACAAGACTCCTGAATTCCATGAGGAGTTGGGTGGAGTCTTGAGCCAGGTCCCTAGAGATTTCAGTTAAGCCAAACTTCTCTCCAAGGGAACGTTTAAAGCTTGGCTCCATCCCTAGCCCCATTCAGATGAATCCCTGGGCTCCATCACCCTAGCATGCTTTTTCTTTAGATTTGCAGTTCCAATTTCAGGCTGACTGGGTTCCCTGGATCTGCCTCAAGGAAGGAAGCAAATATATAGCAATTACTGTCAGACCACAGAAAGGAGGGCCACCTGGTCTCCTGGCCAGAGTCTCAGCAGTTGGCCCAGGAACAGTCATGTGATCTGAGCCAGGCCAATGAGTGACAACCCAGGAGATTTTGCTGGAATTATTGAAAAAAGAAGTCCTCTCTTTCTATGGTTTGCTCAGCTTAGACAATGATAGAACTGCTGGCAGCTTTCTTTGTGCCTCCTGAGGGAAACCTGCTCTCAAATGAAGCCAACACAGAGGAAGGCAGAACTTAGAAATTTTTAAGGATTTGGCTCACTCCATGTGGGAGAGCCAGGGAAGAGCTGAGGTTGCAGTTGAAGTCCAAAGGCAGTCTGCTAATAGAATTCTCTCTTCTTTGGGGGAGGTGAGTCTTTTTTCTCTAAGGCCTTCAACTGGTCGGATGAGGCCCACCCACATTATGGGGGCAATGGCGGCAATCTGCTTTACTCAAAGCTACTGATTTAAATGCTAGTGTCACCCAAGAACTCCCACCCCAGCAACATCTATACTAGTGTTTGACCATCTGTCTGGGTACTGTGGCCTAGCCAAGGTGACATGTAATATCAACCATCACAACTGGCTTTCCATCACTTGCAACAACCAGAGGAGATCTGACTGGAGGCAGGGGATGGATTAGGTGACCTTCCTGTCCTTCTCTGGCTCAGTGACTCCCTCTGGAGCAGAGGTCATGAATGGAACGTCTTGGAAAGAACAGTCGACCTAAGAGTCAGACCTGAACATAAATTTGTTATAGGAAAAAAACAGTAAACAAGAAAGAGTAGGTTGACATCAAAATCGGTGTGGAAACAGCAGACCTCCCTCTCCTCTTTGCTTCCTCCAAGACCCCATTAGATGGAAGAGCCATGGAGCGTTCCAGCTGGAAGGACAAAGCATGGAGCAGAAACACCCAGAGTCTGAACTTAGGACCGGCTCAGAATAATCCAGACTCTGATGCTTGCTGGCTGTATGATTAGGGCGTATTCTTTAGCCTCTCTGAGACTTGGTTTCCTGACATGGAAAGTGAAAACAGGGGTACCAACATTGCCACACTATCATGCACATTTAAGGAAGTTGAGTTTGTGAGATTAAGGCCTGCATGTAGTAGGTAATTAATCTATGAGAGCTAAACAGGGTAGAGAAGCCAATGAATGTATTTACTGCTGCCCATGCCACATACCACTCTGTGCCAGGCACTAAGGGCGCCATACAGAAGTGTAAGCTGACATCTCAGCTACAAAAAGCACAGAAGAATAGAACAAGGTTGGCAACTGGGGACCTCCTGAAGGAGGGGCACTGAAGCTGGGTCATGAAGGATGAGCACAATTTAGATAATAGCATAAGGGAAGGAGGGACTTCTGGGAGGAGAAATCCCTGTGAACAATGATCTGGAGGTTCCAAAGGCAGAGCATATTCCCTCCTGGCCAGTGCAAGATGGTGATGAGAAACACTAAGAGCGTTACCTGGAGGGCCTCAAACTCCGGGCTGAGGGATGTGGAGGTGATGCTGTGGGTCCTAGGAAGCCACGGGAGATTGTAGACCAGGAGAAGACCAGGCATGTTGCGCCTCTGCGGCTGCAATGGGGCTGAGGATTCCACCCCAGCCCAGGCTCCATGAGTGAGTGGCCTCTGCCCATACCCTCCCCGGACTTCCCAGAAGCCCAGCTTTGCAGTGAGAACCACGGAGGGAAGCAGACAGCAGCCAGCCCGTCTGACACCTCGACCACATTCAAGACAAGAGGCTTATCTGATGTGCCCTAACGTTCAGAGCTGACAGAGCAGGCAAGGGAAGTGTCTTGATCTCTCTCTTGCTTCTGGCTGCGCTGCCTGGGAAATACGACCATAGCCCCCGTGGGGCCTGGGGAGTGGGGTGGGTATTGGGCTGTCGTGATTCCACCCAGAATGGCAGGCCCCAGAATTACATCGGGGCCAGTCCCTTAACACCACTGGGGTAGCTAGCTCCGAGAGGCTGGGAAGATCTTTCCCTCCTCTGTGCCCCACTGCCTGAAGTCCCACCATCTTGGCTGCGTCCCCCACTGGGCCTAATGCCTGTTGTGTCCACTTCCCAGAGTGTGGGGGGTGGGGAAGGGGCTGGGAAGATGGCTCTGTGGCTCAGGCCTCAGAGGGAAGGCATTTGTATTGTTTTCTGGGAGCAGATTCTGATGGGGAGAGGGTGGAAGAGCAAGGGAATTCTGGAGGAGGGGGGTCAGGGAGAATCAGACAGATGGGGACCACTGAAGCTCATTTCTGCCTCATTTGGCCTAGAGTTCCCCTGCTGGTCCTTGGAGCTTCCTGTGCCGCCCTTGGCTCTCCCCGCCACACCAAACATCACCGCAGAGCCCCGTGGGTCCCGCAGGCCGTGGCTCACCAGCTCTCGGAAGATTCACAGTCTTTGGGAGTTTCTTTTCTCCTCTCATCTGTTCTGAGCCTGGGCCTCCCCAGACAACACCACCTCCCTGCAGCCCTCCAGGAGAGGCTGCCTCTCTGCCCACCCACTACTATTAAGGCCGCTTCCAGATGATGCCCCAGACAGCTCCCCGCTTGTCTTCCATTGAACCCTCTGTTCCTCTAAGCCTTCCTCCTCCCCAGTCCCCTGGTCCCCTTCGGCCCTTCCAGCCCTTGGCTCTTTCCTGGAGGGTGATTTTCCTCTCTGCCCCAAGCTTGAAAGGGTAAATGAACCCAGGAATGGGTGAGTGAATAAATGAATATGGTCTGGCTTCTGCTGCCCTCTCCTGCCCCCACTCATCTGAAACTGCACATGATCGATCACCAGCAACATCCTGGTCACCAAATCCAATGGTCACATCTCAGGTTCCCTCTGCAGCATTTGCCCCATTGATGACACCTTCCTTCCCAACCCTCCCCTGGCCCCCTACATTTCCATGCACCTGTCTGAGCTCACCTGCCCTCAGGCTGGTGCATCCCAGCTGCCTGCCCTTGCTCTGGGTCTTTTCACAGTAAGCATTTCCATAGCCACATGTGAAACCCACATTCGTCAGCTTTTTCTCCCGGGCTCCGGAGCTGTGCATGCACTGCCTGCCGGACACCTCCTCCAAAAGACCTTCTCAGACATGGCGGGACCAACCTAGACTGCTCAGTGCTCGGCCTCACAGGCTCCGCCCCAGTGTTCCTCACCCCCACCCAGCCAGTCTCCAGACCACAAACCCAAGTCATTCTTGGCTCATTCAACCCAGCTTCTTAAATACTTCTTGAATCCATCTCATCCCCTTCCACACAGCCATTCACCTGTTTCAGGCCCTGGCACCCATTCCTGGACATCACCAAAGCCTGGACATCTCCCTACCTCCAATTAGCCCCCTTACCTCTCCCACCCAAACCCCTCCTCCCAGCCAAGTAACTCTTTATCAAATGCAAATTGGAGCCTCCCCAACCCCTGCTCCATTCCTTGCATGGCACCCTATTGCCTGCCCAGGGCTAAGTGCAAATACTGTTGCAAGGAACACCAGCTGGACCTTTAGAATCAACCTTTACTGCTTTGAGGCCCACCTGTCCACTGTCCAGGCACCAGTAGGATTTCCAGATAAAATACAGGGTGCCCAGTTAAATTTGAATTTCAAATAAACAATGAATCATGTTTTAGTATATCACATGTGATATTTGGCCTCCTATATTTTTATTTGCCAAATCTGGTAACCCTAGGTCCTGAGCTAGCTCAAGCTGCCCCACTGCCACCCCCATCAATAGCCTAAACTGAGGGCTGACTAGATTGACCGTTGGCCCGCCAGGACTGCCCCACTGCAGTAGGAAGGCAGGGAGAGGGGAGCCTTCTTGCTGTTCCTCTGCGTTGCCTCATTGCTGTTCCATGGACCTGGAGTACACTTCCCTGTACCCAGATGCATGTGGCTCACCCCCTGGCTTCCTTTGGGCCTCTGCTCACGTCACCCACTGAGAAATCTCCCTGACCACCTACCTAAACTGCCCCTCCCTCCCTCTCTGTCCCTTTTCCTGCTTCACTTTCCTCGAAGCATGGACTCCACCAGGCACAACACACATTCACCTGTTTGCTGTTCTCGACCATCTATGTCTCCCCAGTGGAGACCAAGCTCCAGAAGGGTAGGACCTTATTTTGTTTACTGTGAGTGGCACATAGTAGGTGCTGAATAAATATCTGTGAGTGGAAGAAAGTAATCAAGCCTTCCATTTCGGCTCCCTGCCTGGAGGAGCCACACCCGGAGGTGGTCGGACATGGCTTGCAGGCTCTGCAAAGCTAAGGGTCACCTCAAAGAGCAGAGGGCACTTTCCAAACATTTCAAAGCACACAAGGGTGACGCTGGAGGGCTCTTTGGAGGATTTTCTCAAGAGCGTGGGTGGAAGCCGGGCTGTAGATTTGGGAATCTGTATTTTTACAAACTCTGGATGCAAGTGGGCCAGAGAAACACCCATGTAATTTAGGTCCTTACTGCAGAGATGCCTCCAGAACATCAGAGACCATATATCAGGGGTGGTCATCCCAGAGCAGGCCAAATGGTTAGCCTTTCAGGATCACAGCTCCTGTCGGTGACCTGGGCCAGTGGGCTAAGAAAGAGGGGTTCTTAACCTTTATTTGGGCCTCAGGCTCCTTTAGAAATCTTATGAAAACTAGGTACTCTCTTGCCAGAAACTATGTATTTTACAAGATTTTGCTTATGGTTTTTTTAGGTGTTCAGGACCCCTGCAGCTTGTGTACTCAGGGAAAGAATGTCCGACATAGAACAGTATCTGTCCATGTAGGAGAGGAGTCATGAAAATTTAGGCATGGTGATGACATTTTGGGAAAAAAGGAGAGAGGAAAAGACAGACACCGACGGGAGAGACAGATACAATGTTTCTTTGTGGGCAACAGGACTGGGGTCATCATACATGTTTTCTTTCGTCTTTCCAGCTGCTCAGCGTAGCTCATTGGTTACTTTGGCAGTTAGGGAAGGGAGAGCCCGAAACAGGGAAGGAAGGAAGCAGGTGTGCAAGTGGTTTAGTCCTGGGCTGGGTAGGGAGTCCAGGCCTGGAGGGAAGCCCTGAGGGGCAGAGCCGCACCTCACTGTGGCCCCCTGACCCTCAAGGTCATTGGCTTCCCCTGGCCTGAGTCTCTGTCTCCCATCGACTAAACGGGACAGATGGCGGTGATATCCCGATTAGCAGGGTGAGGGTGAGGGACAACTGGTATAAAAGGCAAAGAACCAGCACAGGGAAGGGAGCTCAATGCTCGGCTCACCCTCTTGCCCCAGGCCTCCAGCAGCAGCTTCAAGTTCTTGAATCTGTTTTCTCAAATGGAGGAAAATCAAACGTCTGTCATGCAGGAGGGACAGGGATGGGGTGGGAGCTGGGAATGGATGGGGGCTACTTCCCCTTAGCCCTTCAAGAAGTCTGGAGGGCACCTTCCACCCCAGGGACAGGACCATTTTCTGAGGGTCCTTGGTGCCTATGCCCTGCAAGGGGCCACAGGCCAAGGGAGGGGCCTCTTGAGGTGGGCCGATGGGCAAGTCTGAGCCCCTGGGGCTGACCCCTAGGGCCAAGGGGACCTGCTGAAACCATCTGCCAATTAGTTGCCCTAGTGCAATTCCCTGATGCTTTCCTGACCCTCAGCTGATAATAAAAGTTCCGAGAGGCTAAGGTGTTGGCCCTCGGTGCACAGCTAGCATGTGGCAGAGCTGCAGGTTAAACCCCATGCCGTCAGATGCACAGAGCGCAGGTGTGGCTACCTCAGGGCCCGGGCCCTTCTTTCTCCTTCACTGCCTCATCTGAATCCACGCTGCCTGGGCGCCGTCATCTCCCCCATTTGACAGACGCAGGAGTTGTGTGACTGCTGTGGGGTCTCTGCAGAATGGGAGTCTGAATCCAGGTTGGCAAGCCCACGCCTTTCCACTCGCACACGCACCCCAGTTTGGCTTGATGAATGCGTATTGAGTAGCTCTGATGCGGTGAACCCTGTGCTAGGCTGGGCATTCTGGAAGCACTGGCCCACTCGTGCCTCACAAGGTGAGGCCCATGCTGTCGGGCCCTATGGCAGAATGCCAGTCCAGAACTCCAGCCACCCAGGGGGACTCTCAGCTGTGTGTTAGTTTTCCAGGTCTACTGAAACAAATGACTACAGCTGGGTGCCTTAACACAACACAAATGTACTTTCTCACAGTTCTGAAGGTCAGAAGTCCAAAATCATGGTGTTGGCAGACCTCACTCCTTGGACACTCTAGAGGGAGTCCCTTCTTGTCCTCTTCTGGCTTCTGGTGGCCACCAGTGTTCCCTGACTTGTGGTGGCATCAATCCAATGTCTGCCTCCGCTTTTCCATGTCACTTCCCCTTGCCTTGTTCTTGTAAGGACACATGTGACAGCAGGACTCACCTGGATAATTCCAGATAGTCTTCTCATCTCAAAATCCATAATTTAATCACATCTGTTACTGTATAAGGTAATATTCACAGGGTCCAGAGAGGAGGATGTGGAGGTATGTTTTGGGGGATGACCATTCAGCCCACTACAGCCAGGCAGGCCTGGGGCAGGTAGTTGGGAGAGGCTGCCCCTTTCTCCAAGGATGTGAGACATGGGGAGCCCTGACGAGGGGTACTTGGGGTCAGGTTTACAGGAGATGGACTTATTTCAGGGGTGCTTGGAACAGGAGCCCCAGGGCTATTCCTTTTTTTTTATTAAGGTTCTATTGATATAGACTCTTATAAAGATTTCACATGAAAAACATTGTGGTTACTACAGTCACCCATATTATCAAGTCCCCCCATACCCCATTGCAATCACTGTCCATCAGTGTAGCAAGATGCCACAGAGTCACTATTTGCCTTCTCTGTGCTACACTGTCTTCCCCATGACCCCCACACACCATGTGTACTAATCATAATGCCCCTCAATCCCCTTCTTCCTCCCTCCCCCACCCCTTTCCTTTGGTAACCACTAGTCCCTTCTTGGAGTCTGTGAGTCTGCTGCTATTTTGTTCCTTCAGTTTTGCTTCGTTGTTATACTCCACAAATGAGGGTACTTGTCTTTCTCTGCCTGGCTTATTTCACTGAGCATAATATCCTCCAGCTCCATCCATGTTGTTGCAAATGGTAGGATTTGTTTCTTTTTTATGGCTGAATAGTATTCCATTGCATATGTACCACATCTTCTTTATCCATTCATCTACTGATGGACACTTAGCTTGCTTCCATATCTTGGCTATTGTAAATAGTGCTGCAATAAACATAGGGGTGCATATGTCTTTTTGAATCTGAGAAGTTGTATTCTTTGGGTAAATTCCTAGGAGTGGAATTCCCGGGTTGAATCGTATTTCTATTTTTAGTTTTTGGAGGAACCTCCATATTGCTTTCCACAATGGTTGAACTAGCTTACATTACCACCAGCAGTGTAGAAGGGTTTCCCTTTCTCCGCATCCTTGCCAGCATTTGTTGTTCTTAGTCTTTTTGATGCTGGCCATCCTGACTGGTGTGAGGTAGTATCTCATTGTGGTTTTTATTTGCATTTCCCTGATAATTAGTGATGTGAAGCATCTTCTCATGTGCCTGTTGCCCAGGGCTATTCTTAACAGGAAGCCATAAGCAGAGGGTGCAGGGAGGGAGTGAAGGTGGGGGCCACCCTGCCCTGTCCACAGGGGGCTGCAAACTGCATGCACGTGTGTGTATGGACACCTCTGACCCCAGCCTTCAGTCCCCCTTTAACTAGTTCTCCAGAGGAAACAAAAAATGCAAATCTGATCATTACACCACTCCCCAAGGCTTATCAACTCACACCTCACCTCTGGTTGGCCTTCAGCACCCCCAGAGCTGGCCTCCTGCCTGCCTGTTCAGCCTTTCTTCTCCACAGCGCTCACTCCTGTCACAGCTAAGCCAGGCCAGCCTCTTGCCCTCCTCCGTCCTCGGCCCATGCCATTGCCTCTACCAGGCCCACTCTGCACAGTCCTCGCCCCTACATTCAGGTCCCACTCCTGACTCTGTGTAAATGTCACTTCATCCATGAAGTCTTCATGGCTACAATTAAATGACTATTTGTGAAGTTACTTGTTGAATGTCTATTTCCCCCGTCAGACTCTAAGTCCCACAAGAGGAAAGATCACACCTGTTAGTGTTAACTGCTGAAAGCTTAGCACCAAGTGTAGGGTGTGAAGCAGGGTAAGTGCACAACACATAGCTATTGAGTACATAAAATGAATGTCAAGCCCAACTACCCAAGCTCCTTCAATCCTTTATTTATTCATTCAGCAAACATTCATAGATGTCTGTGCTGGGAGCTGCGGACACATTTCCTGTCTTCAAAGACTCACAGACCAGTGGAGGGGACCAGGCATAGGAAACAAAGCAGCCAGAAATATGGAGAGGGCAAAGAGCCTGGATGAGGAGTGCTTCTGTGGAGCAGTGATTCCGTGGACAGGAAGCTGAGGCAGGGAAGAGGCAGATCTCCCAAGGGAGGTTACGGCAGGAGCATAGGCACAGAGATACGGAGCCGACTAGAGGGCTGCAGACTGTGCACATGTTCTGGAAGGCTAGAGCTGGGAGAAATGGGAAGAGGGAAAGACCAGGGATTTCCTGCAGGAAATGGGAAATTGCTGGAAGCTGAGGCAGGGTCCCACCTGATCCTCCACCTATCTGGCAGGCAGGCGGAGGATAAGCTGCTCATACCACGAGATGGCATGTGGCGGCAAGTGGGTTATTTTAAAGGTAAAGTCAACCATAACTACAGAGTGGAAGTCAACCATCCAGGATCCAGCTTGGTGACAGAGTGGCTGGAAGTGCCAATCATGGAAGAAAGGTGGCTGGGGGGCTGGTGGAGTCACTTTGGGAGCTGTGCCATTTGTGTTGTCTGTGGGACCTCTGAGTAGAGCATCTAGTAGGTGGTTGGCTACTTCCATATGTATTGATCATTCCCCATTCCACCTCAGATCTGCTCTCCACCTTTCTCTACCCTGCTCTGTGTACCTGGAGGCTGACATCTATGACCCACATTGCCTGGTCTCTGTGCCCTCTGGCCTCCTGGCTGAGCTCAGCCAGTGGGAGGCACTGGCATGAAGTACCCCTTCCCTGCCTGGCCAGCCACGGTCGGGGCCATGTCTGCATCCCTTCCCTGGGTGATCCCCTCTCCCAGAGCCATGGAGTTCCTACACTGTCTCCCCTCTTTTGCTCCTTCAGGCTGCTGATGGCTTCCCATTGCTACTAGAATCTGAGTGAAGCAGGCTCATTTGCTGGCTCCTTTAACCCACTCACACCTCCATGAAGAGCTGCCTCATTAAACACTCACTTAAACCTTGAGGGTACCATCTGTTTCCTGTGGGATCCTGACTGATGTACTCTTATGGAGGCATCAGTCTCTGGGTCCTTTATTCTGGTGCATCGACCTAGTTGTATAGTCTCATGCCAGTACATGACTTCATGACTATAATGTATCCTAGATCCCAGTATTTGGTGAAGTGACACCCATTCTCCCCCTCGCTCTACAGAATTGTCTCAGCTTTTCATGACTATTTATTCTTCTACATTAGCTTTAGAAACAGTTTGTCAAGCTCTATTAAAAAATCCTATTGGGGTTTGGATTGCAATTGCTAACATATTATAAAATTATAATATAATTTTAAATTAATCTTCTAAAATTGAGTGCAAACACAAACAAGATGTATCTGGAATCTTTATTCAAACAAAACCTTTCCCACAACTTAGAAAACAGAAAGGAGTGGACTGAAGGCCTGCATTGATCTTTGCTTATCTATAAAATGGTGTTGGTGGTTGGTTGGTGGTAGTGTGTTTTTTGGTTTTATGGGTTTTTTTTAGGTATAAGCCTACAAGGTCAAAGAGAACAGGAGAAAAGATAATAGCAATAGAGTGTCAGAAGCTGAAAAGCATCTGTGTGAGAAGCCATTGACTTGGCACACCTGAGAGGCTTGAATCCCCACAGACACAATAGGGAAAGCCTGAAGGCAACTCAGCTTCTTAAACAGCTGCCAAAGGCTCAGGGATTGGGCACAAAACATATATCTGGAAGTGAGAGTGAGGAAAGGACTGAGAACAGGGGTAATATTTGAAAGTCTGTAGGAAGCAGTTGAAGCCCCAGATCTTCTCCCCCTGTCCAAGCTGAATATT
This sequence comes from Smutsia gigantea, assembly GCA_032199065.1. Lineage (NCBI taxonomy): Eukaryota > Metazoa > Chordata > Mammalia > Pholidota > Manidae > Smutsia > Smutsia gigantea. Next base: position 722,798 of record JAVSCE010020720.1, on the reverse strand, counting down.
TGAGGTTTATATTTTAGAAAGAAAAACAGTGGGTCTCTGGAGAGGAGGGGACTAGCCATGTAAAAGGCAGAGGCTCCTGTGCTGAAAACAAAGGATCAAGTGAACATTACATATACACATTTACAACTTTTGCTTGTGAATACTGACAGCCAGTCCAATACCCTCCAGACACATTAGAAGAGTCTACTCCAAGGAATCTAAGCAAATGAAGAGGAAAGATCTAAAGATACTGACCAAGGATATGACCAAGCCAGAACCCCTCTATGAAGTCCAGAGTCAGGCAGTCCCATACAATTACACAAAGCTTCTAATCAGCGATTAATACCCTGCCATTAAATAGAGCAGACAGCCAAGGATCATCAGCCACATGAAGAAAGCCTCTACCAGGAAGGACAAGACAAAATAAAATGAAAATAAATAAATAGATAAAAGCAACTTAAAGGAAACACACTAGGAGGGAGATTAAATCTTTAAAAAAATTCTTATTAATATCCTCAGAGAGATAAGAGAAGGCATTTCATCTATGCATTAAGAATAGGCAGTTATGAAATGTAATAATTAGTAAGCCCAAAAATACTAATTCAAATTATTATAACAGAAATGAGAAACTCAATAAAGATGCTGAAAGAGAAAGATGAAGATATCTCCCCACTAAAGACTATAACAACACAACACAGAGAAATAGAAAATAAGAAAGGATAAGATTTTTAGAATTTATTAGAATCTTAAATAAATAAAAATTTTAGAAGGCTCACAGAAAGAGAACTGTGAAAAAAAGTGGGGGGAGAAAGAATTGAAAGAAATAATTCATGAAAACTACCCAGGAATGATTACCATGAATATCCAGATCATAGGACTGATTGGATGTCCAGAACAATGGATGAAAACAGAACCATACAAAGGCATTTCATTGTGGAATTTCAGAACATTTGGAATACAGAGAATATCCTCAAAGCTTTCAGAGAAAGAGAGAGAAAAATAAGCTATTTTTAGAGATTAAGAACAGAATGTCTTCAAACATATCAATAGCAGCACAAGAAGTAAGAATAATGGAAAATTAATTCAACCATGATTTCTATACCCAGCCAAACTACCCACGGAGCATGACTAAAGACATCATCAAATGTAACAAGCTCACAAATATATCTACCTCCCATGCACCCTTTCTCTGGAAGCTATTGGAAGATGTGTTTCATCAAAACAAGTGAGTAAACCAAAAAAGAGAAAGGATCCAGAAACAAGGGCTCCAGTTTAAGAGGAGGCAAAAAAAATCCCAGGATAACAATGAAAGGAGATGTCATATTGACAGCTGTGCTGCAGGCTAGAGAGCAGCCAGTCCTGGGGGGCAGTTTAGGGGATTCCAGGAAAAAGGACTCCAAAAGAATGATATGAATAAAATACCTGATGTTATTGAATTTCCTAATAGATTTGGACGAGTGGAGAATTTGGGGTTGAATTAGTGGTACATACACACAAAAATTATGCAAATGAAAAGTGAAACAAACTACAACTCCAGAGCAAAAAAAAAAAAAGTTGGGCAAGCAAGGAAATATAATCAGAGCCTACCATATGACTCAACTGTGAAAAAAGCATTTAAAAATTTGTAAAAATGTAGATACTAACTATTAATCTAACCAAAATACCCTGGGAGGGGAATGGGTACATGGTAAGGAGAGGGCCAGGGAAAAGGGAGCCAAACCCTCTGCCATGGTGGAAAGTCAATAGATAATGCCCCAAACTGGAAAATCTCATTGAACTTGGTAAGTATGTTGTTTAGACACATAAAGTAACTACTAAAAGAAACAGTTACAGGAGTTGGACATGTTTTCTCTAAGGAGATGTAGAAAGGAGAGCCTTATAGGAATATTTGACTGTTTAAACTCTGAGAAAAACATATAGAAAAAGCATACATAACTCTGAGAAAAATATAAAAGCTAAAATAAAGATGAAAAGACAAACAAAGTAGGTTTCTTTGGTGGAAATAGTGGAGAGGACAGAGTCTCCTTCCCCCATTCAGCCTAATCCGTGGCATCCATGGCATCTCTCTCCTGGGGGACACTGAGGCATTGCTTACAAACACTATTTAAGAACCACTGGCCAACATGCTGAGGCATGGCTAGGGGAATTTCAGGCCTTGGGTCAAGTGGTGAGGGAGCAATTTTGTACCTCCCCTACTGTGCCAACACATCATTTCCCTGATGCCGTCGTGGCAGCTGAGAAAGGTTGAGAGCGCATACTGATGAAGGTGCAAGTGAAATGATGAATCCTTAGATTCCTGAGAATCCTTAGAATCCAAGAGACACTGTAGAAACCATCCAGCCAGTCTGAACAGATAGTTCCCCTAAAGGACAGGATAACCTGAGAATGTTTTCTGGCCTTAAGGGAGATTTGCCCAGGGGGAACAGCAAGAATTGCTGGAGAGTCATCATTTGTAGAACAACCTTCACCCAATGAGAGGTGGCAGTTGATGGATACACACCCTAGCTCTCTTGCCCTTGAGGGAACAGGCGCTCTGCATGGTGTTCCACCCATGGTGTTCCAGGCGCCCAGGCGGTAGGCTGCTTGCTGCTGCACATTATATGTGAGCTGCTTTCCCTTCCCTGTGTCACCTTCCTCTCCCTCACACCTGCTTCCTGGGATCACCTCCCAAATGAACTGTTTACACTTAATCCTTAGACTCAAGGTCTATCTTTGGGGGAACCCAAACTAAGACAATGACCTCACCCCCTCCTTTTACAGGTGAAGAAAAATGATCCAGCAAAGGAAAAGAATTTGTCTGATTTCACACAGCAAGTTGCTTGCAGAGCCTGACATCATGTATCAGGCCATGAGTCAGATGATGTAGATTTGGGGCTTAGCTGTGTGGCCTAGGGCAAGTTCCTTTCCCTCTCTGAGCCTGGTCCTACCAAGTGTCAGCCTCTGCCTGTAGCTTCAGTGACCAGGACTCTCCTCTTACCCAGGAAACCCCTTTTCCTACAATGCCACCTCCTGTGCAGATGCTCAAATCATCCTAGTTTAAAGTTAAGAAAATGCACCACACACGCACACAGCAACAAGGAAGCCACAGCTCTGGATGGCAGCTAAGGCTCTAATTTCCTTGAGGGTTCCTGGAATTCCTAGGATGCTAGGTCGGTGGCATACGAAATGCCCCACCATTTCCCAACCACATAATGACACCTCCTCCCCCTTCCTTTTGCCTGGGTCAGCAAATTTGCTGGCTGGCACACCCCTGCAAACAGGGTCCTTATGACTGAAAGAGAGAGAGAGAAAGGGAGGGAGATAGAGAGGGGGAGAAAAAAAACATTAAGACCAAATTATTTTTGAAAAATGACAATCTGACCCTGGCTTCTCCTGGGGCCCAGCCCCCTCAAGAAAAGCAGCGGGAGCTGCAGGCAGAGTGGGAAGTGGGGGCTGAGATGGCAGTTTCTAACAAAGGCAGGAATTCTAGCAGATGTGGTTTGAATCCCAACTCTCTTACTTCCTGGCTCAGCAAACTGAGGTGAGCCCCTTTACCTGCCAGAGCCTCAGCTCTTCCGGGAAGAATAGTCCTAACCACACACACACACACACACACACACACACACACACACACACACACACACACACACACACAGCATTGCCACACCTTGGAAGCCCAGGGGTAGGGGCCAGTGTTCAAGCTAGAAGGTTCTGGGTCAGACAGCCCTGTTATGAATCCTGAACTTCCCACTTGTAATCTAGGGCATTTTGAGCAAATCCATCTGTTTCTCTAAGCCTCTGTTTCCCCAACTATAAAATGAGACTGAGTAATTTAAAAATAGACTGTCGGAATTCAAATCCTGGTTCCATCCCTTCTGAGCTGACTTAAGCAAGTCAGTTTACTCTCTCTGAGTCTCAGTCTCCTTATCTGTTAAATGATCAAATTATTGTGAGAATTGAATTTATTTACATAAGGTTCTTGAGAGAGTGCCTGAGACATTGTAAGTGCTATGTAAGTGGTAGTTTACGATTATTGTTATGGTTATTATTATTAGGTTTGCGGAGAGACTGCACTGAGAGGAAATGGGGGGCTGGATGGCACGCACAGGCCTGGCCCCAAACAAATGCTCACTGAATGGGAAGGGAAGAGGCTCTGGGCCAGGAGTCTGAGCACATGGCCCTCGGAGACCCCTCCCCAGTCTGCAGGCCTTGCAGGTGGGGGCACCCTTCCTTGCCACCCTCCTGCCCCACCCACTGAGGAGTTGCCCGCCTCTGGCTGAGTTTGTGGTCACACTCAGTAGGCCCCTCAACAGGTCTAAGCCCCTGGCAGAGCATTTTGATGCTAAAAATAGATTATTCCACCTAAAGACCCAAAGAAAGATGGTTTTATGAGCCAAAAGGGTCTGCAGTTGGGGGTTTTCTTTCTTTCTCTGAGGGGCCTGGGACTCTGCAGGGGGGAACGTCTTATGGGCAGTTCTTTCCAGGTTTCAAAGGAACACGAGGGGCCTCTGAGCTGACCAGCATGCCAGGGAGGATGTGCTGTGGCCAGAGTGGCCTGTCCAGAGCCCTGTCCTGTAGTCTGGGACCCAGGTCCAGGTGGCCATCTGCTGGGGTTGACCTCCAGAAGCTGGGAGTCAGAGCCGCTCATAGAAGGGCCTTGGTGGGACTGGGCAGGATTGGGAATCTGCAGGGGGAGCACCAAGGACCCTGGAGAAATTGTGGGTCAGTCACATGCCCCCTCCCATGCCCAGCTCTGTCCTCCTCCCTCCATACACACCACCCTCTGCCCCCTTGCTGCCCAGGGCTCTCAGGCTGTCAGCAACAGAACAGTAACCAAAGAAGAGCTTACCATAGCCAAGTGCCTGCCATGTGCTCTTCCCTGGGGTTCCCTCCTCACCTGCATACTCTGGGGGAGAGGGGTTTTGATTTTTTCCCATTTTACAAGTGAAGGCGGTGAGGTTCTTATAGGCCCAGCTGACATCACACTGATGAGGAAATATTCAGAAAGTTCTCAAATCCCCCCCCCCCCACCTCCCCACCGGGTCTCAGTTGTATGGAACAGCTTGTTAATCATAGTCATGGAAGCCCATTAGTTTATAATACGGTATCTGGGTAACCTTTACAGAAATAGATTAAAATATAACTAGCATCCTGAATACACCTATAGTGAGCTAATAGCTCCTACTGCAACAGTTTCTGGGTGCTGACTCCCCCCTTAGCTTTGTAGTAAGTGTATAAAAGGCATGGCCCTGCTGTACTTGGGGCTCAGACCTTTGGAGATCACTCTCCTCTGAGCCCACCAGTGTAAAATAAACCTCCACCCTCCAAGACCTCCGAGTGCCGCTTTTTTCTTCCATCAGCGGTCTAGTCCAGGTTTTCCAGTTTTCCGTAACAACACCACTAGGAAGTATCAATGCTGGGATCTGAACCCAGCTCATTGGAGTCCAAGGCCCTGGACGGGACTGGAGGCAGAAGGGAAGAAAAGGGGTATCCTGGGGACGGCTGGACATGGTGGCAGCAGACCTGTAGTTGGACCCTCTTATCACCATGTGACTGTGTCCCTTCCCTCTTCAGGCCTCAGTGTCCCTGGCTGTAGGACGGGGGGAACCATCTCTGCCTGCCCGATCTGCTTTTCGTGCAGGTGTAGTGGGGTGGGGGGCAGTGCGGATCCTTAGTTAAGGCAGCAGCCAGAGAGAGAAGCCCCATGCCCGCGCGGGGAGAGCGGGGTGGAACCCAGGCTGCACTCTTGCCCCACGTTGGCTAACCCCTCTCAGGGCTCTGTTTTGCTCCTCCACCCAATTCTACCTGCGTTTTTAATGAAAGGCTATGGCTGAAGTGTACCCAGACCCAAATGTACACTAACGGTGGAATTTTAGGCAGGAAGAAAGGCCATGAGTGGAGCTGCTGGGGCCTGGGGTGAAGCAGACGCTGTGAGTAGACAGTCATAAGATTGTCCTTAATGCCACTAACCTATGGTGTAAGACAGGACGATGCGGCTACCCTGGAGTGGCAGAGAGGGGTTCAGCAAAGGGAGACCCCTGGAGAAGGGGGCTGAGGCAGGAAGGTGGAGTAGGAGCGGGGAGGGGTTTGGTTCTGAAGGGGGCACCATGAGCAGTTTTTTGAAACAAACAACAGGAAAGAGAGAGGCTGGGGGTGGGGACCGGAGAAAGCCCAGAAAGCAGGTGGTGGGCAGGCTGGGTTTGAATCTGCTTCTTCCGTCTGCAACCAGGTCCCTTCACCTCTCTGACTGCTGCCTGGAAACTGGCAGGAAGACCCCTTAGCATGGTTGGCTGTTCTGAGAGCCCATCACTGGAGATTCTGTGCATAAAGCTGTCAGTATATGCATCCCACGTGGTAGGTCTTTAGCTAATGGTCCCTTGGCTTGGCCTGGGTATCCTGGTCTCTGGGTGGGCTGCATGGCCTGTAGGCCTCACCCTCCACCCTGAGAATGGACCTCTGCTAGAGCAGTGGGTGGACCTGGTTGTGCAGGGAGAGGAGTAGGGGAAGGAGACATCTTATTTTCAAGCCTCTATGCTGGGCCCCCAAAGTGGAGCACCCCGGCAGCCTGCAGTAGGTACCAAATAATTGCTCCAGCCCTTTCCTTGGGCCCAGCATTGTGATTTGCTGGTAGAAAGCCAGAATTTGAACTCTAAGACGAGTGCCCATCTCAGATCTGCCACTCATCTGGTCCAATCTGGCTGTACTGACTCCTAGAGGTTAAAATTTGGTGTTAATTTCTGGGATTAATCTTTTCCTCATCAGAAAAGTGAAGAAAGCCACAGGTTGTTGGAAAGGCCCAGGGGCTCAGAGGTGTGCCATTTTATAAACTGTAAAGTTCATACATGGGCTGTACAGCCAATGCTCATGATTGGTGACATAATCCCCCAATCCCAGTATCCCAAGGTCACAGTGAAAATCTCAGTTCTGCACACAAGTAAAGAGAACACAGTCTCATCACCATTGACGGTATATGCTTTCTTACCCACACATGTGACCGGCTCATGGGGCTCACTAGTACTTCCAGTATAGTATGCCAGTCGAGACTCTGGGCAGGCAGATCCCTCTCTGGGATCCACACCTTCAGCCCCGACCAGCCCACCGAGCTGTCAACTTGTCAAACATCAATTGGATGTGTCCCCAGACCCCTTTGTGCCAGTTGGGTTTTTGTGGTTACAGAACTTCCCTGAATATTACTCTAATCCAGGGGCAGTTTGCCCCCAGATCCATTCTACCCCTTCTCCCATTTGTCTATGTAGTGCGGGGGTATGATTCCACTAAGTCAGCTGGTTCCAGCTCCATTCAACCAATGGCAGATGCTAGGAGATTGGAGGATGGGAGAAAGAGAGAAGTCCCTTTAGTTTCTGTTTTGGGACATCTCCATAGTGGTTAAGTCTCCTCTGTGGGTCCAGCAAATGCAAGACTACTCTACCATGCTCCTGCTTCTGCTGGGGACCCTGGTAACATGCCCTTTCCCTGTGCCCCTCTTGCCAAAGAGTGGCTTCCTACTGTGGCTAATCTTAGGGCTCCTAACCATCTTTGGCCTCTCAGCTCTTGCTTCACCTGTGTTGCCAATAATCCCTCAATTAACTCCCCTCCATTTCCAATACTCAAAGTGGCTTCTCTTCTCTGACTGGACCTTTACTGATGGCAATGTGTTATTATTAATGATAAGATGCAAAACAGGAGTGTCTGTTTCTCTGAAACTAAGTTGAATACCTTGGAAAGAGTGATAGCGAGCTGCTAAAAAACAAATTTGATTAGGTGTGAGTGGGTCATTGAAAAAGACTGGGGAAAATAGTAAAATCTAGATGCTACTGGATGCTGATTGCTTCATAAGCATCTTTACATTCATGTTCCACTATAAAGAAGCCAAAGAGGAAAGTTGTAGGAGATGCCTTCTGGGCTGAATTAAGCCAGAAGAATAAGAGGAAGACCATTTAATGCATATTTGTAAGTTTAAATTTAAAATAAAGGTTTAAAGGAACATAAGTACTGTTTTTTTTAATGATTCTCTCCTTCAACCATATTTTCGGATTAACCTGATCTATTTGGTTCAGAGGCTTCTATGATATCAGATTTTTTTTCAAGATGAAATCTGATTTCCCACTGCATGCTGAGAGAGTATGCAGTCAGAAACTGAAGGAATGGGAATCCTGGGAATTGGGTACCTGCAATGTGCCAGACACACTCACCGTATTTTCTCATTTCATCTTTGCAATTTTGAGAAAAGGGTACCACAATTGGCTCCATCTCTCAGGCTCAGAAGAATAAAGACTCCTGCCCCAAATCTCACAGCTTCGGGGATGTTCCTTCTGCTTCTCCAGGAAGCCACTAGAGGGTCATTCAAAGTCTGGCCCATGCTTCTAAGGGGGCACTGGAAATTCCAAGCCTCTTGAGGAAGAACTAGACCTGGCACCCAGTGGTTGCCCTGTTGCCCTATGAACACATTAGCCAACCTGCTGTGCAGATGGGTCCCTGGGTCCAACACAGCCTCCCAGGCCTCCTCCTATTCCTGGGCCTGGACTCAGCTTCCCTGGGAGGGGGAGTCCCTCAGGGTGACCAAGTTATAGGTGTTATGGGGGGCTTGCTTTTAGGGTGGAAAAAACAGCCATGTACGCAGGGTGATATGTTAGAAACTGGAGGTGGTGTTGGTGGAGCGGAAACAGCTCTGGGGCTGGGAAGCAGGGGGCCTGGGTTCCACTGACTCACTGGGTGAGCTTGGGCGAGTCTCTGCCCCTCTGGGGGCCTCAGTTTTCACTTTTGTTAAAGGGGGTCTTCCCAGTTGTGTCTGTCTTTGATCCCTTTACAACGTGGCTGACTCCAAAAACGCTCTGAAATTAACCAGAAGGTCAAGACCCCTGGGCAGGCTCCACCCCTGCCCTGACCCTCTGGCCCTGCCCAGGCTGGGCCAGCTGCTGAGTTTACCATGGGGGCAGTCTATCCTATGTTACTGTGACACTTCTTTACCTGTGCTTACTCATAACGGTGCCCAAATTACGTCACTGAGACTCAGGCAAGGAAACCAACATTTATGGCACCCTCACCCAGTTGCCCCATTTTACAGGGAAGGAAACTGAGGGCCAGAAAAGGGAAGTGACTTGTCCCATCATCTTGTAGCCGGCTTTGGCACTACCAGGACTGGAACTCAAACTTGACCCCAGAGCCCTGTGGCTTTTGCCATAAACTTGCTTCCTCCTTGGGCAGATTAAAACCCCCCTCCTCCCAGCAACTACCAACTCCCCATTCAGGAACAGAAAACAGCCTTCATGGGGTTCCAGGTGAGGCACAGGTAGTGAGTTTCTGAGGGCGTCCTGTTCCCAGGTGGCCTGGTGTTGCTGTGGACAGAAACAAGTGTCTGTGGGGCCTTGGACAAGCCCGGCCCCTCCCCCTGGATGACCCCCTGCTCCCTGTTGGCCTAGAGAGACCACTATGAGTCCAGGGTTGTGCTGGGGCCCGCCTGCACACATGGGTTCCCTGGGAGAGACTGGGACGGTGCCAAGGCTGCACAGGGTGTCTGGAGTCTCAGGACTTAGCTTAGGGGGCACCACATGGTATCATGGCTGAGGCCCAGGCTAGAGGCCTGAGTCAGAGGCTGACGTTCTAATCCCACTCGGGATACTATCTGGCTCTACACAAGCCAACTTCCACGTGCTGGGCCTCAGGGGTCTAGCCTGTGAAATGGGAGAGCAGAACTTGCAAGGGAAATGGTAAAAGCCCCCACTCTCCTTCCACACGTGGCTTCTGGGAACACTGAAGTGTACGGTTGAATCATCTTCCATGTATTTTCTACTTTTGAGTCCCTCTGAGCCTTGAACCTTCTGGGACGTGAAGGACTCAAAAAGGGACTGACAAAGGGCAATCCAGAGTTGCAGAGGCAGGGGTGGACAGCATGAGCAAAGGCCCAGAGGCAGGGAAACCCAGGCACATTAGGCTGGAACAGAGAACCCCAAGGAGATGCACAGATGGGCAAAATGGGCAAAGGGCCTTGAATGGTAAGTCGGGCCTCAGAGCCCAAGCTCCCCAGAGGGCACCTTGGCACAGCCTTCTGCCAACTTTCATCAGGAAGGCCTTTCTCGGCAGGAGGCCACAGCCGAGTGTGAGGGCTGGTAATGCTGCTTCATGTGTTCCTCTCTGTACTTCATCCCAACTCCCATCAAATCCCCCTTAAGTGCCACCCAGCCACACATGTGGATGCCGCTTGCCCGCACAGTGGGGTGGACAATGGCAGGGTGTTAGCCTCAGCCCAGGGAGGGGCTTGGAGAAGAGACCTCGGCCCGCCGGTGGATCTGGGCTCCCGGCGCCTGCTCAGGCCCTGCGGGGTTCCCAGCCCGCCCAGGCCAACACTGGCCTTAATTAAAAAGGAGTCTCCCACAGGATGCAAACCACCGCCCAGCCACCCCTGCTCCAACTGCTTTCAGTTCTGTTTCTGGGTCGCGTGCTGAGGCCAGCCCCACAATAAAAGCCATCACTTTTTTTTCTCTCTCTCTCTTTCTCTTTCTTTCTTTAAAAAATTTTTTTTTTCCAAAAAGAGAGTGAGGCCAGCCACAAGATCTTCTAAGAGGCCGTGACATCACAGCCCAGGTGACCACAGCCCAGCCAATGGGCCAAGGCCGTGAGCTGGCTCCTTGCATCCTGTGAGCTGAGGTTGGGTTGACACTGTGAAGGCCGGGTCCCTCAACCACAGACCCACAAGGCCAGGCCCTCAGCCGCCCTCAGGGCCCGGCGCTGGAGCTGGTTGGCTCCTGGGCCTCCCCACCCACGGCCGCCCTCACACCCACTGGAGCCTGGGCTGCCGGGGGGTGAGCCTCGTTCATTCATTCCCCATGGTGCTGATGCTGGCCTGGCTCTGCTCTCACTGCCCTGCGAGCTCTGGCGCCCTGGCTGCCGAAGGCCCCTTCCCGCCATCTAATGATACACTCTGCATAAGCTTCTGTTGAAAATTTGTGGCTAGACATTCCTGTGGGACCGGGAATCCAAATTCTTGGGTACAAACAGAAACTTACTTTCCTTGGGGATTTTTTTCCTCTCTCGCTCACACACACACTCTCGCGTTCTTTCCTTTTTTCTTTTTCGTAGCAGTAGGGGGAAAAAAGAGACAAAACAAAACAAAAAAACAAACAAAAAGCAACACCACCAGCCCCCCTTTATTTTCAAAGTCGCTAGGAAAAAAATAAAACAACAGCCAGCCAAGTCAATCCCAACGCAACCCCCTGAAGGGCTGAATCCTCGCCTTCCTCAGAGCAGGGCATGGCATCGAACAGCATCTTCGACTCCTTCCCGACCTACTCGGCGACCTTCATCCGCGGTGAGTAGCAACTGCCCAGGGCCCTGGGCCGGCCCCTTCGGGTGGGCTGTGGCCAGGCCCCCAACCACGTCCCTGCATTGACCACCCTGGCTGCCTTCAAGTACATGGCCTGTCTATCTAAAGCCACTGGCTTCTGAAAGCCTCAAGTGGGAAGAGGGATTGGTGGCCTCCATGGTCTCCCAGAATGGAGCATGTCTGTGGGACTTTTATCCTCAGCTGGTGGGGACAGTTAGTGGTGGGGGCACTAGATACCACAAGACCTCAAAGGCTAGACTTCAGAGGGTCTTGGGGTAGAGAGGACATGGAGGGTGTCCCTGTGACCTAAGGCTTCCTGCCTCACTAACGGGCCCCTGGGTTCTGCAGCCCCAGCCTGTGGCCCTTGGCCTGGACTCAGGCAGACACAGGCTCAGGGAGACCCTCAGTTCTACCAGAGCCAGGCTGCAGACAAGAGCCAGGGAGCAGACAGGGGGCAAGGCCATGCCTTGGGTCTGGAGGGCTCCTGAGGACCTTCTCCCACATTTCCCGAGTCACCACTGGGCCGCGGAGGCACAGTCAAGAGAGCGAGGCTCCAGCTTCAGCAGAGAACTTGCGCAGTTCTGGGTCCCGCAGAAGCTACATCAGCGTGGGGTTGGGGGTGGGCCTCTGGAAGGTCTGCGGACTTGGTCACAGGGGAGAAGAAAGGGTTTGGGGGTGTTCATGGCCTAGAGGGATCCAGGGCTCTGGGTATTGTCCCTCTGGGGAACAGGGCTCTGGGATCCCCCAATGAGAACTTCTGATTAAGGTCGGAACTCAGAGGGAGACCTGTTTTGCCTCTGTCTGACCCTTAGGGCTGATGTGAGCTGGGCTCAGACAACACCCTGCTGCCTCCTCCCCCATCCTGAGCAGAAGCCCAGATGCAGCAGTGGCACCTGGGATTAGGGGTCAAGAGGCCATGAGCCTGATTCCCAGCTCAGTGGCTACCTTGCTGAGTAGCCTCAGGCAAGTTCCTTAACCTCTCTGTGCCCCCAAACAGATGCCACTCTGGCTGTGACGTTCTGATTGTCTGAAGCCGAGAACGGGCTGTGTATGAGTGCAGTGCCTCTGGGCTGTGTGTGGGGACCAGTTCTCCAGAACAGAGGGGCTGAGTGGGATCTGAGTGGGTCTGGGAGGCTGGTGATGCCTTTTCTTAGCTGAGGTGGTCTGCTGAGATTCAGAAATCAGTCTGATTGTCTGTCTGCCCCTTTGACCATCCTCCTGTCCCTCTGCTGACTAACAGAGTGACTCAGAGCTAGTCCTTGGGTGGCCAGCTTGAGACAGGGAATGAGGCACCTAAGGTTTCTGCAAGGCCTGTCTGAAGCGGCACCCATTCCTCCTCCCCGGAGAGAAGCTGAGGCAGACTACGTGGCTGCAGAGGGAGGCTGAGTGGGGACGGGGGGCTGCTGTCTGCGCCGGAGGAGCACTCCTGCCAGACCTGGCTGTGGCTGGTGACAAGCGGCAGCCCCAGGTCTGGGAGGCGAGGGCAGTGTGCTCCTTCCTTCAAGCCGCTCCTATTATAACACTGCTCCCTTTGTAGTCCTCAGAGCTAATTAAAGGCAGTTCTGTGGTAAGAAAATAAGAGTTTATAAAAACCATTTGCTGGGTCTTTGTAATCTGTATTTCTCCCTAAATAAGCAAGATGGGGAAATGCCGAGTTTAAAACAAAGGAACCTTGGCGCACAGGCCTACAAGGCCGCCCACCTAAAATGGGCTCCCAATGCCGTGAAGCCTGAGAGATGGCAGATGCAACCCGAGGGGGTGCACCAGGGTAGAGCCAGTGACTTGGGCCCAGTGTGTCCCCAGAGGCAGGAGCCTTCTGGGCAGAGAGGGCGATCCCTAGGGGACAGGGACATGGGGAGGACTCAGGGTCTGGGGTCTGAGGCTTTCCCTGCAACTCCATGTTCTGTCCATACCGTGTGACCCTTCTCTTCTGCCCAGTTCTATTCCTTATGTTCCGCTTACAGTGTGCTCACTCTGGGGATCTGCCTCCCAGATCCTGTCCGCAGGGGCTCACACTGCTGTGGCTGCCAATTCTGTCCCCACAGAGATCTAGCCTCTGGGTCCTGTGGTGCTTGGCTCCACGCTACCCACACAGAGTCCTTAACCTATTCTGAGCCACGGACCTTTCTGGAGTTCCAGGAAGCCTCCGGACTCCTTCTCAGAATTGCATTTTAAATGCATAAAACAAAATCCAAAAGACTGCAAAGGAAACTAAATCTATGGAGAGTTATCAAACTATAAAAAAGCACATTTGTGAGATGGTGACCATGTGCCTCTGCAGTAACACACTGAGTGAAAAGACCTCACAGTAAGACCCAGTAACGGCCGTAATGCAGGGGTGATAAGCATAAACAGCATTTCAGGATAATCTGTGAGTGAAGAATGTCTGTGATTCCTATAGCTGCCAATATCACTGCGGGAAAAGATGCTAAATGTTAGAGGTCGATGAAAGGAAAAATTTCATGTGTTTTATGCCCAAGTTCACAGACCCCCTAAATCCTATGCAAGTAGGAGCCCCAGGTCTACAGTCCTGACCCCTTAGCAGGAGGTAATGGATCTTGGGAATTACCATCCCCAGAGAGCTTCTAAACCCCTGGGTTCCCAATTTTAGAACTCTTCTCAGTTCACTGTGGAGAAGTTTGGGAAGAGGGTGGAGAGGCATTTGATTCCCACCCTGAAGGAGAGGTGAGGAAGACAGAGAGGGCAACGCTTAACCCAGAGAGCTGGCAGATGGGGCAGAACTCCAAAAACTGAGATGGAAGGCAGGAGAGGGCAAAGGGGCCTTCTGGTGTGCCACTGTGGCCTTGCAGTTCTCCACCCTTCTCCCATCTCTTCTCCTGGGATCTTCCAGGCAGGACAGGGGGTATTTATTCTTCTTTGGGGAATGGGCAAGCTGATACCTAATGGCTGTGACTTGGACATACAATGTGACTATGGCCAAGTCCCTTCCTCTGGGCCTCAGTTTCCCCTCCGACAAACACAGGCAATGGCCTTGAGGAGGCCTGAGGGCCCCCCACAGCTCCATTGGGTCCAGCACCTTTATCCTAAATCTGCCCCATGAGGCCTTTCTTTGCAACCCCATAGCAGGCCCCTGGCATAGCACCAAACCACGCTCCACAAGCAAAGACAGTCTCCCCAGGACACTGAGGCAGGGCATCCCTCTAGGGAGGAAACCTGAGGAAATGGGCCTAAACTGCCACAGGCAGGACTCAGGAGATCCTGGGGAGGTGATGGTTTTCATTTATTCAGTAATTCCGCAAAAGCTTGTAAGAGCAGAGTATAGAGATTCAAGCTTGGGCTCTGGAATCAGACTCTTGGGTTCAAGTCCTGACTCTGCCTTTCACTAACTGTGTAGCCTGGGGCAAGTCAATTCCCCTCTCTGTGCCTCTGTCTCCCATCTGTAAAATAGGCATGATGATCACACCAACCTCATGGGGCTCTGGAGAGAATTAAATGAGCAGGGTGCCTGGCACACAGTAAGCACTTAAATGTCTTCATTCTTTCAATTACTATGAGCGTGGCCTTGTGCTGAAAGCACACCGGAACTGGGCCAGGCTTTCTGTGCTTGAATTGCTCACAGTCTGGTGTAGAAAGGATGTGTTATATGAAACTTGTGCCATGGGGGAAAGAATAGGGGCTGAGCTCAAAAATGGGCACTGGCCCACGCGGGGAAAGAGAGAACAATTCCCCTGGAGAAGTAACCTTCAGCTGGGTCTTGCAGGGTGAGGAGGTGACAAAGGGGAGAAGGACATCTCAGGCAGAGGGAATGGCCTGGGCGCAGGTGCAGAGACAGTAGAGAAGGAGAGAGCTCTGGGCACCCCGGGGACAGCTGGAGGGCGTGGTGCAGGGTGGAAGTGCTGGCAGGGGACAGGGACAGCCACGGCTCCCTTAGCAGTGGTTGGGGAGTTGGCCGGCAGCTGTTCCCTGAAGACATCTGAGAGAGGTGGAAAATGGCCTCCCAGGCATGGGGCGGGTTGTGGACAAAATGGCCCTGGGCAGGTCTAGCGAGGATGGCCGGACTCAGAGGTCACTGGACAGGAAGGAAACTTCCCAGACCAGAGAGGACAGACACAGCTTTCCTCAGCTCTGGGCAGTGGCCAAGAACAGGGGGCTCTCCTGGTTTCAGCGCTGGAAGCCCCGAATCCCAGCTCTGCCAGAAGACTGGTGACTCTGAGCGCTGCGTCATGGCAGCCTCCTCGGCCCCACCAACCCTTGGGGGAGGAGCCGACTGCCCGCCAGCCATCCTGCGTCCACTATGGCGCTTACCTGGAGCCACATCTACTGGGCCCCTTTGACGCTGGTTCCTGACGCCTCCGTCTTCCCAGACCACCCTGCCTGCCCGAAGTGCCCCCCAGGAAGGCAGGGTCTGGGTGGGCATGAGCCGGTCCCACACAGTGGGACTGTGTGTCCAGGCCTTCCCCGTGCCCACCACGGCGGCCGACGGCCCCCAGCAGCCTCACTGGTCACATAGAGGGCCCATTGACTCTGCGGCCTTGAGGTGGCCGGATCAAAGCTGAGGCTTGCTCGGGTACCCGAAGGGGTGGGAGAGTTTATGGAGGGAAGATGGCTGGGAGACAGATGGCCCTGAGCAACAGGGCCTGAAAACCCGAGCTTCCTGAAGGCTCTGAGAGCCGGTGGGGCAGCAGCACCTTCTGATCCCAGCCTTGCCTCTGCGCCAGTCTGGACTCCTCAGTAGGTGTGGAGACGAGCCTGGGTTCAGGGTTCAGGGGCAGTCAAAATACCAGTCTTACTCCCTTTTCCCGGGGAGGCCTCCTCTGGGGACCTTTCCTCAAATCCGCCACTCTGAGTGTACCCCTTGTAGCTGGGAAGCCTCACACAATCTTCAAGACTGAGCTCGAACATCCACTCTTCCAGGAGTCTTCCACAGGACCTCCTGTGTCCCCCATGGAGCTTCCAGGCCCAGGGCCAGCACCCTTCGTGCTGAGTACCCCCCGTACTTGGTCAAAGTAAAGGGAAGGAAGGGAGGGAGGGAGAAAAGGAAGGAGAGCTTTAGCCTTGGCCGATTTGAAGCACAGGCTCTCCATCATAGGCCTTGAAATAGCACCTCCTTGAAGAAGGTCCCCATACACAGGAGTGGAGACCTGGGGGCCCGGGGAGGCCAGGGATTGTGGGGCTGGGGCTGGAAGTGAGGCTCTGGTTGTACCTCAAGAAGTTACAGCTGGGAACAGTGAGTCAATTCAGGAAAAGTGGCCAAGAGTGCCACCTCCTCACTTTATAGATGGGAAAATTGAGGTCCAAAGAGGGGTACGGGCTTATGTAAGGTTAAATTCAGTAGCAGGAAAAACCGACTTCTTTTTAGGTTACGTGGGCCCCAACCATCTGCCCTACACACAGCTTTAGAGGCAGACAAACCAGGTCTAAGCTGTTCAGTAGCTAGGCGACCCAACATACTACTCTGTTGTCTCATTTTCCTTGGAGCCTCATTTTCTCATCTGTAAGATGGGGCTAGGGGCACTGACCTCCCAGGGTGGTTACAGGACCTGCCCCAGAGCCCTGTGCACAGCACCTGGTAGGTAGTGAGCACTGACTCGGCATGGTCAGCCTCCTGAGGGGCTTGGGCCCCTTGGCTGTACATCAAGTTTGATCACTTGGCACTTGGCAGGGGCTCCCATGCCTGGCTTTCTCAGTGTTGGAGAGGGGGCATCATGGGGGAGACTGTAGAAGGACAGTCAGGTCCCTTGTCAGTGGCTCCCAGGTGTGAGGGGAGAGAAGGGGAGCTCTCTGGGGAGGAGGCAACATAAAATGTGGTTATAAGCCCAGGCTACAGCCAGGACTGCCATTTCCTCACTATGCAGCCTTGAACAAAATGCTTCACCTCTCTGAGCTCAGTTTCATCTTAAAAATGGGGAGAACAAACAATAACCACTTCAAAGTTTGTTGAGTGGATTTAATGAAATGATGTATAGTATGTACTTTATGCAGAACAGAGTCAAGCCCTCCATAAATGCTGGAAATTATTACTGTTTAATGCCCCTCTCCTCCTGGACAAAAGTGTCTGACTCTGAGCAGGTTGGGGAAGGTGGGAAATCTGCCCCTCTCATCTCAAGGTCCAGCTTGCTGGCTGCCCCTCTGGGGCACCGTCCCGGACCCTTCCCCTTCTGCCCCACGGGACTTGGGGTCCTACCCCTGGCCTCCGCTTGCTGGAAGGGGTGCTCCTGGGAGCAGGATGGGTTCTCAGGCCCTCTTGTTCTTGCTAAATGGATGGAGAAAAGGGAGGGTGAGTGGACAGATGAACGAATGGGTGTGGGGCTGGGGCTGGAAGTGAGGCTGACCTTAGGATGGGGCCTGACCTACCTGAGAGCTTTCCAGCTTCGCCCTTCCCCTCCCCCTTCGCTGTCTGGCTTGTTCTTTGAAACGTTTGCTGGTGGGAGCCCAGGCACTGGTGTCCGATCGACGCGGCGGTGAGAAGGTTTAGGTTCCTCTTTGGGGTTTCTTTTGCGTCTGGGAAAGGCGTTTTTGGCAAAAGGTTCAGACTTGCGTGTGGGCGGAAAGAGCAGGCGCCCATAACTTATGATTTGCAGGGGTGACTGAAGTCATCCCCCCTCAAAACATCCTCCGTTGTGTGACATAGTGACTGACATTCCACCATGAGCCCCTTGGGGGGAAGCGTTGCCCATCTGCGCTGCTTACAATGCAGGGCCCTTCCAGTCATGCTCGCTTGAGTGTCAGTGAGTCCACCTGACTGCTCACCTTTGCTAAGACGAGAAACGTGACTGGGTGAGGAGCCAGCAGAGGTATCAAGGGGAAGGAAAACTTGGGGCATGAAAATGGAAAAGAGGGTGAAGTGAAAGGGGATAGGGAGGGGAGGAAAGGTCAATTTTGGTCAGGCCTCTGCCCCAAACTCAACTCAACTGGGTGCCCGGGAGCTGAGAACCAACACCCCACAGCCCCAAGAAGTGCTTCTGACCCTGAGGGTCTCTCTTCAGTCCTCTCTCAGTGAACCTGAGTTTTGCACCCCCACCCCTCCACACCATCAAGGAAGTAGGGGCGATGGCTAGACTTGTCTCAGCCCATGGAGGAAGCAGGGGCAGCAGGGTGGACCTGCCCCACCCCCACATGGAGGAAGCAAGGACAGCAGGCTAGACCTGCTGAACCCCCTCCCACAGCTCTAGGCATCCTCATATCTCAGGAAAGAGTGTCAGGTCGAGGATGATTGGCATGAGAAGCCCCATGTTGATGGTAGTAGGGGCCCAGGAGAGAGCCTGTTTCTCCCCTATGGAGCATCCATAGCCGTTCCCAATGGGGAAACGAAGCCACTTCTGAGAACAAGGCAACTTTAAAAAGACTGGAAGAAAAACACTAAAATGTCATAGTTCATGCTTCATGGTGCAATTATGGCAGTGGTGGCTCCTTAGCAAGTGTTATCTCACTTTACATTATCTCTACAATAATCCATGTAGTAGGTGTTATCATTATTGTTCCCATTTTACAGATGGGGAAACTGAGGCTCAGCAAAGGGAAGTAACTCACTCAAGACCATGTACCTAGTAACTGGCAAAGCCCCAGTTCAGATCAAAATCTTTCTGACATCAAAATCAGCCCAACAAAACTCTCCCTTCTACCTGGTAGACATCTCTTCTTTTAAGGCCCAGACTCACCACCTCCAGAGAGTCCTCCCTCAACCCCCCAGGCAAGGTGATTCATATCCTCCTCTGTGCAACCAGAACACCTTCAGGCCCTTCTCAAATCCTTCCAGAAAGGGTGGAGTCTCAGATGGTTCTACAAGGGAAGGAAGGAACACTGGGCATAAGCAAAAGTATGGAGGAAGGACACGTAAAAACGGTTTCCTAGAGATGGGAGGACTTGTGAATTCTATGGAGAGGTTGAGGGAGAAGAGGCTGGAGAGAAGATGGGACAGGCCTGGAGGTTGGGCATGGCCTTCAAGGTAGTACGGGGTCCAGGCAGAATCCAGACTGGCAGTGATGTGGGGCAGAGCATCCCATGATGCACCAGGCTGCCTCTGAAATAGGCCAGCGTACACATGCACCTTGAGCATGTGTACGTGTGTGACCAGAGACCACAGGGGCCCTCCGACACCCGGTCATGGGGCCTAGTTTTATCACACACTTGAGCAACCGGAGCATACTTGCTCTCAGGCACAGAGAGTGCTCCATGGATGGGAACGTCTCTGGTCTGAAGAAGACAAGATCGGTGGTTCAGAGTGATCCCAGGGAGAATCCCAGGACCAGAGCCGGCAACACAATTTGCAGCACACAGTGCAAAAGGAAAATTCAGGGACCCTTGTTCAAAAATCATGACGAATTTCAGAAGGGTGACTGCAGAACATTAAACCAAGCATGGGGTGCTTCTGAATAAGGGACCTGAGTGACTGCATGGCTACCATGCCCATGAGGCTGACCTTGCCCATCACAGCACCAGACTGGAGGGGCCCTGGGCCGGAACAGAAACCTGTCTGCCTTTCCTTCTTTTATGCTTCATTCCTTTGATTTGTGAAGGTCTCCATTCTTTATGAGTCCACAATTAAAAAAATAATAATAAAAAATTACACCTTGGGTGAGATCCTACCTGGAAGATTTTAGAAGCAGCAAGAACATTAGGGAAAACGTGAATCCCCACCCCACCTGCATTTTATGTTGTAAATCATCTAAAGGACCTAGGAAATTAAAAAAATAAACTCTGTAATCTCAACATCCAGAGAAAACCACTATCATTTGGTATATTTCCTTCCAGACTACTTTTCCCCATGTCTGGCTTTTGCTGCTAAAGGGTCTTTTCCCTCTGTGGGTGAGGCCATTACAGAGACATATGACATATCCAGGAACCTCATAAAGAATGTTAATAATCATTATGCATATATGTTAGCATACGTCTAGGAAGACTCTGGAGTAGCTGTGCCCAATAGAACTTTCTGTGATGCTGGAAATGTTCTGCTCTGTTTCCCATTACTGTGGTCATTTACTGCATGTGAATATTGAGTATTTGAAGTGTGCCAGCCCAGATCCACAACTGCTGTAACAGAGGAACTGGATTTTTTAATCCTATTTCATTTTAATTATTTTGATTTAAATAGCTGTGTGTGCCTAATAGCTACCTTGTTGGATCATAGAGATCTGGAAGAGTGTTCACCCCACTGTTAACCCAGGTTATCTCGTAAGATATAGTTATGGAGTTTTTCATTTTCCAACTCAAAATGTTCAAAAAATCTTATATACCACAAGCATGGATTGCTTTTGTAATCAGAAGAAAGCTACTTAAGATTTTAAGTTTGCAATACATTCAATGTTACAAGGGAAAAAAATTAATTTAGATTTTTTAAAAACATATCACTGGGGGAGATTGATCCTGGCAGAATGACATCTATTTTTATTTTTCCTATCAATGTACAGAGAAAGAACATAGGGTTTATAGTAAGAAGCTGTGGGTTTGTCTCCCGGATCTGCCTCTTACTAACTGTGTGGTCACTTAACCTATGTGAACCTCAATTTCCTCATCTGTAAGATGGGGATATTGATGCTATTGACCTCCCCAGGCTGCTGTGGGGACTGAACCAGACAAAGAAAGTGAGAGCACAGAGGACCAGTTGGGAGAAGGAAGCACGTTAGTGGAGATGATTTCTGTGGAGGTGGAACCATTTGTCTTTGTGAGGGGCACTGCTCAAGGTCCTCACTCCTGTCTACCATTTCCTAGAAACCAGGAAATGGGGACATCTTCCACTGTGTGTTCAGCAGATGTTAGCAGGTGTTGAGCAGAAATAAAAGGGCTCTGTGACCAAGTAAATTGGGAAGGGCTGTACCAAATAACATTCAAGAGTGTTTTGCTGCAGGACTTTTCAGAGCCTTTGATATGCTAATGAACACAGGCTTCTCAGGACTGGTGTGCTGTGGAGCCTGTTTTGGGGAAAGCTGCTTTAGGGAGAACTATTAAATGTACCAAGGCTACAGGTGCTGTGGGGGCAGAGAATTGTCTTTTCAAGGACAGAGGAAAGGGAAATTTGCTGGATCTTAAATGCAATAAGGAAAAGTACAAAACTGGAATTAATAAATGCATAATTGTCCAGAAAATTTAAATTAGGAAACACAACTCTGAAATAGTTATAATATTAGCAGCAAACTCTTACTTAGCTCTTGCTAAGGCCAAGTACCAAGTGCTTTACGTCTCTTTGCTCATTTAATCCTCACAGTCCTTTAAAACTAATACTATGATTAAGCCTGTTTTATAGATGAAGAAACTGAAGCCCAGAGAGGTTTAACCACCTGCCTGAGGTCACCCGGCTGGGATTCAAACCCAGGAAGCCTACCTCTGGAGCCTGTGCACCTCACCACAGCACAGTAACTATGAGTTAGTAGAGGAACATTAACTCAGATCAAGAAATATTCTTTGGCTTCCACTGTCCCCCTTCCTTAGAAGAGCTGGTAGCACTTCACCAAGCCTAGCCAATCAGTATTAGTTCTGCCACTTTCTTGCTAGGTGAGTCATTGCCTTGCCTCTGAAATTGTGCCAGCACTGGGCTTGGCATTTTATATATATCACTGCTGATGCTCAGAGCCACCAAAGGTCAGTATTTTGTCCCCATTTTGCAGAGGAGGAAAGTGAGGTCCAGAGAAGGGAAGGCCCATAAATATATGGTATAGGTGTCAAGGGAGCCCAGACCAGACCTGCCGTGTTGCTTTTTCCCAAGTGAGAGGAGGGAATGATAGCTCCTTGGATCTCCTGGGGTGTCCCCAGCCTTGCCAGGAAGAGGAGACCCCGTCCAAAGTCTTGGGGACATGGAAGCCCTTCAGTGGCTGCCTGAGGCTGCTCAGGGGTGCACACCAGCTCAGACTCCTGGGGTGGCCCCATGCTCTGAGGGGAGCTCACCTTTTGGCCAACTGCACGAGGGGAGCTGGGCTTCTATGCCCACCTGCCTCAGCCAGGCCCCAGACCAACACTCAGCCGCCTGTCCCAGGGAGGCCTGAGCCAGAGTGGTGGGTGGGCTCCTAATGGGCTCCTGGTGGGTGGACGGTGGACTAGTGAGGTGGGCATCCTGCCTCCTCGAAGATACCCACAGTATTCACTCTGGCCCTGAGAGTTCAGGCTTCAACAATTTTTAAGTGTTTTTCTGTCACTTCCAAGTTTATTCATTGTGCTCACATTACTCGTATCACAGTGGCTGTGTGTTGGGTGAGGGATTCAATGAATGTTCTTTATTAACAGTTTTGTTTTCTAAATAGACAATAAGTAAAAGGAGGAAAGTCAGAGTCAGTTCCGCTCAGGCATTCACTGGGGTCCCAGCTTCCTGGACGCCCTGACAGCATCTGGGCCCTGTCCCTTCCCCCACGTTCTCGCCTCCCCCATGTGCAGCCTGCTTTCAGGTTAGACCAGCGCCAGTTGAGGGGTCCTGGGTAGGATCTGTGGTTGTGGTGGGATCGGGGGGTGTGTCACCAGCTCAGCAGCCAAAAGTCTGGTCCTGCCTCCACCTCAGACCCCCAGGCTTGTGTGTCCACCAAGCCCCCATGCTCACCCCACCCCCACCACACGTCAGAGGCTGCACCCGCTGTGACAGATGCCCAGCTTTTCAGGAACCCCTGCCTGTGGGGACCCAGAGACACCTGGTAGTGTGGTCTGAGGGAGGCCACAGGGGGAAGCTGCTTTGCCCCTCCCTATCCAGGCTGGTCCCTGCTCCTTTAGCCAGGAAGTCCTTCTTCTTCCTGGGAGTCCCAGACACCTGCCACAGGTCCGTGTCCACTAGGCTGATACTCGGGAGGCATGAGGCCTCATGGGAACCCAGATGGGACAGATGATGGGACAGAGCAAAGGCCTCAGCTCAGAACAAGGTTCCCCATCTGGGAAAGGCTTCAGAGATGCCTGGAGGGGACCCCTCATCTGACAAGTGGGGAAGCTGAGGCTGAGAGGAGGGGGTGCCCTGCGTAGGGTCATTCTAGGAAGGTGGACGGGGAGCAGGAGGCCTAGCCCTGTGGGAGTGACAAGTAGACATGGCAGTGAGTAGGCAGGCCTGGCCAAACTTCTCTGGGCTTCTGGTTTCTCTCCCATCACACAAGGGCTGCTCAGGGACCTTCCAGCTCCAACGGTCTGATCATCTGGGAGCTCTGGAAGGCTCCAGGGAGCACCAGGTAAAGTCCACACAGCTCTCTGGGTGGTGGGGGAAAGAGGATGCAAATAGGACGGCTCCCCAAGGACCTGGGTTAACCCCCTGAACTCATTTCTGGCCTCTTCTTCCTGTGAGGTCAGTTAAAAAATAGCCTCTCATCTGCTGAGGCTTGGGGGGGGCCAGGCTCCACCTGGGGCTATCAGGTCCTCCCAGCCCAGCCTGGGACTGAGACCTGCCCACTCCAACCCCCAAAAGACCAGGCTTGGCTACATGTGGCAAGGTGGAGCGTCTGATAGAGTTCTTTCTCCGTTTGACTCAGCATTGTGTATCACCACCACTGCTCAAGCAACCACCAGCCCAAAAGGCTGTTGTCTGAGTTCCTGCTCTCCCATTTTACAGATGGAGAAGGTGAGGCCCAGGAGACACGATCTGGCCATCCAGTTCTCAGGCCAAAGCCTTGTCTTGCTTGCTGGTGATGCTGGGACCATGTCCCCCTCAGGCAGCAGGCAGCAGCTGTAGTGGGACAGGGTCTTTGCACCCCAGATTACAAGGCTCACGGCTCCCAAGGAAGCATCAGTAGTCTACGCAGGTTCAGGCCCTGGGGGTTGGGAGACTCAGGCTCACAGGGAGTCAGGCTGACCTGAGGTCGTCCCAGGTGCCCTGTTCCCCTGCTTGGTAACCTCAGCCAAGCCACTTCATTCTCAGACCCTCAGCATTCCCTTCTGTAAGATAGGAGACAGCCATCCCCACCTCCAAGGGGATTGTGAGGACACTGTGAGATACCCACTGCCTAGTATGTGGTGAGCTCAGTCAACAAATTATTAACAAGTGTGATGTCTAGGCAAGCTGAGGTCATGAGCACCCTCAGATCATGGTCATCCCTGAGGCTGTTTCAGCTGGAACCGAGTGTCTGAGATGGAAGCCATGAGCCTTAGAACAGAATGTGGACATATGGCTGAATAAATGGGTATTTACAGCCTGAATGGAACCAGTGAGGCCTTGGGGATAGATGGCACCTTTCTTTGGAAGAGGTCAGATAATTCCCCTGGTGTCCTGCCAGGCCGGGAAGGCCAAGGATGCTGGTGGGAGTGGGGCTGGAGAGTAGCAGGCAGGCGGTAGACACCTGACAAGCTTAACAGTGTCTACACTGGGCTCAGTGATCCCAGGTCCAGAACTTGTCCTAAGGGAGGAATCAGGAATCAGGCTAAGACGTCCAAACTAGGGTATTCCCCGTGTCTTCATAATAAATCTGTAAACAGCCAAAGGGCTGACCAACCACGAGGGAACTCTATGGTGGTCCCGCGGGGGGAGGGCTTCTCCACACCACACCCTTGCCTGACAGCACAGACTGGTCCCCCTGCCTTCGGAAAGAGGATTTAATGACCAATGATTTGTTGGTACATTTCAAAAGCAGGTTCAGAACAACACACAGTGTATGTTCCCAATGTTATAAAAAAGGGAAGGTCGGGGGAAAAGATATTAAATCTATACATACAGTAGGAATACCAGAAAGCTAAAAAACCAAAATGTTAACAATTGTGCTGGGTGGCAGGATTATGGGTGGTTTTAATTTTCTTCTTCATAATTTCATTATTTTCCAATTTTTCTTTAGTGAATATGTGTTATTCTTATAATCAAAAAAATGTGCTTTGTTTTAAGAAGGGGCAGATTAGAGATTTTTCTTCCCCTTTCATGGACTCTAAAACTGAGGCCCACTGTGGGAAAGATGTTCATGCATCCACTCATCCGTTCATTCATTTGCTCATTCATTCACTCATTCATCCTCGGATGCTTCGGGAAACCCCCCTAAAGCCATGCTCAGCTCTAAGTTTCATGACCAAAGAGCTGCGTGACCCAATCTCAGACCTCAGGGAGGTCACAGCCTGGGGGCATAAAGGGCACAACAGCAAGTCCTTACAATGCATTCAGGCAAGGGGCCAGGGAAGCAGGGAAGAGAGAGGGGCCGAGTCTTCTTGGAAGTGTCATAGACGGTCTCACAACAAAGGGAAATTAGGATAGGGCATTAGTGTACAAGCAGGAGTTCTGCAGTCAGAGACAAGGACAGGGTACCCTTTGCAAAGGCACCAAAGGCTATTAGAGGATCCACTGTGTGTGCGGAACACGTCAGGAAATAAAGCTAGAATGTTCTGTGAGCCAAGTTCAAGGGCCTTAAATTGCCTGGCTCTGCCACTCAGTGGTTGTGTGATTTTAAGCAAGTTCTTAAACCTCCTGGGCCTCAGTTTCCAATTCTGGAAAATGGGCTCATGACCTCATTGGATTACTGCAAGAATTGAGTGAGTTCATAATTGTGATGCACTCAGAATAGTACCTGGGCTATAGTAAGGACTATGAAACGGTTTGCTATTGTTATTTGCTATTATTTGTACTCTGTCCTGTAGGCATTCTGGAAGCTGAAAAGATTTTTTAGCTAGAAATGAATGCTAATTCATTCAGTTCTTTATTTCACTCATTCAACAGATGTTTATTGAGATGCTAGTATATACTGACACTTTTTTAGGTACTAAGGATAGAGTTTCCAGGCAAAATACAGGACCCCCAAATTATTTGAATTTCAGATAAATAATGAATAATTGCAATATCTGAGACAACTTTATACTAAAAAAGAGCTCATTGTTTATCTGAAATTCAATTTAACTGGGAGTTCTGTATTTTTATTTGCAAAATCTAGCAGTTGTAACTGGGAATGCAACATCAAGTAAGAAAAACAAAAATCCTACCCTTCTGGAGTTGACATATGGGGAAAAGAGAGAATTCATAAGTAAAGGTATAATTTATCAGGCAACCATAAATGTGAAGAGTATAAATCAGAAAAGAGGGATGTGTAGTTTCTTATTGCTACTCTAACAAATTACCACAAATTTAGTGACTTAAAACAATGAATGTTTATTATCTTATAGCTCTGGGTGTCAGAAGTCTTACATGAGTCACACTGGTTCTCTGGACTAAGATCAAGCTGCCGGCAGGGCTGGGTTTCTTTCTGTAGGCTATGGGAGTATCCATTCCCTCCATATCCAGAAGTATCCAGCTTCTGAAGGCTGCCCACTTTCCTTGGTTGGTGGCCCCTTCCTCTGTCTTCACAGCCACCACTGGGCCAAGTCTTTCTTATGCTATCATCTCTGTGGTTCTCCTATCACTTTTCCAAATTGTATCTCCCTCTGACTGTCCTCTTCTGACCCTTGTGATATACTGGGTATATTCTCAATAATTCCAATAAGAATATTCTCCCCCCCATCTCAAAGTCCTTAGCCTTTAATATATCTGCAAGGTCCTTCTTGCTATGTAAGGTGACATATTCACAGATTTCAGGGGTTGGGATGTAGGCATTTTTGGGAGCTATTATTCTGCAGACGCCAGGGGCTCAGAGAAGGCCTTTCACAAGGAGCAGTGGGGACCTGAGTGAGGCAAGGAGTTGAGCCAGTCAGACAGAATGCAGAGGGCTCTCCAGGCAGAGGGAATAGTATGTACAAAGGCCCTGCATTGGGCATGTGATTGGTGTGTTTGAATACTGGTGAGGAGGCCATTATGGCTGGAGTGCGATGGAAAAACAGGAAAATGGAAGGAAATAAGAAGAGAGAGATGGAAAGGGGTGCTTGTCGTACAGGACCCCATACAGCTAACTGGAAGGGAACCGTGATGCCCCTCCCCACTCCTGGCCCTCAATTGCCCTCAGCCCCTACCACCAATTCCATCCTGTTCTGCTAAGCTGACCCCCTCTCCAAGAGCGTTCACAATGAAGGCCAGATTCCTCTCCAAAGTAATTGCAAGGTTTGAAGGAAGAGGGTTTCCCTGCAACATGAGGGATTCAGCTTAGATGTTTAAAAGAACTTCTTGTGTGCTTAGCAGGCAACTGTCAGGTGCCAACCGGGAGTGACACCTCGTAGGAGACTAAGTCTTGACTGAGGGTCAGGGAGGCTAGTGCCCTCAGGGACCTCGCATTCAGAGACCAACTAAGCTCCTGAGATGACCTGGAGGGGTGGTGAGTCCTGACCTTGGACTCCCCTTGGCCACTTGCCATCCTATGACCTCAGAAAGCCATGTCCTTTCCCCAGACCTGTTTCTCCAACACAAGGGAGTTCAATTCAAGGATTCTCAAGGTCCCTCCAGTGCTGACCAGCTGTTATCCTCATACTCTAAGACTCTCTGATTCTAGGGATTGTATATTCTAGGACAAAAATCTCCTAACTGAGTGACTTGAGGCAGGCTACTTAACCCCGCTGAGCCTGTTTCCCCAGCTATAAGCAGGGATGGTCACAGAGCCCACCTCCTTGGGTAGAGTGGCGAAGAAGGGATTAAACTGCATACAATGCTCAGAACTATACCTGGCACCCAGTGAGTGCTCAATAAATGTGAGTTCTGGTGACAAGGGTTCGAACATTCCCCAAGTCTCGGAATCTTGGAGGCTCCCTGTCTTTAGGAGCCTGACATCTGCCAGCTGTGGGATTCCAAGTCTCCAGTCCCCCCACGGCCAGCGTGCTCCCAGCGCCCTGGCCTCCCCCACGTGCTGGGTGGCATGCCTACCCCACAACCACATGAAAAGCCATTCCCCCAGGGTGTCCCCACACCTGGGAAAACCGGCAGCCTGCCCGGCACTGGCCCCGCCTGGTGGCTGGAACACCGGGCAAGATCAAGGAAGCCCGGCTGGGCTCCCAGTGCTGCCACCTTGTTCCAATCAGGGCCGGGCGCCTTCCGCTCTGGACCCCCACCCAGCCCCGAGCCACTACCCCTCCCAGGCCCTGCCCAGCAGCCCACGTTTCCAGCCCCGTGACCCCTGAGGAGCTATGTCCGTAGCCTGACTCTGCTCTGGCTGCAGCCTGCCCGGACTCCATGGCTGAGGAACATGCTGGACGTGGGGTGGGCACTGGGCCGGGGCAGGGCGGGGTCTGGTCCTGGCATTCAAGTCCAAGTAATGCCGTATGAGTCCCTGCCGTCTCTAGCCTCAGTGTCCTCAGCCGCATATTCACTCTGGTTCTTGGGACTGTTGCAGGAGAAGCAAAAGAGATAAAAGGGAGAAGAAAGTTTTAGAAACCATGGACATGCCCAGTGAGAGGAGGGGGCTGAAAGCAGGTGGGAGAAGCCGGTTCCCACCGTGCAATAGCCTCTCCCATCTCCTCCCCCTTGCTTCCTCCAGGTGGGTCCTTCTCAATCTCCATGTATCTGCTCAGATGCCACCTCCTCCCAGAGACCTTGACAGACCTCCCTGTCTAAGGTCTCAGTGACCACCCCCTTGCCCACCCACCCAGCCACTCTGAAGGACGTTTGGATCCTCAAGCCTGCCCTTGATCTGACTGAGGATCAAAGATGGGGCAGTAAGAGGGCCCAGCCCCGACCCAGATCCGAACATATTCTATGATCCCCTTCCAGAAGCCCCTTTGAGAGCAGCCAGAGACCCACAGGTGATGAATGTCACATTCTTTCCAGTGACAAACTCATGCCAACAGCAAATGATCCCTGTGACCTAGACATGCCAGGCAGGGATTTATGAGCCTGCTCAAGGCACTTTTCAGTTCTGCCCACATCCTCAGCACCGCTCCAAGGGCCACAGGCCTGGTAGACAAGGAGGGGTCACAGCTCCTTGCATAGAGCTGGCATCACCCTGGGATCAGATCTCCCTGTCTGCCTCCCCCAACCCCAGCCACCCAGCCCTGCTGGCCTTTGGTCCCCAGGGCTCATGTGGGGTACCTGGGCACAGCTCCATCTTGCTTCCACTGTGTCTGTGCTCCCCCAGGCCAGGCAGCACAGGATGCCTTGGCTCAAAGTGCAGCCCTGATATTTACCTGCAAGTTCTGTGCCTCAGTTTTCCTAGTGTTATAATGGAGATGATGATAAGGGTCCCTGATATATAAAGTGGCTGTGAGGATTAAATGAAATAAACACGTGAAGTATAGATAGCATTAGTTATTATAATTCAGGGCTCTGAGCCCTGGGGTAAGGTTGGTGCAGACAGCAGAGCACAATTTTTCAGCATCAACAGATTTTGGTTCAAATCCCAGCTCTGCCCCTCCTGGCTGTGTCCAGCAGACATAGTCAATGAACTTCAGGTGCTCACCTACTAAGTAGGCCCAATGACAAGTACCTGAAGAGCTGTTGGTGAGAGTTGAGGAGCTCAGGAGGGACTGAATACCCAGAGATGCTCCCTATGGGGAAGTTACTGTGATGAGGATGACTTCAGGGGCCACCAGATGATTCAGCTGAGAGTGAGCTGGTGAACAGGACAATCTGGTTGAAACAGTGACTAGGCCAAGAATAAACACTCCCCAACTTTGATGCCCCATGGCCTGTTTTGCAACTCTATGCAAATATAAGCAGCTTTGTCCATTGTTTTTACAGATTTGGCAGGAGGTGGGGGTTGAGGGGGTGGGTTCTGTTTCTTTATCTTTTGCATTTCTTTTAAAATATTTTATGGTAAAATATATAAAATAAGAATATATAAAATATAAATATTGCTTCAATAATAATAATAAAACAGACAGCCATGTACCTGTGGCTGTGGCTTCCAGACCTGGGCATGTATGGGGCCTGACAGGCCAAGGTGGTTTGGGGAGCAGTGAGGAGGCCAAGACCAAGGCTGGGCCCTCCAAAGGCTTGGGCAGAGAAGAGCTGGGCCAGCAGGCAGGAGCCTCAGAGTTGGGTCCTCCTGCTGTTGAGCATCCTGTGTGACTTTGGGCAAGTCCCTGGTCTTTCCTGGGCCTCAGTTTCCCCAGACCTGTATTCAAGTAACATAGTATTCTCTAACGTTGAAGATGGAGAGTCTTCCTGGAGATCAATGTTGTCCGACATACTTATCCCCCTGATGGGTATCTGAGGCCTGGAGAGGGAAGGGACTTGCCCAGGGTCACCCAGCAAGGAATAAGAGGATGGCTCCCCTGGAGACAGCAGCCAGGTCCATGAGCCTCAGGCCCAGCCCAGGTTATAATCCATTACTATCTTCAGGCTCTGTTCAGCCCCAGCTTTCTAGGATTCTTCAAGGACTGGGACTCCTTTGAGTTTATTAAGGTACAAAGTGCAACGGCTCCCCAAACCAATGAGGGTGGGAGATGAAAACGAGCATGAAAGAGTGGAGGAAGTTACAAAGAAGGACTTTAGATGCTCAGAATGGAGAGCTGGGGGCCACCAGGACTCCCACTACCTCCCAGGCCAGACTCAAGGCAGCAACCCACACAGAGAGAGCTAGTAAGTGGTACAGACAACTCTAGAACTGGGACATCCTCTCCCCAGCCCTATGGATCCAAGCCCAGGTCCACTGTTGCTCAGCCCAGGACTGAGTGTTTGACCCACCACTGACAGTGTGTGACCGTGAGCACCTTGGCTTCTCTGGCCTCAGTTATCCCTTCTGTTATTTGGGAACAAAAAAGCCTGACCATGTGCGTCACCACCCCCACGGAGCATGGTGAAGATAAAATATCACAGGATGTAGAGTGGTTAAGATCCTTGTTTTAGCATTACAGGGACCAGGCATAGGCACATGGTGGGGGTCAGGAGAGATGTGGCAATTGGCTAATGGGGTAACCTGTGGACAGGACTGGTTACATAATTTGTGGGGCCTGGTGCAAAGTGAAAATGCAGGTCCCTTGTTTGAACTGCATGAAGAATTTCAAGGCAGTGAAGGTGGATCGTTACAGCAAGTGCAGAACTGCAGAACCCTTCCAAGAGCAGGGCCCTGTTATGACTGCACGGGTCACAGGCCCAGGAAGCTGGCTCTGCCTATGGCACATCTAGGGCAGCTAAAACCCAGTTCAGGTGGCAGGACTGAGGCCTTTCACCATGGCTTCCACGGCTGAACTAGCGGCCACCCCCTTCTCCCCAGGGCAGCAGCTGGGATCATGACTGCTGGGCCCTGCCACTCTCGGTGGCCCTCAGAGGCAGCATAAAAGACCAACTGTTCTCTACCTTGTTATGCCCCGTTTTTATCTCATGCCATGCATACAGCACATAGTTGATTTCTTTCTGCAAAAGGCTGCGCTTTTTTTCTTTTAGAAGGCAATGCTGGAAAGCCATGTGGCTTTTATTGCTGGCAGGAATGTCTGAGGCGTTCCTTCACCACCACATGAAATGGAGCTGTAATCTTCATCTGCGTAAGGCTAAAGCCCCCAGTCCTCTCAGAACCATTGGCCTCTGAGATTCATTAAGCCTTTGCAAGGACTGACAGTCATTAGGACCTTTCTGGGGAGGTGGAAAATCCCTAATGGGACTGGCTGGGCCTGGGAGCCACCGGGTGGGTGGTGGGGTAAAGAGGGCCTGCTACAGAGAGGAAGGCACCCTGGACCAGAGTCAGCAGGAGGGATGGGAAGGGGTTCCAGATGCTCTACCTGACCTAAACTGTGACCTTGAGTGAGATGCTTCCCCTCTCTGGACCTCAGTTCTGCCATTTGATGTGAGATTTGGATATGCTATCTCAGAACCTTGTTGAGTCTGACATTATAAAATTTTGAATCTTGCCTACAGTTCTTGTGCCAGGATTCTAATTCTATTCCATGACTGTAACTTCAAGCATCTGATTCTGGTCCATGAGAACAGAGTGTGGTGGTCAGGAACGTGGGCTCTGAGGCCAGGCGTCCTGGTTGGAATCCCAGCTCCACAGTTTCCCAGCTGTGTGACCTTGGGCAAGTTACTCAACCTCTCTGTCTTCAGTTTTCTCACCTATAAAATGAGAGTGATAACTGCACCTTCCCCCATGAGAGTACTGTGAGACATAAAATAAGCAAAAAGTGTGGGATAAGGCCTGGCATACTGTAAGAGCTTAACTGTATGATTAATAGAGCTCAGGATTCTAATCCCATGGTTCCAATACTATTCCAAAAATTGGTTTCTGATGGGATCCTATTCTTGTCACCTGAGTAAGGTTTAGAGGCATTTTGACCCTGGAAATCCTCCTGTCTTTTCTCCATATAGGAAAGAATAAAATCTCCACCCTGCTGAAGCACCATGTGGGTTAGTGATAGATAATTGTGGTAAAACTCCTAGCACACGGCAGTAGTCCAATAAGTTAGGGCAATTATTAGTCAGAGACTAGAATTATTTCCTTGTTTTTATAGATGACCAAAGTGAGGAGCAAAAGGGGCAGTGGGAAGACCAGACCCAGTGGTAGGAGCTGAAACCAGAACGCTCCTTCCCAGCTGGCATCTGTTCCTGAGGCCAAGCGCCCTATCTTAGCAGACCAACAGTGGGGGGGTGGGGGGCATGGGAGTGGGGGTTCCAAGGCTGTGCAGGCACGAGGGAGCCTCAGCGAGCCACTGGGGGCAGGGTGGGGAGGAGAGGCCACCAGGAGTCACAGTGAAACTCAGCTGGGCTCCCTTAAGGAGCAAGCCCAAGCCTAGAGGGACTATGGAAGCACGGTTCAGATGCAGATGCTGACAACTGGACATATCTGGCCACGAGGCA
Organism: Smutsia gigantea; assembly: GCA_032199065.1. Classification (NCBI taxonomy): domain Eukaryota; kingdom Metazoa; phylum Chordata; class Mammalia; order Pholidota; family Manidae; genus Smutsia; species Smutsia gigantea. The sequence goes on along the minus strand of JAVSCE010020720.1, from coordinate 690,051 downwards.
GGGCCAGCAGGACCATCTGAAGGCTCCAGTAGCTTGGGGCTGCGCCATGCTCTTCCCTGGCCTTGCCCAAGCTCAGTCTTAGCCTCACTTCTTCCTGGGTGATACAGGTCACATCTCTTCCACTTTCTGGACCTCAGTGTTGCCACCTGTAAATTGGGACGACAGCAGAGTCTACCTCCTTGCAGGCAGGTTCCGAAGACCAAGGAGAGCACATGTGGGTGGATCTCAGCAGATGACCCCTGTGTCCTCTTCCTGTCTCCCAACCCAAGTCTGAAAGGCCTGCTAATTTCCAAGTCCATGGCTGTTGACAGATTTTATTGCCCCTAGCACCTCCACCATCACAATAGCTAATCTTTATTGAGTACTTTCAATGTCTACACACCTGGCTCTTCACATTAACTTATTCAATCAATTGGGGGCAGGGGATATGCATAACCAGTCGGTGCCTCTGTTCCCCAAATTCTGAGTCAGATCAGTTTTCTAACCTGGCCCTGGTTCTCCTAGCCCAGAAAACCTTGAGCAACGTTCCTCTTCATTTAAGTGGACATAACACCTGCCTCATGCAGTTGCTGTAAGGATGGAAAGATGCACTTAAAGCCCAAATGCAGTGTCTGTCTGGACAGGGTAGCACCTCAGCAAATGTGGCTGTTACTGTTCTTCCCATTTCACCAGCCAGGTCAAATTTTTACCAGTCAGTGGCAGAGCCCATAGCTGTGTCCTAACCACAGTGCTTGCCCCAGCCTCCCTCTCCCTCCCACCCTTGGAGTCTGGCCCATTCCAAAAAAAATTAAAACAAAAACAAAAAAACTCTTTGAGAAGTTCATTTGTCCTGCACATTCAGGAGCTTTCCAGAAAGGCCGCCCAGGAGGGGTGGCCCCAGAGCCAGATTCTTGGGGTGAGGGCCTCCAACATTGCAAGCAACAACCTTTTTCATGCTTTTCATGAACAATTGCTTTTCATGCCCCTTTCTCACTAACTTTATATATATGTGTGTGTAATATACATGTATAAATAGATATATCTGAAATCTTGAGGTCAGGCAAATCTTAGTTTAGTTAGCAGTATTTTCTTTCACGTGTAACAATTGATGGCTTTTTAGATATGGTGAAAAACAATGTCCCTCACCTCCTAGATAGTCTTTAATCCTTCAGATTGTGAAGTGGAGCAATTAGAAAATGACCTCCACTCACAGAAGAGGAAACTGAGGCTCAGTGAAGGACACCAATGCCCCACCTTAAGTTCCAGGGCACCAGGCAGGAGAATTTCACCAAGGGTCCCTCCAGAGTGGGGGTGTGAGGCCAGACTGGGAGAAATCATTAGCTTCTAGAAGACAGTCCACTGTGCTAGTCACTGGATTGGGGCTCCTGTGAGACTTGGGATAAAGGGAACAGAAGTGTCCTGGAGATGGAGGAGATGGCTGACAATGTTGGCTGAGGCCAGTTCCACTTAGGGAAGTGTATGCCTGGGCAGAAGGAGGGGGTGTGGGCCAGTGAGCTTCCCCAGTGAGGGTCTGAAAGCCTAGGGGAAGGGGAGTGTCAAGATTCAGGCTCAGGCTGGCAGCAGGGAAACCCTCCTGTGAACTGCGTCTGCCTGGAGGCAGGCCACAGACTGTCCTTACCTCCCCCAGGCAGCCTGAAAGTGAACCAAAAGGAACAGGACGGCCATGGACTAGGCGCTGAGTCCTGGCAAGCTCTGAATGTGAGAACTGGATATTTCGCAGATGGGAAGTGTGAGGCCCACAGAGGGGAAGAGAGTTGCCAAAGGCCCCTGACAAGAAACGATCAGACTTAATTTTTTCAGTATAACAACAGTGACAGCTCACATGGATGGAGCACCCCCTATGTGCCAGGCCCATGCTAAGCACTTTAGAAAGGATTGTATAAAGCTACTATTCTTATTCACTTTACAGATGAAGCTCAGAGAGGCTTTAAGCAATTTTCACCACAGTGGGTGGTAGAAGAAGATAAACTCAGACAGTGGAACTGTAGACCCAAGCTCCTTCCACAACCAATGGACCTCTTAGACAGTGTTCTAGAATGCATATGTCCATTGTCCAGCACATTTAGGGGACCCTTGTCTCTCCCCAGGTGCTGGGACCCTTGAGGAATCAGACCTCCCCTTGGAAGCTCTCTGGCCTTCTGGGAGACATCTGCCAGAACCTCACTACCAGGAATGTACTTAGTGTGCACTCCTAGATACCCCTGGGTGGCAAAAAGAAGTTGCCCTGACACAGGGTCATTCTGATCCCATGGATCCTCTCCAGGGGCGAAGGATGCTGGTGAGAGGAGTGACCTCCAGGATCCAGGTTCTGCACACCCCAGGTTGGGTCTCTCTTTACCCAGCCCTGGGCCAAGTCGGGCCCAGACCTCTCTCTTCCTTGCCCTGTGCAGACAACTTGGGGAGCTCTTAGGTGGGAGCCACTTGAGAGAAAGCCAGCTGTTCTTTGGGTCTGGTGGAAGAGGAGATGGCTGTCCATACAAATTGGGGAATGGAGAGGGTATCTGTGTGTCCCAGGTGGGGGCGTGGTAGTTGTCCAACTGCCTTTGAAACAGTGAGAGAGAGACAGAGAGAGAGAGTGATGACTTTGGGCCTGTCTGTGCAGTGCGGGCAGGAAGGAGGTTGGCTATAGGTTGAAACTGGGAACGAACTGGTCTGAGAACAAACTGATCTATTCTTATGTGCATCCTCTTCACCTCGGGCCCCTCGCAACTAGACAGGAGAAGACTGTGCTTTTCTGGCAGGGAGAATGTTCTTCGGGTAGGAAGGCATAGGGACCCAGGGGTATAGGTGATGCCAAGGCAGAAAAGCGTCCCCTTCCATAAGGGGCAGAAAGGGTAGCCTTCGATCTGACACAAAGCCGTTGGTTTTTCCAAGACGGGGCCACACAAATGGTGAGGAATCGTGCGGGACGTCTGTCCAGAAAGGGCAGCTCATGGAGGCGGCCCTCCGGGCCTGCGGACACGGGCACGGCAGCTGGCGCACATCTGTGTGCAGGGCTGGCCGGGCAACTCCACGGCTGGCAGAGTGCAGGCGCCAACTAGCGGTGGATCCTGGAACTGCTCTTGCCCCGGCAGCCCGGCGACCTCTGGCTGGGGACCCAACACCAACAGCTTGGGTTCCCTGGTTCCGGCGCCCGCCTCAGCGACCTCCCTCCAAAGAGCTGGAGATACGCCGGGTCCTGTGCCAGAGTCCAAGACCCACAGGAACCCCATTCTCAAGAAACCCGTTTGTAAACCCGCAGTAGGATGAGAGGGAGAAATCAGGCGGAGGGACAAGAAAGGGCAAGAATGCAAACCGAAACCACGAGACGAAGCGAATTTACAAACCCCAGACGCAGCGGGTCCTGGCACCACAGCCGCTCCAGGACAGCAGGCGTCGCCCGCCCTCCTCACCCAGGCCCTACCTGGCTGCAAGGCTGTGGGCCTTCGGTGGGAAGCTCCCGGAATTTGGGCGTGCCGAGGCTCCGGCCCCTTGCTTTCTTCTGGGTCTGCCGCTAGGGCCCGCGCTCCCTAAAGCGCGCGGGCCTTGGTCCCGGCGATGGGCAACTCCGAGCTTTAGGCTCTATAAAAGAGTCCAGTGAGGAGCCCTCGCCATCCCCGCTTTCGAAATTGCTTGACGGGCTGACGTGAGGCTCCGAGGGGCACAGGGACCAGCTCTCCAGGTGGTCGAGTTTGGGCCAGAGCCCGCCAGCCCTGGAGCGCACGCGAGGCTTGATTTCGTTTGGCGACAGCGAACTGGCGCTCACTGGGCCGGGGACAGATCAAGAGCGGGATCTTGCTGCTAACCTTCGGATCCTATGCTTCTTTGCTCTGAAGGCTTGGTATTCGTCGTTTTGCACCTGTCGAGCGCCGGAAACAACGAATATCCCTCCCAATCTCCAAAACGGCAGGGAGCCTCGGCAAGCATTCGTTTCACCAGACTCCAGAGAGTGCACCTGTGGCAATAATAAGTGAATGGGGGCTTGATCTTTTCAGTTCTCCTCCCCGTTGTAGCCTGTCCCTAGGCCCGCTTTGGCCTAGGAGGCAGGAGAGGAATTGTTTGCTCTTTGGGCCGCGCGGTCGCGAATGGGAGCGAGTAACCCAGGGCAAACAGTGCCTGGGCAGAGCTGTCTGCGTCCGTGTGGCGCAGCCGGACACACTGCCCGACAAGACGTGGGCTTCGACCCCCGGGGGTCAGTTTGCATCCGCAAAAAGGAAGAAAATTCCTTTATTTGGAAGCCGGGGCCCTTAGTTTTGCGGACATTTTCGAGTTCTCCGCAGTTTTCTTATCGTCACGGACTCCAGTCTTCTTCCACAATGCAGGACCGTGGTTACATGCGCTGGGGAAAAATCGGGGGAAACATTCGCGTTTTTAGGGGCCCCATGGTGTTTTTCAAAGAGCCACAGGCCGCCACAACGAAGAACTACGCGGCCAGGCCTGTACGACCCCAACAGTTGTTTTGAGGGGGGAACGGAGAGGAACAGAATTAGTCACCCCAAAGCTGGATGCGGGCGCGTGGGGAACACTCTTCCCTCTGTCCCCGGGGTTGGCAACGGGACCGCTGAGGCCGGGACCAAAGCCGCGCAGGGCTGAGCACTGCAGAGGCCGCTGGCGCGCGTGTGATCTCACATACAGTCAAAATAAAGTGCGGGGTGCGGGACCGGAGTGGGATGGGTTGAGAAGCCTCTTTGGGGCGTCTTGCCGTTCAACGTCACCGGCCTTGGGGCCCCCGCAGCCTCTTGCTTAAGGTGCACGTATTACAGGTCAAAAGCAGGTGGAGCTGGGGAGGCTCGCCCGCGGGCAGCGGGGAAGGCGGAGAGAAAGGGAGCCGCAGCCCCCGCAGGAGGGAGACGCGACCCAGAGGCAGCGGCTAATGAGCCTTCTGAGGGCCCTCGCAATTTAAACGGATTTCTAGCGTCGGCTGGGGTTCCCCAGAACTCTTGAGGAGCCCTGAGCTAAAGCAGCGGGGCCCTGGACCCAGGCGTCCTCCGCGGGGCGGGGCCTTCCGCCCCTCCCGGTTGGGCGGCCTTCGGCGGTCCCCGTTCCTCCCCCGCGAGCGCCGCCGAGGTGCCCGCGATGGGGGCTCCGATTGGCTGCGTGACGCGTCGCTCGGGCGGGCCCCGCCTCCGCGGGCCCCAGGGTACTAACCCCGCGCGGACGGCCGCGGCGCCGCCACTTGATTCTCGAGGATTTGTTCTGGGGCTGCGGCCGTATAGTCGGTGGGGCGGCCGCGAGCGGACTGCGGGGGCGGGAGGAGGCGGCCTTGGCGCAGCCCGAGCGGGCCCCGCCGCAGTTGAGGCAGCCGGGACCGCCGCGAGGGGCGTCCGCGCGCCCAGGATGCGGGGCTAGCGGGCAGGCTGCGCGCGGCCGTCGGGGCAGCGAGGCCTCGCTGCGGGCGGGCCCCGGCGGGGCGTCCCCGGGCGCCCCCCCCACCCCTGTGCCCTGAGGCCCCGGCGCGTCTGCTTCTGCTTTCCCGCTTCTCGCGGCAGCGGCGGCCGAGAAGGCGCCCGCGCCGGCCGTCCCCGGGGGAGCCGCGCCCCCGCCGCCCGCCCGGCGCCCTGACGGCCGCTGTTATGCGTATTCCTGTAGACCCGAGCACCAGCCGCCGCTTCACACCTCCCTCCACGGCCTTTCCCTGCGGCGGCGGCGGCGGCGGCAAGATGGGCGAGAACAGCGGCGCGCTGGGCGCCCAGGCAGCCGTGGGGCCGGGCGGGCGCTCCAGGCCCGAGGTGCGCTCGATGGTGGACGTGTTGGCGGACCACGCGGGCGAGCTCGTGCGCACCGACAGCCCCAACTTCCTCTGCTCCGTGCTGCCCTCGCACTGGCGCTGCAACAAGACACTGCCCGTCGCGTTCAAGGTGAGTGCGGGCCTGGGGGGGAGGACATCGGCCCTGGGGCTCTGGGCATCTCAGCTGCAGGAGCCAGGACTCCGGGAAGGGAGGGGACTGGTCGGGACATATCCGTTACCCCGCAGCGAGAACCCTGCAACCGGCCCAAGGGTGCTTTCGGTCTTGCTGCGCGCGCCGCCCGGGGACTTCGGCGTTCACTCTTCGATGCACCGGGCACGGATGACTTTTAAGGGGGCTGTCCCCTCCACCTTCGGGGACCCCTGCGGAAGACGTTGATGCGGAAAAGGGCGGATGGGGCTTAGCTCCCCCCACAACCCGGACCTCTCGGACACAGTCCTTCGGGCAACGGGGAAGAGGAGCCCCGGGACCAGGGCGAGGACACCGGTGGTGGGGCGCAGAGGATGGATAGGGCCTACGCTCCACTGCCAGCACCCCTCCTCCTGCACTGCTGCAGAAGCACTTCCTGCTCACACTCTCAACCTCTGGCTTCTGAAATTTTACACGGGGCGACTCAGGCCAGGATAGGGGGCACTGATCCCAGCCTAAACGGTTGCGGCTGGGATCCCGAATATCAGGCAGAGATTGGGGTCGCTCCCAGCCTGGCAGCCCCCAGTCATTCAGAGGATCTTTTTTTCTTTGCCAGGGAGTAGGCGACTGTTTCATTTTCATTTTTTTTTAAGGGGGCAGCGAGATGAAACGAAAACGCCTTGGTTTTCCCCTAAACCTCTCACAGCTGCCGTGAGAAAGGGCAGGGCAGGAAGGGCCAGCGGCTGGGGGGTGGCGGGTGCCCGAGGTGGCTGGAAACAACGGCCCCTGGAAGCTGAGGCCGCCCTTGCTCCCATTAAGACGGCTCCAAATTGGAAAAAAGGATGAGTGGCTCTTGGAGGTCTCCCGGGTGACATCTTAAAATACCAGTGGGGAAAATCTCCAGGGGTGGAGGGGGCGGGGGAGGCCCGTGTGACTTTAATCCTCAGATCGGAGGTTTTACTGTCACTTGGAGCTTAAAAGGAATCTTTGAAATTAAAAGAAGACAGGATGTTGACAGGAAATCTGGCCTTTTTAATCAGACCCCAAACATTTTCTCCTTGAAATTTTTACCATCTGGTTCCCTAGTCCCTGCACGCGGTGGCCACGTTTAAATGGCTGTGACTGCGTTTGCAGTCTGATTCCTTTTCAAGAGGCATCTGCCTCTCCACCCTTCTTGGGGTGTGGGGGTGGGGAGACTGTACTAGGGGGCATCTCCAGCCCCATCCTGCACTTCCCAGCAGGTGCATCCTCCTACTATGAAAAGCCCCTCTCTAACTTTAAAGGGGTTTTCTGTACAAACCCTCTCAAAACAGTAGTTTATTTTGCGTCTTGCACTTTCCCTGCATTAACGAATTCAGGCTCTGCAGAGGCCGATAGACCGGGCCTGGGCCACATTTCAGGGCCAAATTTCATACCCCTAATGGCTCTTGCATTAATTGAGTGTGGGGAGCAGGCCTGTTGTTATTGTTGTTGATATTATTTTTACTTAGAGACTGGGTTGCTAGGGGAATGTTGATTCCTCTTTTGCTCAAGCCGAAAGGAAGAGGGGAACTGCACCCCACACCATGGTGACTGAGCTTATCCATAGCTCTTGCTTACATTTAATTGAAAGGTTAATTTCTCAGGACAAGGTTTAACCAGTTGATCTAGGGGCTTGGTATGGAAGGGAGAGATTTTGTCTCATTTTTGTTTTATTTGGGGAAAGGTCTCTATTGTTTTTAAGCCTTTTCTCCACCCTGCATTTGAGAATTCCCGCAGTGCACCTGGGACCTAGGGGAGATGCGGCGCCCAGCCCCTCCCAGCCTTTGGCCTTTCCCTTGTGTCCCCGTACCTTTCTAAGGTGTCCCCTGCCCCCATGCCCTCAGGTGGTGGCGCTGGGGGATGTGCCGGACGGAACGGTGGTGACTGTGATGGCAGGCAATGATGAGAACTACTCCGCTGAGCTGCGCAACGCCTCCGCCGTCATGAAGAACCAGGTGGCCAGGTTCAACGACCTTCGCTTTGTGGGCCGTAGTGGGCGAGGTGAGCAGAAGGGAGACCACGCCAGCCAACACTGGCAATGGAAAAGGTGGGGGGAAGGAAGCTGCGAGCGAGGCTTTGGGTTCTCACTGGGAGCCCCAGAAACAGGTCTCCAGGCCCAGCTCTGTCTAAAACTGCGGTTTGGAAACCCTTAGGGTGTTACAGACTCCTTTGAGGATGTGAGAAGAGTTAAGGTTCTTTAGCCATAAAAAGGCAATTTTCTCTCCATTTCTGGGGTTTACTAATTCCTGAAGCCTTCCATGTCTTCCCTTGTTCCCGATTAAATGACCTAGTCTCACAAAAGGTGCTGGGAGGAGATCGTGGATTAACAAGTTCAAAAAGGGGCCTCGTGGGTCTTTTTCAGCAGGCAGGCTTAGAGGCTGGTTTAGGCAAATCCTTGGATTACAGGGCTGAGCACCCCAGCCATTCTCCCCAGTGGGGCTGCTTCTCCCCAGCTGTGGTCTCCTGTGTCCAGTTTCCCCAACCCTTTCACCTTAAGGTGGTTTAGAAAAGATATGAATGCAATGCACGCTACTGAACATTGGAAAGCACAGCTTGAAGGCTGCCATCTCCCACCCCAGAATCAAGGCTAGTATGCCACCCTGCCCGTCTGATCTATCTTGGGTGGTGTGAAGAAAGGCAGGACCAGAGGCTGATGTGGATGTCGCCATGGGCTGTTGAGTGGGAGGCTGCTGGGACCTGAAACATAGCGTCACCTCTGAGTGGAGAAGTCCTAGAAACCCAGCCCTGCAAAATGAAGAATTGAGGGCTTGCTGGCCCTTTAAGACTAGCCTACTGAAAGGTGGGGAGTGCCCTTCCCAAACACCCACTCTGTTAAGAAAGTAAGCTAGGTTTCCTTTGCTCCCAGTCTCGACAGAGGCTGAGGCAGAATTGTACTTTTCATCACCAATAAACAAAACCTTCTCAAGGTTTTAGTTCCCTCTGAGCCGCCAGCCCTGCTTGGAAATGGGCATCTGGGCACCATTTTTTCCTCTCCAACCGTTCAGTGTATACATACAAATGTCAAACATATTTTGACTTTTCAGCATTAATTAAAACCAGGGCATTATTTGCATGTAATAACTGTTTACTTGTTACTTTTTATGAAACCGAAATAGTTTACATTCTTTCAAACATTTCCTGTTCCTGTTGGCTCCCTTCCCCATGCACAGATTTCTTTCAAACGTTGCCCTTAACTGGTTGCAGGTTGATGGATGGAAAATGTTTGCTTTTATGAATTAAGCTTTCATTGCTGCTCCTAATTAGTCTCCGGGCCCCTTTTGTCATCCCCAACCTCTCAAGCCTTTTGCAACTTAATCCCAGTCCCAGCCCTGGGTAGAATGTCACTTGCCAGCAGTCGGTGGTGGCTCCCTTGGATGCAGCTCGATTATGGGGCGGTGGCCGTGCCTGCCAGCCCGGGTAGCAGTGAGGGGCAGGGAGGCCCACGGTAGCTGCAGTCCACTGTGAGGCAGGCAGAGGGGAGTCAGTCCTGGGAGCCGAGCAAGGTATCCTACTCCCTTTCCTGGGAAGGAAAACGTAGAAGAGTGAAGAGATGGTGATTTTCTAAGTTAACCTTGAAGTCTGGCCATTCTGCCACTGAAAATGGTTTTGTGGCATTTGTACCCACAGTCTGTGCCTACCCCACAAGCCTTCAGGGAAAAAGATGGGCTTCCAAAGCACTGTTGAGCAGAATGCTCTTAGAGCAGGCGTGGCTGAGGCTGGAACTGTGGCTTTGGGAGATGCAGGAGGCTGAGTTTACAAAACATTCCCCCAGCCATTCTCTCACCAGTCTCTGTTGTCCTGGGAGGCAGGGAAAGACCTGAGTGGGAATTCCAATGCCTGTGGAACTCAGCAAGACTTTCAGACCTTTGTGCCATGGTATTAAACAGCCTGGGCTCTGCCACCAGCCAACTTGGATTTCAGCCCCAGCTCTGTCATTGACTTGCTGGATAACATTGGGCAAATGGCTTAACTGCTGTGTGCCTCAGTTTTCTCATCTGTAAAATGGGGATAATGTACCTACCTAATGGGATTTTCTGAGGATTGGTACAAGGAAATTGTTACGAGTGTGCCAGTTGGCACATATTGAGAGCTGGATACATGTTAGAGCTTTCATTACTGAATATGCCTGGGACCGGAGATCATCTTTGAAGTCCCTTTGAGTGGTGACAGTCACTGATTCTGTGATTATGGTGCGGTTTTGGCGGGGGTGGGGAAAACCCAGAAGGTGTGAACTGTTGAGTGGGATAAGTGGAGGTGGCTGGCCGTGAGGAAGGAGGGCGCAGGGGTCCTGTGGCATGCAGCAACTCATCTGCTGTTCCCATCCTGCCCGCTGGGAAATTCCCTTGGAGAGAACAAATCAGTGATTGACAAACACAGTTGACCACTTTAGGAGTTGGGACAGGTGGGGGTTTGGGACCCAGAGCCTTTCCCTGGCTTTCTGACTTCTGCCAGGACTGAGCAGCTGGATGGAATCCTCTGTTTTCTTTTTATTCCCTGATTTTGTGTTAATCCTAGGAACATAGCTTTCTGTGAAAGATGTACACACACTACCACCATAGCGTCCCCACAATAAGCCAGAAGGTGTTAAGCAAGGAAAAGAAGGGAAGGAAACCAAGGCACTGGTGTCTCCTGCAGTGACTGGGGCTGAGGTTCCCACCCTGCCACACTCAGCAACCCCTGCCTACAACAAATATTTCCTAACATGTCCTTTACCATCTTACAATGAAATATGTAGATGATGTAACCTGTCTACTTACAGTTTCAAAATCTGTAACTATAATGGAGGAGAAAGGGAGAGCACTTTATAATAATTATGTAAACATTGGGGAGAGACTACACTGTGAGGTGGACAGAGGCTTGCAGCTCTAGCCGAAGCCCTACAACTGCCGCAAATGCCAGACCGGTGAGGTGTACATGACTCAAAGTATGAACACAGCATTGTGTCAATGACATGATTTTCTGAAGTTGTGAACAGGTATTGGCAAAGCTCTGAAGAAAGTTTAAAAAAAATAAAAACTGTCTTCCCTTCTGGAAAATTCAGTAGATATTAAAAGTGCACAAAAGAATTTCATTCTTTTATATAAAATTGAGTTAGGTTCATAGCTCAGAGAATATTCATAAGCAAGTTTCTCATATACAGGAAAAATGAATACTTCATTGTTCATTGTCCTGTGCAGTGCTGGACATTTGCATCCCCCCACCCCCTACATACCACCTCTTGAGGACCACATATAAACACAAATCCCCAAAACGCCCTCTAGGAGGCGGCCACAGACCTAGGTGAAAATGAAAAGAGCAAAAATTCCTGAACAGTCATTAATTGGTTAAAAAGAATCTGTATATGTGGAGAAAGATTTGGGATGAGATGTGGGAGTGCAGGCTTAGGGGCCCACGGGTGGGGGAGGAGACAGATGGTGTCTTGGCCGATGTTGAGAAAACCCAGAGGTCCCCTGAGACATGTTCCCTCCCTCCCTTCATGAAACCTCTGTGATTGGGGCTTATCACACAGGAACCCAGGCTCAGAGGGACAAGGACTTGCCCAAGGTCACACTGCCAGCCTGGCTGTGTATGCTCATTGGTCCAGGGCCCTGGGTCCTGCGGGAATGCGTGGGGCCACTGAGAGCCCCAAGGGGGAGCTATTCCCAGACTAGGGTTTCTTCTTCCACTGGGACCAGCCCTTGGAGTGCCTTGTTCTGCAATACCTGGACTCCTGGCTCATTGCAAGTTTGCCTGGGTTCCTGCACAAAATCAACCACCTCTTTTGTCTTCTCGGCTTCCTGCTCTAAGAAGGGGAGGGAATGGATGCATGGGTTCGCCACCAGGCAGAGAGGCTAGGGGCACTCAGGGAGACAGCCTCCCTCCACCCCTGCCTCCTGTGGTGCCTGACACCCACCCATCCCTCTACTCCTGCCCCCAGGTCCCAGCCCCTCCCTTCCTCCCTTCTCCCTCCCTTCTCTCTGTGGGCACCTGGGAAGCATGGTGCCAGGCCTGGAAACTGGGAAGAAGCTGTTTGAGGGCTGGTGACCTCAAGGGTGGCCTGTGGTTTGCTGCCTGACAGATGTGGGGGCTTTTCCCTCCCCAGGAGAAGGTCCTTAGTACCTATGGAGGGACAGGCTCCAGCCCGTCTAACCTTTCTGACCCTGCCTGGATGCTATGTGACCTGATCAACCTATTGCCCCTCTGGGTCTCAGTTTTCTCATCTGTAAAATGGGAGCAGTGATTCCTGCCCTTAATTCCTTTAGCAAACATTTATTGGACAACTACTATGTGCCAGATGCTGTCCTGGGGGCTGGACACACAACAGTGATCAAGACAAAAATTCTGGCCCCTGAGGAGTTTACAATCTAGTTTGGGGAGAACAAAATAAAACAAGTAAGTAGATGGATTATTAGAAGCAATAAGCATTATGGGGAAATTCAAGCAGGTAGAGTAGGAGCCAGAGGGTTTATGAGGCTTCAGATTGAGTTTCCTAACCTTTGTTCACCCCATGGACCCCTTTTGTAGTCTCAGAAGAATGTTTTTTTTTAAATAAAACAAAATATAAAGGATTACAATAGAAACCAATTATATTAAAACATAGCAAAATATTTTTTTTATTGTGATTAACGAGCTGCTTTGTTACTGTACTAAATAATGAGATCTAGCAGTGGATCTGATGATGGCTGTGATTTTGAGCCTAAAAGATATTTAGAGAACTCTGCAATGTAATATGTAAATATCTGTGACGTCTGTTGGTGACAAGGTCCCTGTAATACCTCTGGTTTGTTGCCTACGTTCCTACTCGAGAGAGATGTTAGATTTCAGCTAGAGGTTGGGGACAATGCAATGGTCGTGTTTTTCCTATCTCAGTTCACAGGCCCACTTAATTCTAAGCAGGAGCCACGAATGCCAAGTGGAAAATGCCTGCTTTAGATAACGTGACCTCACTGAGCTTAGGCGACTGCTCAGTGGAGACCTAAAGGAAGGAAGGGGAGAAACGGGAACACTTCAGAAAACTGGCGAGTATGACTGTGGGCCAGGCCCACGGCTGCAGGGGCTGGGGGCCCATCTGGCCTCAGTGTTGGGAGCTGGCTGCTCTGGCTCTGGGCTGTCCACCTAAACTCCCCATAGGCATGGCACCACGCAGCACCAAAGAGGTGATGGAAGGTCAGAGACCAGGGACCCCTGGAGAATGCCCAACTGGTTTTGGGGGCAAGGTTCAGGAGGGAAATGGCCTCAGAGTGAGGAAAGGCAGATCCTGGAAGAGTGGGCAGGGAGCCTGAGGCCACCTGCCTGGCATTTCCCTAGGCCTTCTGCGCTTCCTGTTTCCAGAAGCCATGAGAAGTGCCCCTGTGGTCTGAGAGTGAGAGGCCAGGACTCCAGGGGCAGGTGCAGTTTACATTTCCTTCCCTGCCTCCAGCCAGTAGCTCAGGAAAATTCCTCCAGAGAGGCCCTACTCTTGCCCAGTTTGAGTCATACCTCAGTTTAAACCACCCCCTGGTATCTCAGAAGCCCTTGGGTTCCTTAGTGTGGCCCCAGTAAACCTGGCTAGTTTGCTTTTGTTCTAGATTATCCAGTTCCTGGGTCTGGAGTTTTCACTTGGTCACTGGACCAACCAGTTCCCAGCCAAGCAAACTGTGAGCTATCAGTCCCCACCCTGAGTTTTCATCCCCACCTGTGAAGTGGGGTTATCAAGGCCTTCCTGCCTGACTTGGGGAGTAGTTGGGAGTGCAAGTGGACCCAGAGGGGTCCACTAGGGCAGTGTCCCTCATGCCCGCCCTGGGGGACACAGGTGTACTGGCCACTGGCCCCTTCCCTCACAGAGTCCCTGAGTCTAAAACTGGGGTCCACAGATAGAGGTGCTCAGAGGCAGAGGCCAGGTTTGACTCAGGGGATCAGGGAGGCCCCCCCACATCCTCCCCAGGCTCAGTCAGTTTGGAGGCTTTGGTGATAACAGAGAACAGGGCAGGAGGGGGACTCCTGTTGCAAAGAAGGCGCTGGGCAAATTGGGTTGTCCTTCGAGGAAAATCCTTCCCTTGTACCAACCAGTAAACCTCCAGCAGAATCAAATAATTCAGTACAGAAAGTAGAGAACATTGTTTATTGAAGGCTAACCTTTCATGAGGCAAACCTTTATTTACATGGGGGAAAAAATGATAGGAGAAATCATGGGTGAGAGGTGGAACTGAAAATGCAAAACAGATCAGTGTCAGAAAGCGAAATGTAAAGGCCAGTGAACTGGGAGACTAATAGGGCTTGAAAAGTGTTAACAAGCATACTATGGAGTGATTTATAAAGGCACTAAAACCCTAATAGGAAAGTGTAAAAGAACACAAAGCAACAATTTGTTCAGATAATAAGGACAGATAATAAACATTAAAAACTTTCAATCTCACTAGTAATAGAAGAAAGGCAAGTGAAGTCAGGAGCATTTAGAGATCTTCCACCTTGATAGGCATGGCCGTGATGCCGATGGACACAGCCTACAAGAGTCAGGATGACGCTCTGGAGAGTCATCTCGCAAGAAAGATCAATGTCCCTAAATACGTTGCAACCCTCTGATGCGATGAAATCACTCACCATTTCTTGGAATCTCTTCTGAGGAAATAAGCAAGAGATGTAGACAAAGATTTTTATAAACAGAAAGTTGTTCTATTTAAATGGTAAAAAAAATTATTATTTTAAGTTTTTTCCCCTCTCAGGAATTTTGAATGGAGAATTTGGAGCCAAATTTCTATCTAAAAATAGAACAGAGTTCTGGAAATAACAGTTGTGTCTACAAATGAAATGTCTGCAGCTCCCAAATGAGCCCTTTCGCAGCCCCGGCAGCACACACCAATGAGAAATTAGCTGCAACATAAACCTGAGAGGAAGGAGATGGATAAATAAAAAATGAGGCTTCCATGAATTGAAAATATTTTGCAGCCATTAAAAATGAAGCTTATGAAGAATTTTTAATGACATGGGAAAGTGCTTATGATGTGATGTTAAATGAAAGAAAAGAAGACGTAGAATGATATATTTTAATATGACTGCAACTGCGTAAATACGTATTCCCAAGCAAAATGGACTGAAGGAGAAAACAACCAAATGTTATCTCCTTTTTATGTTTTCTGTGCTCTCCAAGTTTTCTATACCAATCATAATTACTTTCAAAAAATACATGTATCCATCCTTACTCCCTACTCCAACACCATGAGGGTCTCTGGAAAGAAGGAACAGCACAAACCAAGACCAAGAAACAGAGGGAATAAGCCAGGGGGCAGAGCAAGGGGCACAGGACAGTAGTGCTGTTGGCACAAGACCCCCTGGAGCTTAGAATGCCAACACCAGCAGTTTGACCTTCACCTACAGCCCCATCTTCTGCCCAGGTTCAAAGGAGAGAGACCTGTGCCTTCTGGAAGGTTAAGGGCTCCCAGGGATGGCACTCAAGGTGGGAGGTCAGGGTACTATGAGTGGCTCCAGGTGCCAACCTCCTGCCTTTATTCCCACTCCCCCCAGGAAAGAGTTTCACACTGACCATCACCGTGTTCACCAACCCCACCCAAGTGGCCACTTACCACCGAGCAATCAAGGTGACTGTGGATGGACCCCGGGAGCCCAGACGTAAGTGCCAAAGCAACTGAGCCCCCTGGGCCAGGGAGAAGGGTCCATCAGGGAAGGGCAGCAGCTGAGCTAGGTCAGCCGGATGGCACAGGGTCCCAGGATCATTCCTGTGGGGCACTGCAGTCCTCTGCTCTACATCCCACAATGCAGTGTGCTTGCCAGCAAAGCCCTAAACCCTCGGGCTTAGCCCCAGACTGCACTGCAGAGGTGGGAGATGGCAGAAGCAGCTTGACCTCCTCCCCAGTGAGGGCTGGCTGGGAATATGGATTTGCATCAGTTAAGGAAAGGAAAAGGATGGAAAAGGCTTCAGATAGGTTGTTGGGGTTTGGAGGGTGGAGATTAGGCCAGGTTGGCTCTACTGCACCCCAGCTGCTTCTGCCAGTGGCAGAGGAGGAAGCCATCAAAAAACAGGAACTGGTCTGACTGTGAGGCAAATCCCCCTCCTTGGAAGAAACTCTTTGAATCTCAGTGTGTGACTTAAGTCCCACAGAGCCCAGGCACTCTGACACCAGGACCCACTCTTTGAGATCAAGAATGCAAATTTGATTCTGCAAATATTTATTGAGTACCTGTATGTGCAGGGAGCACTGATCTGTGCATTTAACATCAAAGAGAGTTTGTGTTTAATTGTGTCTGCCCACTGAAGGGCCTGGGGTTTGCAAATTAGGATTGGGGAAACTGGAGAGGCAGCTGCCACTGAGTGGGCCAGAGGCCTGTGTTCACTGAAGGAACAAGTGCATGAATGAATGAAACAAAAAACGAGCTGTCCATCTCTGGGCTGGCTGCTTCCTGAGCTCTGCCCAGAGTGCTTGTCTGGGATGCCCCCAACCTGTGACATGTTCATCTTGGTGTGTAGAAAGCTGCCCTGTCCTCTTTGTAACTACAGCCCTTTGCAATTCAGAAAACCCTCTCACCTTTATTGTCTCCTGGGATCCTCATGACAGAACAGCAAAAGGGTTACTCCGGTTCCAGTGAGGAAAGAATCCAGACCTGGGGACATTGAGAAACTAGCCAAAGCCTCACTCTGTCTTAGTTTAGGGAGGCTCCCAGTCTTCCCAGAGACACCTTCTATTTAGATTCTGGGCTAAGTGGGCCTGGGGCAGGAGGACAAGCTTCTGGTCTGTCCAGTGCTCAGGAGGCTGAAAACAGAAGTGTGGCTGTGCAGGGTGTCATCAGTGAGGGCCACCCAGGCCTGGCCCTGGGCTGACCCCTCCTTTCTTGGGAGTCAGGCAGACGTAGCTCCCCATGTGTCCAATTCCTGGGGCCACTCCAGTGTCTGCTACTTGGGAAAGGCTCAGAGCTGGGCTTGAGTTTCCCTTCAGGTCTTTCAGGGCCACCTCCTCTGGCCTGAGTTCCAGTGCATGGGCACTAGCCCCTCCCAGCCAGCACTTGCTCTGGCCAAATTCCTGCTAGGGTTGATGTGGAAAGGTCCATGCCCCTGGCCTTGGGCTTTGTGGCCCTGAACAATCCATGTCTCTTATTTGACCTCAGTTTTGTCATCTGTGACCCCGATGGCACCAAGAGTCCTAAGGTGATGATTTCTGGGGAGCCCGTGTGAGCCACAGGACACCTGCCCCAATCTGGTGTGGAGGGCAGATCCCGAACCAGCTTGCCTGGCTGGGCTGCCCTGGACACGTTGCTGACTTCTCTGAGCCTCAGCTTCCTGCACCAGAAAGCGGGTGATACCACCCACCCTGCAGGCCTGGAGATCAGTGACAGCATATGGATAGCATCTGGCTATAGTAGAGGGAGGGTCCATGTGAGTCACTGGATCCATGCTGTTCTGTTATCCTGATACCCACCCCTTCTCCCCCCAACTCCCCCTACCACCACCATTAGTCCAGGTGAACTTTTCTTGATCACCAGGAGGTTGGCTGCTAAGAAACCCAGGCCATAGTAATAGAGGTACAGGCAGTGCAGGGCTTGGCGGTTCTGGCACAAACCAGAGTTTGGGAACCATGTCTTCCAGGCCTAGTAGATGCTGGCAGCTGAAAGGGTAGGACCCAGGTTCTTAATCCTGCCTGAGGCAGGGGGGCAGTTCTGGCATCTTGCCTATGGGCCCTTTCTTCCCCAAAATGTACATGAAATTATCTTAACAGATATTTTCCTGGCCACCTGTCACGTGTCAGGCACTGTTGTAGAAGCCACGGTCACTGCAGTGAACCTGACAATGGCTCTGGCCCTCCTGGGTCCCCACCAGGGGTTCTGTGGTCACCATGGCCCACAAGGCCACACTGGTCTGTGCCTAGTACCCCTCTGCCTTTTTCTCTGATACCTCCTCCTTGCTCAAACCACTCCGACCACCCTGGCCTCCTGGCTGGTCTTTGAACTGGGCAGCCACACTCCTGCCTCAGGGCCTTTGCACTGCTGTTACCTCTCCCTGGAACACTCCTCCCCAGACATCCCCAGATGCATGGCTCACTCCTTCCTACCCTGAAGTCTTTACTCCAGCATGTCAGTGAGCTCTTCCCTAACCACCTGTTTCAGATCGCAGACACAGCCACCCCACTTCTCTTAATTTTACCTCAAGCACTTACCACCCTTTAAGATTGATATAGTTCATTCATTATTTCACTTATTTTTCATCTCCCCCGCTATGGTATATGCTCTTCAGGGCAAAGGGTCTTTCCTCTGTTTTCCTAGGCACTAGTAAAGATCCTGGAATATTGACAGGAGCACTTAGTAGGTGCTCAGTAAATATTTGTTGACTAAATGGAGCAAACAAACGATTAGCTAATTTGATAGCTAATGAGAAGTCCTACAGAGAAAAGCAAAGCTGGCGGGGAGGCCTCCTGAAGCGGTGCCATTTGAGCAGAGGCCTGAAGGGAGGGAGCAAACAGCCATTGTGGCTGCTGGTGGCTCAAGAAGGCATGGGCAGGGACAGTGACCCTAAGCCTGCAGCTGGGCCTTTGAGGGTCCTAAAGTTGCCATAATTTTGTCATCAGCTCCAGGTGTTGGGAGGCAAAGGGATACCCAGGTTGAGGAGAGGCAACTGTTCCTCTCCCCCTGCCCCAGGACCCCCACGATCCACCCAACAGGAGGGAAGGGGTTAAACTCAGACCTCCCGGGTTCCCCTAATCAACCCCAGGCTGCTGGAAGCCCCAGTTGCAGCCCTGGGAGGGAGCTGCTTGCCTCCCTGCCCGCTGGCCCCCCGCCAGCCCGTTTCCCTGCCCAGCCACCAACTAGCTTTCATCTGCTCACAGGGGGCCGATTCACAGCAGACCACCCCGGGCCCAGCACCCGCCTGCAATTCCGCGCGGTTGTTAAGAGTCGGTGTAAATCTCCTAACAGGCCGCAGAGCAGGCCTTGGGCCCGGGTGCCCCTCCCCATAGCTGGGCAGACAGTGGCTGCTGTGTCTGGGTTGTGGCCACACCAGGGCTGGGCCAGGCAGCCGAGGAGAAGGCCGAATGGCTTCAGATGGGTGAAGAGTCCCACAACTGGGGCCCACATTGTTCCCTGCAGAGCACACTGTTCCTGTGGCCCTGCTCAGCTCCTTTTCTCCCTCCTCCCTGCCTCCATTAGGTCCTGCCCCCCTCACACCCTGCTGAGGCAGGAGGCTGGGCTGGCCTCTTGCAAGTCAGACCTCACTGCCAGACAACCCGCTCTCCTCTCTTGGAGGTTTTGGAAAGCCAAGACCTTAGCAGCTGAGCTCCATGCACCATGCTGACCATTCCAGGTTTGGCCATTCCACATTCCACATGCCTCCACTTTCCCACCTGTAAAATGGGGATGATGGTAGCAGCCTCTCAGAAGGTTATGGCCCTTGGAGACAGTATGCATGACCACCTAGTACAGTGCTTGGCTCATTGTAGATGCCTGCTAAAGTGATTGCCACTCATCATGGGGACATGTATTGGGCCAGCACAAAGGCAGGGGAATGGCCCTGATGGCTGCTTGGCTCCCCAAGAAGCACCAGGATGTACCTGGTAGGTGTGGGTACTGTGTGATGGTCTGTGGTGACTAGGGATGCCCTGGGGATGGTGGCAAGGGATTCCCCCAGCCTGGAATCCAGCCCTTATCTCTGCTTCTCACATTGTGCGGCCCTGGGAGTGTCACCCAGCCTGGCTGAGCCCCAGTGTTCGCCGAATCCCCAGACCCTTAGCACACATCTGCGAGGTTGGGCACCCTCCGTCGCATAGGTGCATTGAGGAGGAGATAAGGAACCCGGATATGCCTACCTTGAGGGCCAAACCTAGATGGGCTATTTGATTCTCAAAGCCTTTCTGCACCCTCAGTAGTTAGAGAGTATGATCCCCACTTTACAGATGAGACAGCTAAGGCCCAGAGGGGAGCATAGCCTGCCCAAGATCACCAGTGGGTGACAGCTGTCTGGTACAGGCTGGGGCCCCAGGGACCTGCCCTCCCATTAGTGAGGGTTATAGCACTGATCAAGGTGATGTCGGAGGGGCTGTCCATGATTGGAGCCCAGCTTCTGGAGGCCGACGGGCAGCCCGAGCCAGGTGTGCTAGGCCAAGGTGGGGGCCTCCCCAGGCAGTCCCCATCCTCCCTCCGAAGTGCTCTACTTTTAAACACTTTGGGTCTGTCCTCCAGCTCATCCTCACCCTGGGGGGTTGACAGTATGATCATCACTTTGTAGGTGTGGAAACTGAGCCCCAGAGGAGAAGAGGGACTTGGTGGATTAGAGCAAGACATGATTAGAGAGCTGGGCTCGCAGCGCTGAGCTTCAGAGCAGGGCAGGGCTCCTGGTAGAGTCCACTAAGACCCTCTCATCTTCTTCTCCCCAGGCCCATCCTCCTGGACCTGCAGAGAGCTGCTCTGGGCCATGGGCCTGGGCTAACACCCATTGTCTGGAGCACCTGATTTTCAAGGCTCCAGGAAGAAAAGGTGCCAGGTGCCTTCTGTGTGACCTCAAGCATGTCACTGACCATCCCTGAGACTCAGTTTTCTCATATGTAAAACAGGGACAGTGATAGACCTCCTTCATGGGGATGATGCAGGGTGAAACGCGGCAGTGCCTGCCCGCTGCTTAGGCACTGGAGTGGAGGAGGCACTCAGTAAGCGTCAGCCCTGCTTTTGGTTTTGCTCCCGTGCTACTGCTCTTAGCCTGCACAGGTGCTCTGGGAGGTGCTCTGGGAGGTGCAGTGCTTCGGGAAGGGGGCTTCTGGAGAAGGGATCTTGGGCGGAGCCCCGAGGAAGGAAGGCATTCCTGGGTAGGGGCTGTGCCTGAACCGTGGCTTTGAGGTGCAGGAGGCAGAGAATACTCGAGAAACCCTGGGAACAGCAGCAGGAGGTGCTGGAGCCCTGGAGCAAGCAACCCTGCCTTCTTTCTTCTGGGGACCCCATTCTGGCCAGCGGCTGCTCCTTGAAATCTTAAGTCAGGGACTTTCAGAGCTGGAGCAGTCTCAATGAGCAGGCTGTGCAGGGGAAACTGAGGCATGGCTTGGAAGGGCTCAGCCCCAGATGACCAGTGAGCTAGGCCAGAGCACCCCACCCAGCTCCCACTGTGGGCAGCTGAATGAAAGAGGGCTATTCTGTGGGCCCATCTTCTTTCCCCAGGCACAGGAAGATCTGTTCTCCCAGTGTGAAGGCCTGGGCCCCGTGGCACTGAGACTCTCTGGCGCCCTGGCCACATGGAACCACCTCAGCTTCCCTTTGCCTCTGCCCCCAGCAGTGGTTTCAGCTTTCCACAGCAACAAGGAAGCAATTCCTGAAGTGTCCTTAAAACTCCCCTCCTCCAGGAAGTCTACCCCATGTGAAGGCAGAACAGCATATGGTGGGAGCATGTGCTCTGGGGCCAGATGACCTGACTTAGATCAGATCAACCACTTGGCATCAGTCTCATCTTGAAGCCTCAGTGGCCCCATCTGTACATTTGGAGCAGAGAGGAAAGTGTCTGGAGAAATAACACCGGACATGGAGTCAGGGGCCTGGGTGCTAACGCCTCTGCTGTCCCAGACATGACTTGCCACCCCGGACTCAGCGTCCTGCTCTCTAACTTGGGGATAACTGTGCCTGCCTTGGCAAGAGCTGGGGTGAAAGTGACCCATGTGGGTGGAGAGCGTCCACAGACCTTGCTTGGCCGGCACCACTACCTGCGGAAGTGCCATCATGTGGATGCTGGGACTTGGGGTGGGGGGAAGGGGTGTGACTTGAGCGAGGCCAGCGGGCTACCAGCAGTAGGGCCCATCCTCGAACCCAGGCCAGCTGTGAACCCTGCCCTCCTTCCGGGCCGCAGGACGAACTGTAAACACTCTGTACACAGTGTGACTCAGAAATGGAACTTTATTTGCCAGGGACGATAATAACAGGGCCTGAGGTTTTGCACCAGCTTTTGTGTAGCCTCATTGGCTCACATCAAGCTTGTGGTTGACCAAGACCTACAGATCCTTTGTACCAAAGCTGCTGTCAGGTCACTCTGCGGTCTCCACGTCTATCCGGCTAGCTTTTCGTGCGTGTTGAGATTGTTCTGAATTCATTTGTCCCCTAGCTCATTCACATCACCCTGCCATTTTCAGGCGCCTAAGCAGCAAGGGCAACAGTGTTTCCTCCGAGGCCTGACAGAGCTGAGGCTGAGTCCTGCGGCGTCTCCTAGAGACCGCCTCCTGATGGGCTTCCTTGACCAGTCCTCAGTGGCTGAGGCCACACAACCAATCAGAAAATGAAATCATTAATTTGGTGGTTGCAAACTAGCAGCCCTTGGGTAAGACATGTCCTACAAAATGTTTGTTTGTTTGTTTGTTTCAGTATTTGAATTAATTCCCAACATATCAGATAAGGGAGATTTCACATCAAAGCAAATTCATGGCTTCTGGTAAATTGGAAGCTCTGGCAACACTGGGCCCACCCACATCAGGGCCCCAGTCAGCTGAACTGGATGACAAGTGCCCCTTCTGCAAGGCACCCTCTCTCCAGTCAGCCCTAGTCCCCACCCTTCCCATGTACCTCATTTATGTGAATTACTTGGCCCTACCATGCATCTGAGTTTGTGGCCCCAGCTCCAGCCAAAGTCACCCGTAGCCCTTGTTTTCTCTGTTGCTAAGGTCCTGGAAGGCAGCAGCAGGGGACCTGGCTGGAGGCCAGGTAGGTGGTCTCCTCCTGACTGCCAAGTGTCCCGTGGGCTCTGGGCCTGGGGCCTCCTTGGAGGAGAAAGAGGTTCCCTGGTTCTTTGTGACTTGCTGAGCCCACTGTGGTTCCTAGGACTACCAGTTGTGTTTCTAAGGTGCCCATTAGAGCTTGTGGCAGGGGTATGTAGACAGCCTGGGGGTCTGGGTACCCAAATCCATTGCATCCCTATTATGAAATTCAGAAATCAAGCCCATTCCAAGGCCTCCAACTCTGTCCCCATTCCCAGTGCCAGTCAAGTCATTTCACACTTTTTCAGGCCCCCAGGATGCCATTTTCCAGGCCTCAGGAAGGATGGTAAGGAGTTCTATTTTATCTCCCACCTACTTTCTTCTCTCCCTGTCAGTCTAGAAACTTCTGCACATCACTTCAGACCCAAGGACTCAGGCTTGAGTCCTTAGCCCCTCTCCCTTAGCTCCTTCCCATGCTGCTTTTCCAAGAGATCCCAGGTCCAGGAAATCCTTCCCCCTGCCTTCCTGTGTGACCTCAAGAAAGCTTCTTCACCTCTCTGAGCCACAATTCTCTTGTCTGAAAAGAGAGAACCAAACCACCCTGCCCCCCGACCTCCTCCCTCATGGGCAGGTGGAGCAGAATGGACCAGCAGAATGGGTGTTAGGCTGATGGGTAGAACCCTGGAATGTCTGGCCCTCTGAGTGAGCAGTCCACTCTAGTGTCTGCCCGAGAGAAATGCCCAGACACGAGGAGGTGTGAGCATTGATGTTCCTGGGAGTATTGCCTGTGAGGGAGGCATGGAGATTTGGGAACCACCTAAGCATCCATTTGAGAGGAATGGCTGAGTGAGCTGCGACGTCAGCGGATATGGCAGGCAGGAGCGAGGGCCATCAACCAGCAATGCCATGCAGTCCTCCTCACCTTACTGAGTTTCACTCTGCCCCAGCAAGGGCTCCCATGGTTGTGCAGGAACTGATGTTTCTTGCGGGGGGCGGCTGGGTTCCTCTCCCCATTTTACAGATCAGGAAACTGACGTGGCACTCCAGGGAATGCTGCTGAGAAGGCAAGTTGCAGAATGACAGAAACAGGTGGAAACCATTTAAGAACGTTCCATGAGAAACTTGTGTGTTCCAATCGTATGAAACCAAAAAAAGTCCAGAACAAAAGACCTTCTACCTGATCACATGGGGATTTCTGGGGAGGGGTTAGGGTTTGTCAGAGGAGCCATTGATTGTGTGTGTGAGAGAGAGAGAGAAGGGGTGGTCCCCGCAAGCTGGACGTCAGGAATCCTTGAGGGTAGCTTCAGCTGGCTGCAGGAAGGCAGGGGCGTGGCCGCCTTGACCCTGCCAGCCCCTAGGGGCCTAGCAGCCAAGGCTGGGTCCTTCCTGTGTGGGCCATGGCAGAGGAGCAAGGGGAAAGGCAGGCAGATGCGATGCTCAAGCCAGGTGCACGGGTCCCATCCCCTGCTCCCAGTCAGAGCGGGGAGCCCCTCTCTGAAGTACCCCACACCTCTTCTCAGCATCCGGCGAATTGTCCCTTCTGTGTGAGGCCCAGGCAGGAGGCAGCAGGTGCTGAGGGTCCCAACGTGGCCCAGGCTGCCAGAGCCAGCAGTCCCATTCCAGGGCCGCCTCCCATTTAAGTACTGTAGATGTGAGCGGTGGGGCCTGGAATGCTGGGAGGCTCAGGCAGCCGCACTGCTGGGTCCTCTCCCACGGGAGTCTGCGTGAGCCACCTTCCCGTGCCTGGTGCTCCTTTCCCCTTCTGCCAGACAGTGTCGCAGATGCTCAGTGTGAGAGTGAGTGTTCCTACCCAAGAAGGTAGAGGGGAGATCGTTGCGGCAGCCCCCACGACCATCTCTGCACCGAAAGTCTCTGCAGAACCTCAGGAAGGAGGTTGGTCATGACCTAAGGGTAGACCTCAGGGAGAACTTTCCAGCAGAGCAAGACCTGTCTGAGACTCTTGGGAGCCAGCTGCTGAGGGGTCCCCATGCTCTGCAGGGCACCGGCAGAAGCTGGAGGACCAGACCAAGGCATTCTCCGACCGTTTTGGGGACCTGGAACGGCTGCGCATGAGGGTGACGCCCAGCACACCCAGCCCCCGCGGCTCTGTCAGCACCGCAAGTCACTTCAGCAGCCAGGCCCAGACCCCCATCCAAGGTAGGGCGCAGTGGGAGGCCGTGCCCGGGGGGAGGTGAACTGGGACCTACATGTGGTCCTTCTGCTCCAAACCAGAAGCTCATTTAAAGGTCATTCACTGCCCTGCCCATGTTTTATAAAGGAGGTGGCTCGTGCTCATTTGCTCCTGTAGATGTTTCCCAGGGGATACTCTGTGCCCGGTCCTGGGCTAGGCTCTTCATTCATTCATTCATTCAGCAAACACTGATTGACACCCACCTTGTGCCATGGGTGGTACCTGGCCCTGGGGATCGGCAGGAGCAGACACTCCCTTCCCTCCAGGAATTTGCTGTCCCCTGGGAGAAACAGGTGTTAACCCTCTAGCGCACACATTAAAGTGGGGCATGGCTTGTCCAGGAGCCTGCAGCAGACACGTTTCTGCCAAGATGCCATGCCCGCCCGCATGCCTCAGCATTCTCCTCTGAAAGCGGGGTGGGGTGGTGGATGCCTCTCCTGAGGATAGTGTGACGTTGTTGTTTCTGCACTCAAACTTCGTAAGCTGTAAAGTGGTGTTGCAGCCCAAGACACACAGCAATGCCTGGCAAGTTCCAGCTCAACCTAGAGACGACTCCTAAACAGAAAGAAGGAGGAAGGCCTCTGGGCTGAGCTCAAGACAATGTCTCTATCCTACTTGCCTGGGTGGATACAGCAGGCACGATCAAGGCTAAATGTCAGGCAGGACTTCCCAAGTCTACAGATGCCTGGCACATAGTAGGTGCTCAGTGAATATTCAGTCTGTTCTCCAGGCTCTCGACCAGTGGGCTGGGGCACAAGAGGCTGTGTGCACGGCCAACCTTTGGTCCAGGTTAGGGGCAGAGAGTACTCATCAGCAGTGCTGGACAGAGCCAGGAGGCCTGGTTGCTGTCAGGCACTGTGGGTGTCCATTCTTTCCGGATCCTACAGGACCTGGTTAGAACTCATTGGGCAGATGAATGTATTGGGCCTTAAAAGGTTAAGGGCCACCCTTGGGTCACACAGCGTGTCAATGATGAGGTCCACAGCACACACCCCCAGGAACTTGCTGGGCTTCTAAGGGCGCAGGAAAGGGGGCCCAGAGCAGTGAGAGCCTGGGGGATGGAGGGATGCAAACTGAATACCTTCTCCCCCACACTCCAGGCTGAGCTGAGGACCTACTGGGTTTATCTGACCAGGAAGGCCTTGCCCCCAGCCCTTACTGTGTATGTCAGGCACCATGCCATGGCAGGGGGACTTGATGCAGCCCACAGTGTGAGAGGAATGCCCCTCCCATTCTGGTCTGGGAGGCTTGGCCTTGACTCTGCTGAGCCCCCATTGTGGGAAGAAGCCCCAGGTCTATCACTCTGAGCCCATAGGCTAGTGAGTTTGAGACACTCAACAGCTCTTGAGTCTTGGGGACTGTGGGGCAGTGGGTGGAGGGGGTCTGACCTTAAGCAGCAGTGGGAGGTTCTTAAGACTCTGGGCTCATACCCATCCCTGCCCAAAAGGTGTCCCTGCTCCCGTCCCCCATGGGCCAGCATTTATCAAGGTGCAGTACCCAAACACTCCAGGCCTTTTCTTGCCATGGGCAGAGCTGGGGCCTCATGGAGTTTTGGGACCCGGCCAGAAAGCCCTGGAATCTAGCATATGGGGGTGGACAGTGGCTTCCTGTCCAGCAGCTCAGTGGAAGGAGAGTCCACCTCTGACCTTCCATGTGTGGACATGGCTTGGGAATCAGTGCCCAAGGGAGCCAAAGGCAGACCTGCCTGCCCTGTGTCTTGGCCCCCAGGGGCCAGGCCTGGCCTGCAGCAGGCAGAGCCCCTACACCTGCTCTTGGGCTGGGAGGAGAGGAGGGCCAGCCTGTGCAGGGCATGGCTGACACAGTCCTTCCCTTCCTGCTGATTCTGAGGCAGGGCCCTCCCAACCCTCCGAACCACCCTCAGCCTTGGGCCTTGGGCAGCCTGTGTGACCTCCGCCCTGACAGGCCTCCCCCTCCCCAGGCCTACCCCTCCCCAGGCCTACCCCCTTTGTAGTGAGAGGAAGGGCCTGTGACACCCGGGACCAGGAGAGGAGCATGGACTTTGCGTCAGGGGGACCTGGCTAGGGATCTGGCTCTGTGATCTCAGGCAAGTCACTTCACCTCTCTGAGCCTCAGTTTTCTCATCTGTAGAGTGGGAAGAAGGAGCTTCCTGCCTCAGAGAGGTGTTGGCAGAGCCAGTGTGGGAGTCCTCCTACTGGCCTTCCCCTCTGGTGGGACCAGCTTCTGCCTGCAGATTCCATCCTGGGGATCCCCCATCAGAACCCCCACCACCACTTTGTGGTACATCTTAACAGCTGTGACCCCCGGCTTTGGTCACTGGCAAGCAGTGCCCAGGCCCCAGCCCCTCCATACCCCAGCCCCTGGCCCCTGCTGCGGCCGCCCACAATGGGGGCTTCTAATAGCTCAAAGGGCTCATTCAGCCACCACGCAGCAGCTGGGGCAATTTGGAGAAGAAAATAAACATTTCCTTCCAGTGTTGGGATTGGCTGCTCGACAGCCGGCCAGCTCAAGTTTCCTGGGGCTACTGGGCTGGGGGGGTGGGGGGTGGTTAGGAGCCTCAGGGGTGCTGAGGACAGACACTTCCCCCACCACCCTGGGAGGGGGCAGGAGGGGACAGCTCAGAGCCTGCAGCCCACATGAACTCCAAGGGCCACACACACCAGGCCAGGCCCACCTCACACAGCCCTGGGTTTCCCAGGCTGCAGGCCTGTCGTCACATCTGGTGCCCTGTTTGTGTTTCCTTTGTTTTGAGCAGGGGTTCCTATCAGGTGGGCAGCACACACTTCGGGGCTCAAAGTGGACATGTCAGCCTCATGCTCAGCTATGCTTGGGGTGCCAACAATGCCAACAAGGCTTCTCCCCTGGGCTTCCAAGATGAGGGCAGGGAGCCCGGCCCCTCTGATCCCCTAGGCTTCAACACAGCATTTACCAACCAAGGGACCTGTTATGAAGGGTACCAGTTGTTCCAGAGGCCCCACTCACCTGACCCTCCCCCCCCAACTCTTCCCCCCTTGAACCCAGGAGCATCATTCCTTTCCTGTCCACAACCAGGACCAGAGCCCATGCTGAGGAAATGCTCCCTAGCTGAGTCAGGAAGACCCTAAAGCCCAGAGAAGTTACAGGTCCCACCTGCGGTCACACAGCACCTCAGGCAGATCTGGGGAAGCCAGTGGCCTAAGGGCACCAGCAGCTCCCTGTCCTCAGCCAAGCTGCAGTCAGAGCAAATAGTGCACACCTGGAACTGGCTGGGGGTAGAGGCTGGTCTCCTGAATCCTCTTGGTGGGAGGCACCGGGGGGTTGGGACCAGACACACTTCCCCTCAGGTCCCCTGCTGGGGCCTCATCCGTCTCCTACTGCTGCCCAGAGTCACCCCCTTGGCCAGGGTACAAGGAAGGCCCAGGGCCAGCGGCTCAGCTTTCCAGGGCCAGTTCTCCCGGGCCTCCAGAACAGGAGACGTCATCACAGCTGATGCAGCAGCGCAAACCCTCGCCAGGGCCCTACTCTGTTCCTAATTTAAGCACTTGCTATGGATCCCACCTAATAATTTAATCTCTGGAAACTCTTACTGCCCCCATTTTTCATGTGGGACTACTGATGCCCATAGATTAAGTGACTTGCCCAAGCACACAACTAGTTAATGTCAGAACCAGGATAAGTATCCAAATGCAGAAACCACACAGTTAACCTCCATTCTGTGCTGCCTCACAGAGGGGACAGCTACCTCTTAGGCACGTGTCAGGGCCCCAGGACCTGGAACCCTAGGATTTTATGCCAGGTCTAATGTGCTGTGTGACCCTTAGGCAAGTGTCTCACCTTCTCTGCACCTCAATTTTCCTACCAAGGGGGTTAGACTCAATCCTTCAGCCCCTTTGAATGCTGAGGTTTTGAGGGTCTGTAACTACAGAAATAAGGGGCAGAGGCTGGGATGCCCTTATTTTGGAGTCTAGTGAGGACCCCACTCCCCGGGAAGCCGGGGCAGGGCTTGGACTGGACTCTGGGTCTCTTCCATGGCAAGGACAGGGTTTGGGTCAGCAAGCCCCTCTGGCTGCCAAGGCAGGTGATGGTGACATCTCATTATTGGCCGGTGGTGAGCTCTAGCCTGCAGGGCAGCCCGGGAGACAGCAGTCTAGGGGGAGGCGGGGAGGGTGGCGGGGATCAGAGTTACTGTGGACCCAACCCTTCCCAACACAAGCATGGGCTTCCATAAGCTAGCTGAGCCTTGCCTGGGCAGGAGGGGGCAGGTGTGCACACACACCTGAGCAGAGAGCAGAAAGCAGAGGCCTCATTAGGTGTTCCAGTCCTTTCTGTGCAACATCAGGAAACTCTTTCTCTCTCTGCCTCAGTTTCCTTATCTGCAGAAGCAGGCTCCACTTCCCAATGTCACAGGCACTGGAAACCCTTTTTATACCCACGGTCTTGCCAGCTCTTAACCATGAGGGAAGGAAGCAGAAGCTGCCTGGCTAGGCCTGCTGGGAGGCCTGTACTGTCCCATGCTCAGCTCCCCACACCCCTAACAGCCCAGGTGGGGACCCACCTTTACCTTTTCAACAGGCCTGTGCACTGCTAGGCTGTGAAGGGGATCCCACCAGGGAAAAGAAAAGCCCTCCCCCTTTCTCCATCTGCGTAGGGAGGCCTCCATGGCCACCTGTGGCCCAGGCACCTGCTCCCACCTGCTTCCCAGGTGGGGCCATATTCAGAGTCAGGCAGGCTTCAGCCTCCAAGAGCCCAGGGCAGTGAGAGCAAGACCAGGTGCAGAACCACAGATCCCCCAAAGAGGCCTGTGAACCAGAGCCCTGCGGCTATTCTTAAAGAAGGCCCACGGGTGATACTGGGCTGTGACTGACCATCCTCTTTGCTGTTTCCCAGGCACCTCGGACCTGAACCCTTTCTCTGACCCTCGCCAGTTTGACCGCTCCTTCTCTGCACTGCCGGCCCTCACGGAGAGCCGCTTCCCTGACCCCAGGATGCATTACCCTGGGGCCATGTCAGCCGCCTTCCCCTACAGTGCCACCCCCTCGGGCACAGGCATCAGCAGCCTCAGTGTGGCGAGCATGCCAGCCACCAGCCGCTTCCACCACACCTACCTCCCACCACCCTACCCTGGGGCCCCGCAGAACCAGAGCGGGCCCTTCCAGGCCAACCCGTCCCCCTACCACCTCTACTACGGTGCGTCCTCCGGCTCCTACCAGTTCTCCATGGTGGCCGGCAGCAGTGGTGGGGGCGACCGCTCACCCACCCGCATGCTGGCCTCCTGCACCAGCAGCGCCGCCTCAGTCGCCACAGGCAACCTCATGAACCCCAGCCTGGGCGGCCAGAGTGACAACGTGGAGGCTGATGGCAGCCACAGCAATTCGCCCACTGCCCTGACCACGCCAGGCCGCATGGACGAGGCCGTGTGGCGGCCCTACTGACCACCCAGGTCAAAGTGGACTGCTCTCACCAGAGGCAGGGACCCCAGGAACCTTCCCAACAAGTGGCTGGCCCAGCGCGCAGGCTCAGGGCAGGAGTGGGACTGCTCCAGGGCAGTGCAGGCCCAGGGGCCACAGGTCCTGAGAGCATCAGCCCAGCCGCGTCTCTGTACAGAGGGGTGGGGACCTCCCCAAGGACACCACCCCCAGCCCAGATCCTAGTCATCTCATCCCACATTCATGTGGGAAAAGTGTCCTCCACCTGCCACCTACCCTGGAATGACCTGGCTGTCTCCAGCTGTGCCCAGCGCTATCACAGGGCCCAGGTCTCCTGGGACAGAGCATCTCTGTTCCAGAAGAGGTGGCATTTGCCCACACCGCTTGACCTCTTATCCACAAGAAGAACTCCCCACCCCACACCTCCTCAGAAGCCCTGTGTGGCCCAGCCCAGCTCCACATTTACACAAACTGAACTGGAACCCCCCCTATACCCGCCCTTCCCCTGGCTGAGAGGGGATCCCCTCACTGTATAGATGGGGAAGGGACCCATCCAGAGAACCCAATAAATCACTGGCAAGAATGGAATGAGAACACCCCCAAGCCAGTTCCCCCAGCTCTGCTTCCCCCAAATTCCTAACAACAAAGAAGCCTCTGTCCCCACCCTAGTGTCTCTGGGTCCCAGGCCCCAGGTAGACTAGCCAATAGCAGCAGGTGCCCCAGACCAGGACTGGCGCCTGCAGACGGGTCCTCTGTGCACTTTACCAGCCCAAGGCATTCACCCTCTGTTCTCATGGTGGAGGCTGGGGATCCCCTTCCTCCTTGGCAGGTCTGTAAGTTGCTATTTTTTAAAAGCACGGGGACTGACCATATAGGTTCTAGTGGAAGTCATTGCAGGGAGGGTCCTGGGGTCAGGTGTCAGCATCCCATCCCACCTAGGTCCAGCCAAGCTGTGCACATCCTCAGTTCCCAGCCTCGTGGGCAGGCCCAGCCAAGCCTCCCAACTTCTGACCCACAACTCTCCATCTCTAGCCAGTCTATGCTCCAAAAGCAGTCCTGAACAAAAGCCAGTTTTTAAAGCTGATTTTAGAAAGAGAAGCTCAGTCAAACATCTTCAGACACACAGTCTTTTACAGGTAAGGCCTCTGAGAATGTATATACCCCGCTCTCTTCTGAGAGTGTGGAATTAGGATCCCCATACCTTAGGGGGTCACATTCCTTCAGCAGCATCTCACCAACTTCCACCAAAGGCTGACCCTGACAGGGGCCAAGGGAGATGCTGAATCTCACTTCTGAGGCTTTTAGACGTTTGTCCAGGCAGATGTATGGGTGTTCTGGTGGAGGTAGGTGGGATGTGAGGGGTAGAGGGCAGTGGCTGCAGAGCAGCAGAACGAGGAGTTGTAAAGGGCTCACCAGCCTCTGGTCAGCCCTCCTGTGCTCAGAGATGAAGCGCTGCCCCTTTGGTTTGCAAATGGGCCTTGCCCAAGGGTTCCAGCTGCATGGATTCTTGTGTATGAATTCTTTGGTTCTAGAAAGCTTACATGGAAAAGGGTAACAAGACTCTCCTAAGGGCTGGAGAGCATGTGGTTTTTAGTCATTGTTTTCACCACATCCTCCATGGCTGTGGTAATAATCTCTCCTACAAAACGCTCCTTAGCGGTTGTCTGTGTTATGGTACCTGGCCTGCCACGCCACCCCCAACCTGTAACAGCCAGATAGGCTCACCAGCTACGTCCTCTGGCAGTTGAGGAAGTCTGTCTGGTGATCTTACTCAAACCCTCCTGCTGCAGTTTCTCTTGTCCTCTCCTCACTGGGAAAAGTAGTCTCCATCTCTTCAAAATTGCTGCTGGGAATGTCCTGCTGACTCCTCCACACAGCAGGCCTCTCCACCCCTTCTCAGGAAGCAGCTACAAACATGTCGCCCTCGCACCTTCTTCACTTCTGTTCTGTGGTTGTAGGCCGGCCCCAGGCCTGTGTGGGAGGCACCCTTGAGTCCCCAGGGCCCAGCACTTTGTAGCCCCACCCCAGATTACTACCCCTTCCTGATACCCAAGTCCTGGTAGGGGCAGGGACAGAAAATAAATTGACCCCCGTGCCTGACCCTGTTAAAAAAGTGATGGCAGCCATGCCGAGTCTGTTTTTAAGACCCATAGTGGGTACAGACAGCCTGGGCTGGTAGAAATTGGTCCTTATTTACAAGGCTGCTTTAAAGTTGTACTGGACAAACACTGATTTAGAAAGCACAAGAAAACTGAGGGGTTTTGATACCATATTACTGTCAGCCTGTTGGTGGTGGGTACAGATCCTTTGTGACACATTGTCATGCTGAGGTGTTAATGCCTGCTACACTCTATCTTCATAGAACCATCCCAGAGCTGGGAAGAGGGTGGGAAGGGTGGAAACTGCTTTGCACTATAATTTTGCTTGGTGTGTTTGTTTTTAATGCACAACTTGCTTGTACAGTAAATTGTCTTCTGTACTATTTAACTGTAAAATGGAATTTTGACTGATTTGTTACAATAATATAACTCTTGAGATGTGTTGAAGGATCCCAATGCCAAACTTCTAGGGCTGTGTGCATGGGGATGGGGTGGGGGGCTGGGAGAGGATGGAGGCCTCCCTCTGTGGCCAAGGAGGAGGAGGCAGGGTTTGGAGGCAAGAAGGAGATTAAACCCTCTGTTTGGAGGCGCTTGGTGCCTTGGGCTCCTGGCATCCAGCTCCATCAGCACCTGCCACAGAAACCACCCTGGGCAAGTACAGCCGGCAAGGCCTCTTCCTGGTGTGGCTGAAGCCCGAGAGGACCATGAAACAGGTCAAGGGGCCCCCCTCCCCCCCTCCACTTCTCAATCACAATTGGCCCATGATTTTTCACAAGTAAACAGAAGAGTACATCACAATCAGCCTGCTTCCCAGGCTCAGAGTTGGGGAGGGGGCAGAGGTAGGTGGAGTATAAAGCAACCTTGGCGTGAGGGCCCCTGGGGACCCATGTTTGCTGGAACAGTAGCAAGTTAGCATCAGAGCTGCAAAGCAAGCAGCTGCACCAGCTCCCCCATTTTGCAGATGAGGTGACTAAGGTGCAAAGAGGCGGGTGTTGCTTGGCCACATATGTCCCCAGAGTTGTTTGTGGCTGGTGGTGGGGGCTGTGGGTGTGATGGTGTGGGGACCTGGCATGCCAGCACTCCTCCCCACCCTGCCAGCAAGGAGGCCTGGCCCATCGTGCCTATACAGCTGGAACTTATGCAGGGGAATTTTCATAAAACAGGCCTTATTTTCAAGTGAAAATATTTCAAAAGCTTTGCCCCGTTCAGTTGGGTTGGTCTCCTTGAAACCTAACACCCCACAGGAAGTCCCCATTTCCCCATCCTAAGCCCTCTGTCCTGTAGCACCCCAACTCAGGGTCACCAGGTTGTTGTCAAGCAGGAACCCAGCCACGGCTGCAGGATTTCGCTGTGGGTGTGCTCTGAGCGGCATCTGCCTGGGGCGAGCAGGGCTAGTCCCGCAGCAGAGTCTACAGGCCAACCCTCTGTTTCCATATATGTGTTTATTTGGGGTCACTGTATAGGGAATGATGGAGATTATGAGGATTCCATAGTTCAAGCCCCTCCTCACCAGCTGACCTTTGGTGCCACAGTTGATGAGAGAAGAGCTGTGGCTTCCAGAGCCCCTGACTGACTCAAAGTTCCATCACCTTCACCCCATCAGGCACAGACCAGCTCACCCAGCTTCCCAAGGGGAAAACAGGCCCAGAGAGATGTGGGCTTGCCTGAGGTCACAGTCTGAAGGTTCTGGGGGAAGTGCTGCAGTAGCCACAGTGCCCCGCAGGTGGCAGCAGGTGGGCAGCCAGGGGACACGTCCCTCCAGATGAAGGTGAGAAGGGGCTGTCTCAATTGCAGCCAGAATTCAGGTCAGGTATTAGAAGAACTTCCAAACCTCTGGAAGTTCATCCCTAAAAAAGCCTGGGAAATGTCTTGATGTTTGAAGAAAGAAGGGTTTCCTTTCTTCCTTTAGCTATGTGCCTGTGGGGGGTCCCTGTCCCTCTCTGAGCCTTTTTATGCAGATAACACATGAGCACCTACTGTGTGCCAGGTGTGTAGTAGAACCACAGGTTCCATGATGCTTAAAGGTCCTGCTTTAGGACAGGGGTTTAGTCGGCTTGGAGGAAAGGTTGATGTTCCTAGTCCAGCAACTCCAGCCACTTGAAGCTCTGGCCCAGGCCCCCCCACCCCCCAACCTTCCCAAACCACCAGCAGGAGCTTAGGACGTGAAGCAGCTGGTCCACGGTGATGAGCCCCTTTTATTCCAGAGCCTCGGGTCCTGGGATTCCACTTGAGAGGCTCTAGGAGTCACTCTGATTTGGGAGGTGTCTACAGTTTCACCAGCCCCACCCCCAGCCTCATGGCCTGGGGCTGGCCTGGTGATAGGCTGAGAGAGGTGGCACCGGCCCGGGGCTCCCAGAGGTGGGCTCCTGTCCACTGGGCTGTGCTGGGCCCACTGAGGGATGAAGAGGCCTCACCCTGGCATGCCCACCTCAGGGAGCAGCCCTGGGACGGCTGAGCTTCTGTGCACAGGGATGGCTTTGCTTTTATTCTGGGAAATGGCTGCTCTGGCAGGGTTTTACACGAGAGTGACGTATGCCCAAAGGGGAAACTGAGGGTCTGAGGAGAACCCGGTGCAGGGCCAGCACTGGTGCTACGAGGCGGGTCAGGGTGGGCGTAGACTTCTCCCTCTCCTGCCCTGCCCCAGGCTGCACCCCATAATCACAGCCATGCAGACTACCCCTCCATGGCCCTGGGGCAGCTCCCAACCGCACCAGACACTCCACTTGACCACATGAGCAGGGATTGCCTCAGTGGGTCGGTTCGCTTTGGGGTCGTAAATGAAATGAGCTGTCAAACAGACGGGTGGGGGGAGCCGAAGTGAAAGAATGGACTGTTCCTTGTGGAAAGCCAGAGTGCCCCCCACTGCTCCCCAGGAGGACTGGGAGCTTGGTGGGGAGGGCCCTCAGCCCCCCCGACATCCGCATCCTCCCTGTGTGGCCCAGCGGCGAGAGGGGCCTGGGGAGCCGGATTCCAGCCTTCCTATTTTTAGTTCTGCAGCTAAACGTACACTGTTTTATATATTTATATTCACCGGCAGAGAGAGCCCGTCCTGAGCCAGTCCTGGAGGACGCCCTCCGGCAAAGTGGGTGGAGCAGCCCGAGGGCCAGCTTTCTGGAGCCACCTTTCCTTCCTGCCCGCGCAGGCTGCTGGGAACAGTTGCGGCCTCAGTGGCCCTATTGGGTGGCCGCTGTTTGGGCCACCCCACCCCACTCTGCTCTTTGGGTCTGGTGTCTGCGAAGCCTTAGCAGAGGTCGTTTACCTGTTCACCAAACAGACCCAAGCCCGCCCTCATGCCCAGGTGCCAGAGAGCAAGAAGAAAAGGCAAATAAGTCACAGGCCTAGGAGGGCACAGGGGGAACAGGAAAACAGGTGTGCCGGCCCAGGGGATACTCGGTGTGGGTGAGACAAGATGGAAAGAGGAGCAGAAATTCGCCAGGTGGAGAAGCAGCAGCAGGGCCTTCCAGGCAGAGGGAACTGCATGCGTAAAGGCTGGAGAACAGGAGTGTAGCTGAACTGGACAGGACAGTGGGGAAGGCGAGTAATTGCAGTGGGAGAGGAGGCATAAGACCCAGGTTATGGGGACTGAAGGCCAAGCTGAGGGGCTTGGATCTGACCCTGAAGGTACCGGGCAGCCAAGCCAAGCCGTGGCAGCACACTCAGGTGGGTGCGCGTTGGAGTGTGTGGTGGTGTGGAGCTTGGACTGCACGGGGGTGCAAAGGCCTTCACAGGCTACTTCAGTAGTCCAGGCAAAGGACGAAGTCTGTGCAAGATGGTGGGAGGAAGAGCTAAGTGATCCTAAGGCATCTTTAGCCCTGACATCACAGGAGAACCCCGTGCCCCAAACCTCTGGTTTCAAAGTGTTTCTCAGTTTCTCAGCACTTGGGGCATTTGATGGAACCACTGGAGGTCTTAATAATAGTTTTTGTTATTACCAACTGCATAAACAGTGGCCCTGCCCTCCCCCTGGCCCTCCACCCCAGAAGTTCCTAGTGAAGCCTTAGGTCCTGCTGCAGGGCCCCGAATCACACCCAAAGCCACATGCAGTTTCTCAGACTCAAGTGTCCAGACACTCGCTCATTCGGTAACTTGAAGACATAACAGTTGTAAGACCCTGAATCTGAGGTTCCCAAGTTCTATGTATTACATTTTAAAATTGCATTCAATAACACATAGTCCTGGGGGAAAAAGTAGATAATACAGATTACCTCCCCCCACAAAAAGCACAAAAAAATTATCCATAATCCCAGCCTTCCAAAGATAACCATTCTTAATATTTTCAGGGTTTTTTCCCCATTCACATCTTTATTTTCTATAAATATATAAGTGCTTTTCTAGGAACACACATTTTTCTAGCCAGGTATGCACCGTACATACAGTAAATCAATTAATATAATAAACATGATCTAGAATGAAATCACCAGAAGGATGGGGTTATTGCTGTTTTCTATTGTCTTCTCTATATTTCTGTCTTCCAACTTTTCTAAAATGAGCACATTTGTTAGGAGTAGAGTAAATTAATTTCTAGACTTTGATAAGTATCCAGGCAGAGGAATTCAAGATCATGCTTGGACTAACTCAGTTGACATTAGCTGAGGCATCACTTCTTCCAGGTAGCCTCCCCTGATAACCTCATACTAGGTTTGATGCCTTCTCTATGCATTTATCTCTAAAATAATAACAGTGACAACAGCAATACTGCCTGCCAGGCACTATTATAAATATTGTGCCATTTTAAACTCAGCCCATTGAGGTATATACTGTCATTTCCCCATTTTACAGATGAGAAAACTGAGGAACAAAGAATTCCCTCCCAATCCTAAGAAGAGCAGAACAATACCTGAAAAGGTTGAACTTAAGTTTCCAATCAGGTAAAGGTATTAGAGGCTCAAAGTAAGAATTAAGTTGACTTTAGGAAAAAGGTAATATTTCTTGCACACCTGAGTTTGTGCCCCATGACCCATACTTGCCATAAAGGTGGATCATCAGAGGAAAAAAGAAAAGAAGAAATGAGAAAATGTCTTTTTGTAAAAAAGCAGAAGCAGAAAAGATGCAAGGTTTAGGGCTCTTTCTCTGCTTCTGAGAGTGATGTGTATGCCTTTCTGATTTTTGATTCTACGATTTCATGAAGCATAATATCAAAAGATAGAAATCACTGTCTCTGTACCTTTTGGTGACCCCCATCCCATCCTGCCCCACTCAAGGGGACACCCTGGGAATGAGTCCTCATTATGGTGGGGCTCACTCACCCTGGATATGCATGCAGTGGGATTATCTGCCATGGTGGCAGCCTTTCTCTGCCTCAGACAAGTCTATTTCTTTTTCCATGAAAACAACTCGGTCCTAAATCACTGACGCCTGAAATTACAAAAATACGAGGCCCATATTATCATAAAACTATTTTAACACCGTGGGGCCCTCTTGGTGGCAGGAAGGGTGGCCAAGAGCTCCATGGCAGCTCCTCCCAGTTGCAGCCCCTGGAAATGCTCAGAGGGATGAGAAATTTGGTTTTCATTAGCAGCAAATGTGAGGAGTCCTGTCGCTCTGAATGGACCTTTGATTCTGGCTGGCAGTGGAATCTTTCCAGGACCCAGTGAGTTTTGTTTTGTTTTGTTTTTTTCATAGAAAATGGGTCAGGCCCTTCCAGCTTATATCTCCCCAAACTACGCAGAAATTGGGCAACACCCCAACCTCTTGACTTCTAAAGTCAACAGCTGGGGCCGGCAGGAGAGGCACCCGAGACCATTCAGCTTTATTGACTCTGAGGTTTTATTAAAAATGTTATGTTTCCTTGAGGTCGGCGCCAGACCCAACAAGAAGACTGGCCAGTGAGGAGCTGGCATGGGCCAAAGGGATTTTCACCACCTGGAAGACAGCCCACCTTGACCTGCTTTCTTTCCACCCCGGTGACCCCCAGAAATAGCCTCCACTTTGGAGTCTCCACAGAAAAACCCATTTCTTCCCTTCTGTCCACCGCTCTACTTCATGTGAAAGAACATTGGCCTGCTCTGTTACTCATTCGACACATCTTGGTTAAGCGCCTACTGGAGTGTTAGGTGTTTGAAATGCAGCAGCAAGTCAACATGCTCAGCTCCATGGATCTGACACCCTGATTGGAGAGAAAGTCCATTAATGGGCAAATAAATGTATTACATGATTTCAGATAATAATAAGGGCTAAAAAACAAAGTGATATGATGGAGGAAGGTGGAAACTTGGAAGGCAACATTAGAGAAAGTGGTCAGGGAAGACCCACTGAGAAGTGGGCTGTAGGCTACCATGAGCTTGGCCAGGTGCAGCCCAATCTCAGCTACTGTGCTACGTGGGGTGTCTGTACTGGGGGCAGATCAACACGGTGTCTGGACTTTGGTATGACTTTCCTGATGATGTGCGACAGCGGAGAGGAGCCAAAGCAGTTCTCCTTCACCTGGCAGAGACAGCAGTACACCTTCACAGCCCCGCCCAAGGGCTGTGCTAACTCTGCTCCCCATCACAGTATCATTGCCAGGGACAGCTTAGGTCAGGCTCCCTGAAGCAGACCCAGAGACAGGGATTTTTGTGGGGTGGTTTTTCAGAAGTGAATTAAGGGCAGTAGGACAGAGCAGGGGAAGAAAGCTAGTCCGTGATGCCTTTGGGCCAGAGGCTGG
This sequence comes from Smutsia gigantea, assembly GCA_032199065.1. Lineage (NCBI taxonomy): Eukaryota > Metazoa > Chordata > Mammalia > Pholidota > Manidae > Smutsia > Smutsia gigantea. Next base: position 651,239 of record JAVSCE010020720.1, on the reverse strand, counting down.
CTTCACTGTAGTTACATGGGGGCTTCTGGAGCTTGACTTGCATCACTGAGTTACCCTTCAAGAAGACAGTCTCTTGTACTTCTATGTCAGTCATTCAGACAGTGTGGCTGGCTGATCCCCCCCAGAGAGGTGACACATTGCCGGTAAGATCCCTACTAATGGGTAGAGAGCAATTTTCCAGTGAAAGGAGCAGATATGAGCTCTTGGCAGCCAACATGCATGTGATGTCAGTGTGATGGACATGGTTGATGTTTGTGAAATGTCAGGATGATCAGGGACATTATAATGCTTACTGCTGGAAAGTCACTCATACCCCCTTTACTGGGCCAGTGCCCCACATGGTGCTACTGTGAACCTTGGGAGCAAGAAGTGGCAGGAATATGCATGCAGAGGGTAGAAGGTAAACCCTCTTCCACGAGAAAGCTACTAGCTCTTTTTTTTATTATGTTAAAATACACATACTATAAAATTTATCATCTTGACCATTTTAGATATACATATCAGTGGTATTAAGTACATTCACATTTTTGTGTAACCATCATCACCATTTCTCTTGTAAACTGAAACGCTATATCCATTAAACAATAACCCATAAGACCCTGGCAACAACCATTCTGCTTTCTGTCTCTATGATGTTGACTACTCTAGTATCTCATATAAGTGGACTCATAGTGTTGGTCTTTTTGAGACTGGCTGATTTCACTTAGCATAATGCCCTCAAGGTTCATCCATGTTGTCACATACAACAGGATTTCCTTCTTTTTTTAAGGCTGAATATTATTCCATTGTATGGGTATACCACATTTTGCTTATCCATTTATCTGTTGATAGACATGGGTTGTTTCCATGTTTTAGCTATTGTGAATAAGGCTGCTATAAAGATAGTTTTACAGACATATCTTCAAAACCCTGCTTTCCATTCTTTTAGGTACTTACCCAGAAATGGGATTGCTAGATCATATGCTAATTCTATTTTTAATTTTTTGAAGCACCAGCATACTGTTTTCCAGGAGCTGCACCATTTTACATTCCCATCAAAAGTGCACAAGGGTTCCAATTTCTTCACACCCTGACCAACATTTGTTATAGAAAGCTATCAGTTTTGAGAGAAAGACAGAGATAGTTCTGCAGAGGTCCACGCTGCAGTGCAAGCTGCCCAGCTATTTAAACCACATGACCAAGAAGATTCCACAGTACTAGATAAGGAGATTGGGTGGAGTGTTTGGTAAACCCAAGGGCCAGTGAAGATTCCTAGGATTTTCTGAAGCAGAGAACAACTCTCCTTTTGAAATACAATTTCTGGCATGCCACTGGATCCTAGTAGAGACCCAGTGTGAGACACCAAGCAACCACGTAACCCAGACTTCCGTCACGGGCTGCACACCATCAGATCCACCAGGTCAGGCTCAGGAAGGCAGAGCAGCAATCCATTGTAGAATGGAAGTGATAGACTATTTGGAATTGGGACTAGGCAGATCCAAGTAGGCTCCTTGAAGAGGTGTCCCAGACCCCCAGGTCACCTATTTCTGTCACATCTACACCTACCCCTTAACACACACCTGTGGCCTCATGGTCACAGTTCCCTGCAGTCAACTGCCATAGCAGGGAAGGACTCACGTCTGGCTCATAGGTTGGCACATAGGACTATGAGCAATAGATTTCGTCATCCTTTCATATGGAGGAAGAAGTGTTACATGTGGGCACCAACTCGCGGGCAGGCTGCTCGGCAGCCTGAAAGGACAAGATCAGATTTTAGATGGTGCGGTGTGGTTGCAGGAGGCCTACCTGAGGAAGAGACAATTGGGCAGGATGTGTGGGAGACCTCAGTGCGCACAGAGAGAGCCTCTGCATTCGGGAAGCCCCACCACCCTTGGGACCCTGTGAGGCGAGTCCCTTTGTGGCCGCAGCAGGCTCTAGGTGTGCGCTCCTGTCTCAGCACGGTCTACCCGGGGCCAACTTTGAGAAGAGGATTCATGTGAAAGTGAATTTCTTAAAGAAGTGTTCGCAGGACAAGCCAAGAACAGAATGGGGGCGCTGGACCCCGAAAACGAAGAAGTCAGCTTGAACTTGGCCTATAGCAGGCCTGGAATGTCAGTTACTCCTGTTTCTTCCCAGCTGGAGGCAAGTGAGCTGGACTTCCATGCTCCTCCATGTGCACCTGGCAGACGTTATCATGCTAAGGTGCTTCACAGGGCATCAATGCCCCCGTACCTCTGGCTGTGTGCGTGTGTGTTGTATGTGTGTGTACAAGCAAAGAGCTCTGGTAGCTCAAGGGGAGGCCTGTGAAGACAGTTGCAGGAGTGTGCTGTTAGAAGCAGAGGCACACAGGAGGGCCTCATGGAAATGGAGTGTCAGCTACAGTCTGACACGCCTTGGCATTGCCCGCCCCGTACACTGGGTCACATGGTGTTACCCCCTATATTCATGTTCTTCCTGGAACCTCATTTGACTGGCCTTATTTGGAAATAGGATCACTGCAGATGTAATCAGTTGAGATGAGATCTCACTGGCATAGGGTGGGCTTCTGATCCAATAGGACTACTGTCCTCATAAGAGGAGGAGAGACAGAGACAGACGCAGGTCTCGTGAAGCAGAAGGCATAGATTGGAGTGACGCATCCATAAGTCAAGGGACCACCAAGGATCAGAGGTCAAAGGACCACCAGCAGCTGGAAGAGAGGCATGGAACAGATTCTCTCAGAACCTCCAGAGGGAACCAACTCTGCCAACACTTTGATTTCAGATTTCTCGTCTTCAAAACTGTGAAAGAATAAGTACACAGATGAGTACAGCACAGGAAATAATAGTCAAAAAATTATAATAACTATGTATGTTGACAGATGGTAAGTACACTTACTGTGGTGTATTTAGTAATGTATATGATTGGTGAATCACTATGTTGTGCCCCTGAAACCAGTATAATGTTACATATCAACTATATATATTTTTTAAAACTGTGAGAGAATACATTTCTGTTGCTTTAAACCACCCCGTGTGTGGCACTTTGTTACTGCAGTCCTAGAAAACAAATACACCTGGGTGACTGGCAAGGAGGGCGGCCCACAGGGCCACGTGGCTTTGACAGGGAGGCCGACAGCCTTGCACTGTCACCTTTTGGCCAGTGAGAAGTGGAACAATACTTAACGTTCCAAACACAAAACAAGAAAAGGAAAAAACACATACTTCACCACCTTCCAGGAGGTGAGGAACTGCCAACCCACCCAAGAGGAACCTGGGTCCAGGCTATGGACAGGAGCACCGTTAGTCCAGGCTAGAAAACATACTCAGATGTTTCTGAGGTTGTTTTTGGAATCACACCTGGCCAGATGGGAAAGGTGCCAGGCTTGGCAGCTGGACCAAGGCCCAGTTAGGGGACGAGGAGGGAGCAGCTGGGACCAGGTGAGCAAGCAAGGGGGATCTCTTTCCTTTGTCCGTGAATGTATTTTTAGGAAGAACAGAGGAGTGAAGAGCCTGGCTGGGGTCTTGCCAAGTTGTCCCTCTGGGTGGTAGACCAACAGCCATATTGCTTTAGTTCTGGCATCTTTTATTGAACAGAGCATCCACCAGGTCAGAGGACATTCTGGAGCAAGAACGCACTAGAAACAGCATCTCCCAAACTTCACTCACTCAAGTACCACCTTCCTGCTTTTTGCCACATCTGGCACATGGCTACATTAGTATTTTACTTAACATTTTTCTTTAAAATTTGCCTCTTTCTAGTCTCTTCAACAAGCATACGAAAAGATGCTCAACATCACTAATCATCTAGGAAATGCAAATCAAAGCCACAGAGAAATATCACTGCACACCCTCTAGAATGGCTGTAATTAAAGGAAAGGAAAATAGCAAGGGTTGGCAAAGATGTGAAGAAATCAGAGCCCTCTACATTTCTGGTGGGACTGTCAAATGGTGTAGCCACTTTGGAAAACAGTTCGGCAGTTCCTCAAAAAGTTATACACAGAGTAACCATATGACCCAGCAATTCTGCTCCTAGATACATACCCAGAATTGAAAATAGGTATTCAAGCAAGTACTTGTACATGAATATTCATAGTAACACTGTTACCGACAGCCAAAAGGTGGATACAACCCAAATATCCATCAGTGGGTGAAAGGGTGAACCAGAGCTGATATATCCATACCATAGAATATTATTCGGCAATAAATGGGAATGAATATGGATGAACCTTGACTACATTATGCTAAGTCAAATAAGGCAGACACAAAAGATCACATATTACATGATTCCATTTATATGAAATATCCAGAACAGTTAAATTCAGGGAGACAGAAAACAGATGAATGATTGCCAGAGGCTAAGGGACGGGGACAAGGAGCGACTGCTTGATGGATACAGAGTTTCTCCTTTGGGGGTCATGAAATGTCTTGGCACTAGGTAGAGGTGATGATTGCACAGCATTGTAAATGTACTAAATGCACTGAATTGTCACATTCAGTGTACAAGGGAATTAACAAAAGATGGAAACAATCCAAATGTCCATCATGGATGAAAGGGTAAAAAAATGTGTTACATTTTTGGCCATAAAAAGGAATGAAATACTGATACATGCTACAACATGGATGAACAGGGATTTATCACAGGGGTGTGTCCAAGGTGTGACCCCACAAAGAACATGTTGAACACTCCCCAGAAAGCACAAACCCAGCCTCATCTGCACCCAGAAAAGACCATCCAGAAGCAGCCTGATGTCAGAGCCGAGGTTTCCCAGTGCCCTGGCCCTCTCTTTCCAGGTCGGGGCCAAAGATAGTAACTCTTGGCTGATCTAAAGAAGTGGACAGGTGCCATCTGTCCAGGGATGGGATGCCCCATGAGACTGCTAGCCATGAGGAAACAGAGGCACATCTTCATGGGGCTTAATGATCAAGAAAATCTGCTTTTCCTGAGAAAGTTCTTCCATAAAGGAATTTGTTCAAAGGGAGAATAATACACTGTCTTTCAGCAATTCTAAGAGGCACCATTTCTCACATGTTTATGTCTCTGAACTCGGGATGTGTCTTACAATAGATGTTGGCCAGGGGCCCTCTGGATGGAATTATCATTGCCTGCTCAAGCCAAATATGACTCTAGTATGCGTTTCTGTGGTTTGGAAGGAAATCATGGAGACAATACAGGAGTATTCTTTTAACCTCTAAGAACCAAAAAGCTGTGGGGACGGGGTAGGGAGGTGGTAAAGCAGACGTGTTTAGCAGCATTCCTCACCTGGGAGGGAGCAAGATACAATGACAAAGCCAGTATAAGGGCCCAGTGCCAGGGACTCTCAGTCCATCAATGGATTCTTTTTCCTGGTGATAATGCTCAATGGTGTGCTGATAAACCAGTCCCTGAGGGAGGAGAAAAAGCCGTGAATTGTAGCATTTGCCAATTGCCATGGTGTAAATAGTCCCAACATGGCTGATTCTAACTAACAGTTTAAAAACCAGTTTGTAAAATTTCTGAATACTTAACAATCAACCCATTACTGATCACAGATGTATACATACCTGGGTAAACACTCATCGGATACACTTATGATTTGTCCACTTTATTATATGTAAACTTTAGCTCAATAGAATGTTTTTAAAAAAACAAATAAAGAGAAATCTGCATCACCAACACTTGGCAGTGCAGAGGGCAATATTTTGAAAAAGCATGAGCGTTGGTCACTCTGGGTCAGAGTCAGATTTTGAATGTGAAGTTTATTTTCATATAAATTTTCTTTTTAGGAATGCACAAGAGCACTTGATATACGATATGCATCTAAGTGAAAGCTTAGGTTAAGTATGAGATAAAAATACTAAGTGATAAGAAAGTATTATGTCTTAGTTTAATTTACAGCATTTTTATGTATATGTGTGTGTCTATATTCCATGATCTTATAGATTTCTTGAAATAACAGGTTCATTTATTCTTTTTTTTTTTTTTAGTTTTACAGCTGTTCTCAAGAGTTGAGTAGAACATTGGACCAGAAATCAAGAGATGGGTTCTAGGTATTGATTTGCTGCTATGTGACCTTGGACAAGTCAGTTACCCTCTCTGAGCTTTAGGTTCCCTGTCTAAAATAGGGTGATAACTACTATCTACCTCATATCGCTGTTGAGCACCCTGCTTTTGTGGGTTGTGCTGAGAGCTCAGTAAAAGGCAGCAAATTGTCATTGTTGTTATTGCTTATATTCTGAGCCTCCATCTGTGAAATGAGCCCAAGTCCTAGGTGTGCTGGGGAGAGCCACTGAGCTAATGCATATAAATGTGCTATGCAAACTGGAAAGTGCTCTGCTAATGGAAAGGATTGTTAAGAACAGTCTAAAGACTGTGAGCAATAGATGCGGGAACACATCAGGGCAGCCCAGCCACGAGTGCTCACACCCCCCAAGGGAAAACGTGAAAAGGGAACCACGAAACGATGCATCAAAGCTCAAACCCACACTTCCACATGTGGAAGCATCTGTCAGCCTGCGGTTAGACCTGCCGTCCCAGCCTGGCCTCTTGGTCATGTCAGAATGAAGAAGTGGCCATGGGAACAGCCTCCTTTTCTGGAAGGGGTGACGTAGGGACTTGGACAAGGGTAGGGGATGAAGTGCCAGAAGCTGAACTGAAAACGTTCCCAGCAAGGGCCCTCATGCAGTCCTGCCCAGTGGCACCATGGCAAGACCAGAGGGCCCCAAGGCCAAGGGACATGGCCTTCACTGCCAGAGAAGCTGGGTTCAAATCCCAGCTCTGCCCCTCACTAGCTGAATAGCCTTGGGCACACTTCTCTCTGAACCTCAGATCCTATAGCTGAGAATAATAACTGCTTTGGGATTGTTGGGAGAATTAAGTTAGACAATGTATGCAAAAGGCTTAGCAGGCCTGGCACATTATAGGTGCCCCAGAGAACATCTCTATAACACTGGAGAAGCAAAATCAATTCCATCAAGCGCCATACCCCTGATGAATCAGGTGAGGCCAAGAGGGAAATTCACTTTTAATGGGATGCAGTTAGTGCTAAGGATAGCAGGAAGGACCGGGTGCTGCAGAAAGGCACAAGGGAGTGGTCACCCCATATGGGGGTGTGGAAGGGCTCCTGGGAGAGCTGAGTCTCATCTGGTGGGTACCAGGCAGCTGAGCAGTGGTGGGCAGGAACCGCATTCCTGGCACAGCGTGAGCAAAGCCTGGAGGCCTGGGGCTACCAGGAGCTACACAAAGGAATGGAGCCCTGAAGACAGACCCCTCATCTCTAGGTTGGGAGTCACAGGGAAGCCAGTGTTTCTTCCTTATTCTATCCTTACTCAGCTGACAGTGAAGTGGCTATTGCTTCCACCTGTAGAGTTGGAGACTGAGCTCCCCAGCACCCAAAGCATTTAAGTGCAACCTGGGCTGGTCTCTGGCCTCTCACCTCAAACACATTCCTCTCTGCTGTAGGGGGCTGATGCCTGCCACCTGCATTTCCCAAGCTCCCTTGCCAGTGGGTTTCCAGTTGGGTTTTGCCAAGGCAAGGCAGTGGCAGACTTCAAGGAGGGTATGAAGAGGGAAGCCGGAATATTCCTCCTCAATGAGATCGCCAGCAGCAGCTGCATATCCCCTGTGCTCCAAGCCCTGCCCAGCAAGGCTCCAGCTGGCACCAGGTGGCCCAGGATCCTGCGCTCTGCCAACCCCACCACCTCCCCTGGTTTGCCCATCCCCACGGTGGTGGTAGTTGCCCCCAGGGACTACTCTCTGGGTTGACGCATCAACCCCTCTCTGGCTTCTCAGCTCTCCCATAACCTGTTTATTGAGTCCTTCTGTCTGAAATACTTAGTCTCCTGTTTCTTGGTTGGACCCTGAGTGACATGAGACCTTCCTGAAGGCATGGGACAGGACTCTAAGTCACGGAGAGGAGGCTGACCTGGAAGGTTCCTTGTAAGCCTGGGACTCTCATCCAGGCAGCCTCAAACCCCCTCATCCCAAAGCCAACTTCTCCTTGTGAGACAGGCCAGGCCAGCTCCACCCAGTCAGGCCCTGAACCCCGACTCCGATCGCCAACCACCAGGGAAGTCCAGTGGCCTTTTCATGGTACCCCAGAGCAGAGAGTCGGGTCTGGATAGCAGGGAAGAAACCCAGATGGCTGGGAAATGCCCTTGCCCCACAGGTTTATAGACTAGCTCCTGCTTGCAAGCCAGGAAAGGCCTCCAGCACCCTCTGTGGCTGCATTCCCAGGGTGTTTGAGGGTGAGGAAACTGAGGCTCACAGGGAAAGTGACTTTCTCAGAACTCCCAGGCAGCAAGCAGCAGAGCCAGGGCTGGAACCCGGGCCTCCAGGCTCCTGGCCAGGGCTTTTTTCCCTCGTGTCCTCCTGTCGCTGGCCCACCGCACAGGAAACGGGTTCTCAGGTCCACTGGGAGAGTGGGCATCACCCAGCTGCCTTCTGGTGCTGCTGAGGCCCACCGGGGCGCTGTCCTTCAGGAATGTTGCCTGGGCAACCCTAAGGATGCTCACTGCAGTCTTGGTGAAAGTGGAAAGCTCAGGGAACCTCCGTAGGGGGTCGGCCCAGAGCGCGGCACGCCCACACCCGGCGCTCCCGCGCAGCCATTGGACCAAAGGTGGCCCTCCCCGTGTGCTCTCCTGCTGGAGACCACGTCAGGGGGCACGGAGAACCCTGAGCACGGCTCAGCGTGAAGGGTGGGTCCGCGGTTTGGAGCAGGAAACAACTCGTTTTTCACTGAAAACCCTTTATGCTATTTGTGTGGCTGCCATGGGCACAGAACTGTTCTAAGAATAGTTAATAAAGCTGTTTTTAATATTTCATTTTAGAAAATAAGAAAAAAGTAGAGCTGGGCTCCGAGTGCTTATGTGGAAACATGCCCCCTGATAAACGAACCATCACTGTGCGCAGTGCTCCCTTTAGGAGGAAAAGGGTTTGCTTACATATGGAAAGAAAAATGCCTGGAAGGGCCCTCACCAAACTGTCCACAGAGGTTAAGATTTGGGGGGGGGGAGGGAGAGAGAAGATAAAGGGCTTTGCCTTTTACTCTATATACTTCTGAATATTTTCACATTTTCCTAAAGAATTTTTTTATTTTTGTAATTAAAAGAAGAAAGAAAGAGAATGTATTTTTAACTAAAAATCTCTGTGGTTTGCTGGGGTCTCCTCTGGTCTGCTGGCTCATGGCTGGCTCAGCCTGAAAGCCTGAACCTCCTCTGGCTAAAGGAGGGATCGAGACAGCCTAGGAGCCCTGCCTCCGTGCTGCACACAGCTTGGCCTGTGCTCTTAGGATGCCTAGAGAAAGAAAAAATGAGGTGGGACGGGGGTATTGGCAAAGCCCATGCCGTCAGCTAATACAACAAGTATGCCAAAGGCCCCTGTATCTTATGTACGTTCTGCATCCAGAGTTTTGTGTTCAGCCCCCCATGGAAGAAGGATCTGGACAGATAAGAGGGTTGAGAAGTGGGAGGTAATAAGAGTGAGAGGCCCAGAGCACCATTTGGAGGATGACTGGAGGACCAGAGAAGAGACCTAGATAGCTGTAACTTAAGTGGGTTACTGTGTTCCATTCAGTCCCAAGAGAAAGGACTGGAACCTACAGGAGGAGACCTCCAGTCTATGAAGGTGGTCTTTGTATCAGAAATAACTACCAAAAGAAAAGAAGAACAAAGGGGAAGCCATCACGCGTCCTGATTCCAAACTCTATTACAAAGCTGTAGTAATCAAAAGAGTATGGTGTTGGCATAAAAGATGCATAGATCAATGGAACAGAACGGAAATCCCAGAAATAAACCCATGAACATACTGTTAATTAATTTACAAAAAAGGAGCCAAGAATAATGCAATAGGGGAAAGGACAGTCTCTTCAATAAATGGTGTTGAGAAAACTGACAGCTACATGCAAAAGAATGAAATGACCATTTTCTTACATGGTACACAAAAATAAACTCAAAATGGACTAGACTTGGATATGACATCTGAAACCATAAAACTCTAGAAGAAAATTAGGCAGTAAGGTCCTCGACAAGAGTCTTGGCAATTTTTTGAATTTGACACCAGAAGCAAAGGAAACAAAAACAAAAATAAGCAAGTGGGACTCCTTCAAACCAAAAGGCTTTTGTGCAGCCAAGGAAACCATCAGCAAAGTAAAAAATTAAGCTACCTAATGGAAGAAAATATTTGCAAATCATATTACCTGATGAGGTTAATATCAAAAATATATAAATAACTCATACTCAATAGCCAAAAAACAAACTCCAAGTAAAAATTTGGAGGGGGTTCTGAATAGAGAGTGTTTCAAAGAAGACAGACAGATGGCCAACAGGTACATGAAAAGATGCTCAACATTACTAATCACCAGGGCAACGCGAATCAAAACCCCAGTGAGCTATCACCTCACACCTGTTACAGTGGCTATTATGAAAAAGACAAGAAATAACAAGTGTTGGTGAGGCTGTGGAGTTAGGGAACCTTTATACACTGTTGATGGAAATGTAAATTGGTGTAGACACTGTAGAAAATAGTACGGAAGTTTCTCAAAATTAAAATATGATCCAGCAACTCTACTTCTGGGTATTTATCTGAAGAAAACAGAAACACTAACCTAAAAAGATACATGTACCCGATGGTCATTTCAACATTATTTACAATAGCCAAGGTGAGAAGACAACCTAAGTATCCATCAATAGATGAATGGGTAAAGAAAATGTGGTACATATAGATGCAATGGACAATGAGCCACAAAAAACAAGGAAATATTGCATTTGTGACATAGATGGACCTGAGGGCATTATGCTAACTGAAATAAGTCAGACAGAAAAAGACAAATATTGTATGATCTGTCTTATATGTGAAATCTAAAATCAAAACAAAACAAAATAACCAAACTCACAGGTACAGAGAATAGATTGGTTGGGGCCATAGGCAGGCATTGGGGGAGTGGGCAAAATTGGGGAAGAGGGTCAGAGGTCCGGTACAAACTCCCAGTTACAAAATGAATGTCCTAGGCATGTAAGGGACAGCATGGAGACTATAGTTAATAATACTGTATTGCATATTTGAAAGTTGCTAAGAGAATAGATCCTAAAAGTTCTCATCACAAGAAATGAAAATGTGGGACCTATGTATGGTGACAGATGTTAACTAGACTTAATTGTGGTGATTTTTTGCAATATATACCAATGTGGAATCATTACGTTGTGCACCTGAAACAAATATAATGTTGAATGTCAATTAATCCTCAACTTTTTGTAAAGTTAAAGAAGAAAGAAAGAACTGCCAACAGACAGACGGAGCTGCCCTGAGCGGGGAGGGAGTGTCCTGTCATCAGAGGGGATGGAGCTCACCTGGGCGCTGTGCCGCAGGGCACCGCAGGGATGGGTCAGCCACAGGAAGGAGGGTGGATTCTTTGATCTTGAGTCTCTTCCTCCCTGCAAGGCTGTGATCCTGTGACGGGGGGACTCAGGACTGGGACAGCCCCCGTCTGCTGAGTCCTTGCTGTGGGCCAAGCACTGTGCAGAGGGCTTGGTGAACCCTACAGCCTTAATTAAGCCTCACAGCAAGGCCGAGGGGTTGCTGCTCCGGCTCTCCCATTTTACAGGCGAAAAAAGCTCAGGGAGCCAGTCCCACCAGGCTCTGCGCCTGCAGGGCAGTGGGCAGCATTGATGGCCCTCGTGGGACACCAGCATCCCGGGCAGCAGGGCCCTACTCTTACCCACTCACTCCACCTCCACCAAGAAGACGCCCGGCCAGTCTGTCTGGTTCCATCTGCCTGTGTCCTTATAAAATGCATATTGCCTTAAATTTGCACAAAGGCCTTGTGCTGATTTTTTTAGTATTCTGTTTTACTTTAATTTTGAAAAAAAGGTTAAGCCCTCAAGATGTAACAAGAACACAATAAACTCCCACATTCCTTTCACCTGGATCCACCAGTTCTCACCGTGCTACATTTGCTCTCTGTCCACATCTCTCTTTCCATATGTGGATATATGTGGAGATACATACAGAGAGATTTTTTTTCTGAACCACATGGACGTACGTTGCACACATCAGGACCCTTCACCCCTAAATGTTCTGGGTGCCTTCTGAAGGCAAGGATGTTGTCTTACATAACCTGGGACAATGATCACATTCAGGAGAGCTCACAAGATGCAAGATGCAATACTGTCTCCTGACATGTAGAGTCCACATCCCGTTCCACCAACTGCCCCAACACTGTCCTTTATGCCATTTTCCATGGACATGTTTCTAGTTTGCAGAAATGGCTTCACGTTGGGTTCCTGTCCTCCTGCCCCTTTCACTCAGCCTAAGGTGCAGGATTCCCGCGAAGGCACTCCACGCTTCCCCGCCAGCTACCCCAGTGAGGGGCACCTGCCACAGATGAGGCTGTGATGGACATTGTCCCCCTGTCCCCTTGGACTTTACTGTGCTTGCAAATCACCTGGGGCCCTTGGGAAAAGGCAGTCCTGTCACAGTTCACATACAGTAGGACTTCAGGAGGACTAGGAACCGCATTTCTGACCCACTCCCGGGAGATGCTGCCACTGCGGGTCCACACCTGGAGCAGTGAGGCCTTTGGGCGTGGACTTGTGTGTGCATCTGTTGGGGGAGGAGGTAGGGGTTGGTCCCAGGAACACAATTGCCACCTTTTGGAGCTTATGGAACTTCACGTCACAGTCCATGGCCTGTCTGTGCTGCACCATGGCTGCCCCCTTGTCCGCTCCCCCACGAAAGCCCTCACTCCTTGCTGCCTCCCTTGCCCACCCCCGGGACTCCCCTTCCTCCCCACACTGTGACCAAGATTGGCAATTGCAGCAGCTTCCTGTGGTGGACAGGGTCCCTTCTGTTCTCCCAGCTGAGTAGCAACTGGAGGGCTGGCTGGACCTGAAGCCCAGCCCTCCCAGTAAGTCCCAGACACCCTTCCAAGAAAGGGATCAAGTCTGAATGAATACGCCTGGAACTGAGCATCAATTATTACCATGGTAACAGACCTCATCTAGATGCCCTGCTTTTAGTTCACCTCAGCTTTACAGCCAAGGAAACAGAGGCACAGAGAGGTTGAGCAAATTGCCCAATGCTACACAGGCAGAAAAACAGAATGACTGGAGCTCACTCCACGCAGGAATAAAGATGAAACCAGCTATCCAGGGACCTTAAAAAGTGAGAATTCTTGCACTCAAACCAATTGCACTGGGAGAAAGTAACATTTCTGGAAAGAACCATTTGCTAAGGCTCATTTTCAGTGGATGAGCCCCAGATAGTCAGGGTTTTTTGAGGGGTGGGACCTCCAGGTCAACGAAGACAAACCCCTGACTCTGCTGAGGGTGCCCTAGAAAACAGCCCTGGAACTGGGTTCCTGGAACTCTGTGGAGCCACCTGGTCCCTGGTCCAGCATCTCAGTCCTGTCTGGCCCCACATCTCCCACATCTGCAGACATCAGGGCTCATCCTGCTCCCTTACTTCCCTGCTTTTCTCCCAGGCCCCATCCCTACACACCCAGCTCTAGGGGACAGGGGTGTGGGGCGGGGAACTCATCTCCTTATGTCCCAAGCCCTACCTCAGGGCCCCTTCCAATTGGCCAGGTCTGGAAACCTCTCTCTGCTTCAAGCAAAGGACATGAGTCCTCAAACATACACCCACCTCTTGAGACCTTGTGCATAGGCACCACCAGACAGACCCCGGCGGGAGGCGGGGACAGGGGAAGGACCATGAGTCAGCAGCTGCCCGGGAAAGCCCTCTGCCGCCTTCCCCGTGTCTCCATGCCCCGCGCCCTGCACACTCGGCCCGGCCCGTGCTCTGCTTTAGCCACCCTCGCCTTCCTTTGTCCCTCAACCACACCAGCTCTTCCCTTCCTAGGGGCCATCCCTCCACCCACGAGCTTTCCTTTAAAGAGCTTCATACAACTGATCTCTCACCTCTCGGCCTCCATCCAGATGTGACCTCCCCACAGAGTCCTTCCCTGGCCACCGTGCAGTGGTCCAGCCTCCGCAGTGTCTTTGCTGCTGGCTGGAGTCAGTCCCTCCCACTCTGAACAGTCCCTCTGGGTAATCGTCTGCCTCCCGCCACTGAAAAATCACCTCCAGGGACCAGGACCTCATCTGTCATGTTTGCTGCTGTTTCTCCAGGTCTAAAGAAGGGCCTGGCGTGAAAGCAGGTACATTATAAATGCTTGTTTTGGGAACAAATAAGCAACTTACAGTTCACCCAGTGTTTTCATGTCTACCACCTGCTCAGTCCACACAAGCCTGAAAAGTGGGTTCTTGCCTCTTTTGACGAGGAGCACAGAGAGGCGCAGAGGTGAAGGAGATTTGCCTTTGGTCAATTAGCCAGGAAGCGGCAGGGCTGGGACACAGCCCGAGTCTTTCTGATGTCAAACCCCTTATACTTCAACCCCATGTTATAAATGTTGCCCTGGTAACACATTCTTTGTGCTTGAGTGGGGAGACCACTCTGAATCCCTGCCCTGCCACAACCAGGAGCCACTGTGCTGTGTCCATTTGGGACTACTGACTCCCCACAGGCATCAGCCGTACTGGAGTCTGCGTCAGCCTTTCCTGCCTGTGCCAGTTATTCACCTCTGGGGCTCCAGCATCCTCATCTATAAAATGGGCATCTTAACAGTCCTCACAGCCTGCTACAGAGACAGAGTTCAGTAAATGGAGACTAAAGTTATTTTATTTATATACATATATACTCAAGTATTTTCAGTACAAAAGCACAACCTCGGTACACTGCTGTTACTAAAAAATTAAGATACTGCAAATAAAGCTAAAGAGCACCTGGCAGCCACTGTTGGTTGGGTGAGTATTTCCAGGCCTTTTTCTCTATATCTGGAGAGATAAAGGAGGATATTAAAATGGTAAGCATCACCATCCAGTGTCCCTTGGTCCTCACTGTATTTTCCCACTCAGCACCTTGCCACCGACATGGTCTCTGCTTTATCTTCCATGGAGTGTTTTTCCTTTCTGCCTTCTGTTTGACATTCACAGTGTGTGCCTTGAGCTGGGCAGGCAATATCCCCATTTTGCAGATAAAAACACTGAAGTTCCAAAAAGTAAATGATATCTGCCCAAGGTCACCCAGAAGAAAGGGGTGGGGCCGCATCCCAAAGCAGGACCTTCCCGCTCCAGGCTGGCTGAAGACCGCCTTCTGGGATGGACCGCCCGCTGGCCGACCGCTCAGCACCTCGTCCTTCTTTTCATTCACTCATTCATTCAGCCTTCGCCGAGGGTCGGCCTTAGCCAGGCCTGTGGTGGGCAGATTCCAACAGTGGCCGCAAGCAACTCACACTCGGAGGCGGGATGAGAAATCCGTAGCTGCCCCGAGACAGTGCAGGGCGCCCTGTGCTTGCCACGGGAGGGGTTGGGACCAGGAAAGGGTCTTCATGTCTATACTGATTTCAGTGTTAGAGCCCAGCATACATTTCTTTCAAAACAAAAATCAAAACACCCAAAGCCAGTGGAAGTCCACAGACAGAGGCGAGGCAGGGTAAAGCCCGAGGAGAAACGGAAGAGCTTTGCGAGGCGGCCCCCAGGCAGCCTCAGGCGGCCAGGCGGGAAAGCAGGGGAAGCCGGGGCTGTCAGCGAGGCTCAGGCCCCATTAAAAAGGCCCCCAAACCTCAAGGCCATTTCCTCCTGCACAGTGGATGTATTTATTTTATGTATCTGGCCAAATGCAGGGGAGAAACCCAGGCTATAGAGCAGAGGGGCCAAGAGCGAAAGGGGAGAAAAGAAAACAAGGCCAAGTGGCGTTTTACGAGCGGCACTGAATCCCCTCGCCCGCTGAGTCACGCCGGCTGCCCGCTGAGTCACGCGGGCCGCTAACGAGGATGACTCCGGGAAGTCTAGGGCGCGGAGCTGGGGGAGTTGCAGGGAGTCGGATAAACGTAGATAAAAACGTGCGTGCGCGCGTGCACACACACGCACATATGCACAGAAAGGGGGCTGCCTGAGGAAAAAGAGCAGCGGAGGAAGGAAGCATACCAGGTTAGAGTTCTGGAATGATCTCAAGAGTCCCTTTGTGTTGAATCTAACACGGTCAGAGGCCATGGGCAGCGAGGGCAAGACCACCGCTGTCGGATGCTCTGCTCAGCACCACAAACGCCCCAGAGGCGCGGCCCCCTGCGGGAGCACCAGGGTATCACTTCCTTGTCCCCCACTGCCCTTCTGGGAACTGGGCCCGGGGACTGGGCCTGACGCAAGGCATGGTGAGCCCAGAGTCTGTCTCTCCCACACACGTGCGCGCACACACACTCACACACTCCCACATACAGACACATGCACTGCTTTGATGTCTTTTCCTCTCAAAGGGAGCATCTTGACAAACCATCAAAACCATCAAAAGGCCCTCAGTGTTTTCCACTGCCAGCTCCCCACCCTCTGGGCTGCAGTGGAAGCCGTTTTCCCCGACCCATGGGGTTGGGGAGGGCCCAGCGAGGCTTGCAAGCGCTGGGCAGAGGAGAGGCGTTATTCCTCACGTCATGTTATCGTCATTAGCAGGGACCGTGGGAGGGCCTGTGTCAAGGGGGTGGGAGGGATAAGAGAGCTAAGGAGGCCGGGTGGGTGGGGAGAGGAGCAGTGTCCCCGTGGGGAAGCAGGCCCGCCCCAGGGGCCGAGAGCGAGGGTCTGCTGCGAGGCGCTGGTGTGGGGCCTGAAGTCACTGCAGGCCACCCAGACTGGCCATCACAACGGGGACAGTGCATCCACTGCTGAGCATGGGCAGGAAAAATACCGGGTCTGTCAGCAGGAAGAGGGATGGAGGGTGGCCTGGGGAGAGGCCTGCTGTCCCCGTGGTTGTGCTAGAAGCTTTGCCTCACACGGTGTGACTCTGCACTCACACCAACCTCTCCAAGCTTCAGTTCCCTCCCTGGGAGTTTGGGGGTCTCATCGCCCCCCAGGTCTCTGTGTCAGTCTCACTCCATCTACAGCCCCCTCCTCACCCCAGAGCCCCCCTAGCTGGGGCAACACTCAAGAATTGCTACTAATTGCCTCTCCCTCTGAAACAAACAGACCCTAAGGAGTTGCAGTCGAAGCATCTGTTTGGTCTGCTTTCTGATCTCCTTTAAGCCCTGACTGAATTCTTTTAGGCCCATTTATACAAAACATAACCTTATCTGACAACTGAGAAACAGTACTGAGTTCTGATGTGGGCCACAGTGAGATGTTTACTCCGGAGGACAGGTAATACGGCAAATCCTAGACGGGTGCCTGCAGAATCCAAATAATTTGGGGCCGCACCCCAGCCTCCTGATCTCCTGTCCAGACTGTGGAGCCTCTGTAGTGAATCTGTTGAAGTCAATGACAGGTTCTAGAGAAGGGAGTGCCCGTTGGAGCCCACAGCCCCTGGGCCAACGTGTGGGGGGGTGCGGTGACTTGCCTGCCATCTGAGGCTTTAGGGCTGATGGCCTCAGAATCTGCCCCCATCCATGACTCCCCACTCCTTTAGGGGGTGTGAGCTGGAGATTCAGGAGCCCCCAGCCCCCAACCCCACCGGGCTTCTCAGGCCCACGCTGATGGTCATAGCCAGGGCAGGGAGACTAGCAACACCGCCCCATTTTCTGGGGGAGCCTAGGGCATGGCCCAGGGAGGCCAGGATGGCTGGGTGCCCGCACAGGCCACATGCAGCCTCACCTCCTTCCATCTGATGCCGCAGGGAGGGGAGTGAGGAGCTCGGCCTTGTGTGTCCATGTCACGGAAGTCCCCATACCTCTGTGACTCCCCTTTCACCTCCAGGTGACTCGACTTCTACCTTGGGGACTTAATCAGGGTGGTTCTTAACCGGGGTAGTTCTAAACCCAAGATCAAGGTGGGGGCACCTGTTTATTTGAAATCCAACTGCTCAGCTCCCACCCCAGACCTACTAAATGGGATCCCCAATGCCCTGGCCCCAGAGTGGGCTCCTGGGCTAACAACTGCCCTGTGGAGCATAAGTCCTAAGGCTCAATCCCAAGAATCAAAAGACCCAGGATTGAGCCCTGATTCAGCCCCTTATGAGCTGCATAGCCTTGAGCAAGTAACTGAACCTCTCTGAGCCTGTGTTCTCATCCTTAAAATGAAGATAGTACAGGAGGTGTGAAGAAAATCAGTGATTTCAGAAAAACACACCATTGCTGTGTGCCAGAGAGCCTGTTGCTAATGACTGCCCTGCCCGCTTCCGGGCTGGAATAGCTCTCTGCCCTGCTTTATTGGCCACATTTCCCCTCCCAGTCAGGGGTGCCGCATATGGTTGCATAGCCTGTGCACTGCACAAAGTCCTGTCGCCAGAACTGGGGTGAAATCCAACCTGACTCCACATGCCAGGCATGCTGGCAAATATGCTGCGACCACAGGGCCCATTTTCTCACCTGCCCAAAAACACCATATGTGCAGCAACCCATGTGTTAACTCCGGCCCAGCTCAGCCACCCTGTGAAGGTGGTGCCAACATCTGGCACCCTGTCTCTCCCAAACAGGAAAATGCCCATCCAACCCTACCCCCACCTCCAGCTCACAGCTCACGCAGGCTGTGGAAGCCCCACTGCCTGTCCCCAGCGTGGCCCCGGTCATCGTTATACCCCAGGTGGAGGAGAGGAGAACAGCAGCCCACCAAAGCCTGGTTTCTAAAATCAGAACAACTTGGGAAATTTGAAAAGCATTTTATTATTAGATAATATTAGGAAATGATTTAATTTTCCTAGGTATTTGGTGATACAGGGGAATGTCCATATTCTTAGGAGATGAATGTTGAATTATTTAGGGGTAAGTGTCATGATGTTTACAACGTATTTTGAAATGTTTCAACCGAAATATACAGTTAGAGCTATAAAGATACAATATAGATAGGAAAAACAATTGTGGCCAACTGTCAGCCGCTCTTACAGCTAAGTGGCAGGTATATAGTATGTTGGACTATCCTTGCAATTTTTTTTTATATAATTTATTTTGGTATCATTAATCTACAATTACATGTGCAATATTATGGTTATTAAACTACCCCTTCATCAAGTCCCCCCCACCAATCCCATTACAGTCACTGTCCATCAGCGTAGTGAGATGCTATAGAATCACTACTTGTCTTCTCTGAGTTGTACAGCCGTCCCTGTGCCCCCTCAACATTACGTCTGCTAATCGTAAGGCCCCTTTTTCCCTCTTATCCCTCCCTTCCCACCCATCTCTCCTAGTCCCTTTCCCTTTGGTAACTATTAGTCCGTTCTTGGGTTCTGTGTGTCTACTGCTGTTTCGTTCCTTCAGTTTTTTTTCTTTGCTCTTATACTCCACATATGAGTGAAATCATTTGATACTTGTCTTTTTCGGCTTGGCTTATTTCACTGAGCATAATACCCTCTAGCTCCATCCATGTTGTTGCAAATGGTAGGATTTGTTTTCTTCTTATGGCTGAATAATATTCCATTGTGTATATGTACCACATCTTCTTTATCCATTCATCTACTGATGGACACTTAGGTTGCTTCCATTTCTTGGCTATTGTAAATAGTGCTGCAATAAACATAGGGGTGCATATGTCTTTTTCAAACTGGGCTGCTGCATTCTTAGGGTAAATTCCTAGGAGTGGAATTCCTGGGTCAAATGGTATCTCTATTTTGAGTTTTTTGAGGAACCTCCATACTGCTTTCCACAATGGTTGAACTAATTTGCAGTTCCACCAGCAGTGTAGGAGGGTTCCCTTTTCTCCACATCTTCACCAACATTTGTTGTTGTTTGTGTTTTGGATGTTGGCCATCCTCACTGGTGTGAGGTGATATCTCATTGTGGTTTTAATCTGCATTTCTCTGATGATTAGCGATGTGGAGCATCTTTTCATGTGCCTGTTGGCCATCTGAATTTCTTCTTTAGAGAAGTGTCTATTCATGTCCTCTGCCCATTTCTTAATTGGATTATTTGCTTTTTGTTTGTTAAGGTGCATGAGTTCTTTATATATTTTGGATGTCAACCCCTTATCAGATACGTCATTTATGAATATATTCTCCCATACTGTAGGATGTCTTTTTGTTCTACTGATGGTGTCCTTTGCTGTACAGAAGCTTTTCAGCTTGATATAGTCCCACTTGTTCATTTTTGCTTTTGTTTCCCTTGCCCGGGGAGATATGTTCATGAAGAAGTCGCTCATGTTTATGTCCAAGAGATTTTTGCCTATGTTTTTTTCTAAGAGTTTTATGGTTTCATGACTTACATTCAGGTCTTTGATCCACCTTGAGTTTACCTTTGTGTATGGGGTAGACAGTAGTCCAGTTTCATTCTCTTACATGTAGCTGTCCAGTTTTTCCAACACCAGCTGCTGAAAAGGCTGTCATCTCCCCATTGTATATCCAAGGCTCCTTTATCAAATATTAATTGACTGTATATGTTTGGGTTAATGTTTGGATTTTCTATTCTGTTCCACTGGTCTGTGGGTCTGTTTTTGTGCCAATACCAAATTGTCTTGATTACTGTGGCTTTGTAGTAGAGCTTGAAGTCAGAGAGCATAATTCCCCCTGTTTTATTCCTCCTTCTCAGGATTGCTTTGGCTATACGGGGTCTTTTGTGGTTCCATATGAATTTTAGAATATTTGTTCCAGTTCACTGAAGAAAGCTGTTGGTAGTTTGATAGGGATTGCATTGAATCTGTAGATTGCTTTAGGTAGTATAGCCATTTTGACAATATTTATTCTTCCTAGCCAAGAGCATGGGATGCATTTCCATTTGTTAGTGTCCTCTTTAATTTCTCTTAGGAGTGTCTTGTAGTTTTCAGAGTACAGGTCTTTCACTTCCTTCGTTAGGTTTATTCCTAGGTATTTTATTCTTTTTGATGCAATTGTGAATGGATTCTGATTTCTCTTTCTGTTAGTTCATCGTTAGTGTATAGGAAAGCAACAGATTTCTGTATGTTAATTTTGTATCCTGCACCTTTGCTGAATTCAGATATTAGTTCTAGTAGTTTTGGAATGGAATCTTTAGGGTTTTTAATGTACAGTATCATGTCATCTGCAAATAGTGACAATTTGACTTCTTCTTTACCAATCTGGATGCCTTGTATGTCTTTGTTTTGTCTGATTGCCTGTGGCTAGGACCTCCAGTACTATGTTGAATAACAGTGGAGAGAGTGGGCATCCCTGTCTTGTTTCCGATCTTAGATGAAAAGCTTTCAGCTTCTCGCCATTAAGTATGATGTTAGCTGTGGGTTTGTCATATATGGCCTTTATGATGTTGAGGTACTTGCTGTCTATACCCATTTTGCTGAGAGTTTTAATCATGAATGGATGCTGAATTTTGTCAAATGCTTTTTCAGCATCTATGGAGATGATCATGTGGTTTTTGTTCTTCTTTTTGTTGATGTGGTGGATGATGTGATGGATTTTCGAATGTTGTACCATCCTTGCATCCCTGGGATGAATCCCACTTGATCATGGTGTATGATCCTCTTGATGTATTTTTGAATTCGGTTTGCTAATATTTTGTTGAGTATTTTTGCATCTACGTTCATCAGGGATATTGGTCTGTAATTTTCTTTTTTGGTGAGGTCTTTGCCCTGTTTTGGTATTAGAGTGATGCTGGCTTCATAGAATGAGTTTGGAAGTATTCCCTCCTCTTCTATTTTTTGGAAAACTTTAAGGAGAATGGGTGTTATTTCTTCTCTATATGTCTGGTAGAATTCAGAGGTGAATCCATCAGGCCCGGGGGTTTTGTTCTTGGGTAGTTTTTTGATTACCAATTCGATTTCGTCGCTGGTGATTGGTCTGTTTAGTTTTTCTGTTTCTTGCTTGGTCAGTCTTGGAAGGTTGTATTTTTCTAAGAAGTTGTCCATTTCTTCTAGGTTTTCCAGCTTGCTAGCATATAGATTCTCATAATATTCTCTTATAATTCTTTGTATTTCTGTGGGGTCTGTCGTTATTTCTCCTTTCTCATTTCTGATTCTGTTTATTTGTGTAGATTCTCTTTTTCTCTTAATGAGTCTGGCTAGGGGTTTATCTATTTTGTTTATTTTTTCAAAGAACCAGCTCTTGGTTTCATTGATTTTTTTCTATTGCTTTATTCTTCTCAGTTTTATTTATTTCTTCTCTGATCTTTATTATGTCCCTCCTTCTGGTGACTTTGGGTCTCATTTGTTCTTCTTTTTCCTTTTTCAGTAATTGTGTCTTTAGACTATTCATTTGGGATTGTTCTTCTTTCCTGAGGTAGGCCTGGACTGCAATATACTTTCCTCTTAGAACTGCCTTTGCTGCATCCCACAGAAGTTGTGGCTTTGTGTTGTTGTTGTCATTAGTTTCCATATATTCTTTGATTTCTGTTTTGATTTGCTCGTTAACCCATTGATTAATTAGGAGAATGTTGTTAAGTCTCCATGTATTTGTGAGCCTTTTTGATTTCTTTCTAAAATTTATTTCTAGTTTTATACCTTTGTGATCTGAAAAGTTGGTTGGTAGGATTTCAATATTTTTTACTTTACTGAGGTTCTTTTTGTGGCCTAGTATGTGGTCTATTCTGGAAATGTTCCATGTGCACTTGAGAAGAATGTGTATCCTGTTGCTTTTGGGTGCAGAGTTCTGTAGATGTCTGTTAGGTCCACCTGTTCTAGTGTGTTGTTCAGTGCCTCTGTGTCTTTACTTATTTTCTGTCTGGTTGATCTGTCCTCTGGAGTGAGTGGTGTGTTGAAGTCTCCTAAAATGAATGCATTGCTGTCTATTTCCTCCTTTAATTCTGTTAGTATTTGTCTCACATATGCTGGCGCTCCTGTGTTGGGTGCATATATATTTATAATGGTTATATCTTCTTGTTGGACTGACCCCTTTATCATTATGTAATGGCCTTCTTTATCTTTTGCTACTTTCTTCGTTTTGAAGTCTATTTTGTCTGATACAAGTACTGCAACACCTGCTTTTTTCTCCTTGTTGTTTGCATGAAATATCTTTTTCCATCCCTTCACTTTTAGTCTGTGTATATCTTTGGGTTTGAGGTGAGTCTCTTGTAAGCAGCATATAGATGGGTCTTGCTTTTTTATCCATTCTGTTACTCTGTGTCTTTTGATTGGTGCATTCAGTCCATTTACATTTAGGGTGATTATTGATACATATGTACTTATTGCCATTGCTGGTTTTAGATTCGTGGTTACCAATGATTCAAGGGTTGCTTCTTTACTATCTAACAATCTAACTTAACTTTCTTGTTAAGTTATTGTAAACACCATCTGATGTTTCTTTATTTCTCTCCCTTCTTATTTTTCCTCCTCCATTCTTTATATACTAGGTGTTTTATTCTTTGCCTTTAGTTAGTATTTGGATGGTCTGCTTTTTTTGCTATGATTTCATTTTCTCTGGTGACATCTTTTTAGCCTTAGGGGTGCTTCCCTCTAGAGCAGTCCGTTTAAGATATCCTGTAGTGGTGGTTTATGAGAGGCAAACTCTCTCAACTTTCGTTTGTCTGGAAATTGTTCAATCCCTCCATCATATTTAAATGATAATCATGCTGGATACAATATTCTTGGTTCGAGGCCTTTCTGTTTCATAACGTTAAATATATCATGCCATTCTCTTCTGGCCTGTAAGGTTTCTCTTGAGAAGTCTGATGATAGTCTGGTGGGTTTTCCTTTGTAGGTGATCTTTTTTCTCTCTCTAGCTGCCTTTAATACTCTGTCTTTATCTTTGATCTTTGCCTTCTTAATTATTATGTGTCTTGGTGTTGTCTTCCTTCGGTCCCTTGTGTTGGGAGATCTGTGGGCTTCTGTGGACTGTGAGACTATTTCCTTCCCCAGCGAGGGAAAGTTTTCAGCAATTATTTCTTCAAAGACAGGCAGAATTCCTTTTTCTCTCTCTTCTTCCTCTGGTACTCCTATAATGCTAATATTGTTCCGTTTGGATTGGTCTCACAGTTCTCTTAATATTCTTTCATTCCTAGAGATCCTTTTATCTCTCTCTGCCTCAGCTTCTCTGTATTCCTGTTCTCTGATTTCTATTCCATTAGCAGTGTCTTGCATCTCATCCAGTCTGCTGTTAAGCCCATCGATCGCTTGTCTGATTTCTGCATTGTCTTTCCTCACTTCCCTCACTTCCTCCCTCAGCTCTTGCACATTTCTCTGTAGATCCATCAGCATGGTTATGACTTTTATTCTGAATTCTTTTTCAGGAAGACTGTGCATTTCCATCTCTTCAGGCTCCCTCTCTGGGGTTGTCCGGTTGATTTTAGTCTGGACCATATTCCTCTGTCTTTTCATGGCTATAGAAGTGGTCGCTTGTAGTTGCCACGTATGTCAGCTGGGCTCTTTAAGACTTTAAAAAGAGAAAAAAAAAGAGAAAGAAAGAATAAAAAAACAAAAAAAAAGAAAGAACAAAAGAAAAAGAAAGAAAAGAAAAAAGAAAAAACAAAACAAACAAAAACGCCCACTGGGAGTAGATTCTGTGGGGATCCTGTAGGTGGCGCTGTTGCCACACTATTCCGCAGCCATGGCTGCGCTGCTCCGCAGAGCCCTTTATAGCTCTGGCCGGGGTGGAAACGAATGGGAGACTGTTGATCTCTTTGGGAAGTTGATGTGCGGCCACCCTTTCCCAGTCTCCAGTTAAGGGGTCCGAAACTCCCCAGGACTCCCAGCCTGCTGGGCTGAGTGTGCTGCGGCGATCCAGCTCCACTGCTGGGCTCCTGTCTCTTTAAGACCGCTGAAGAAAGTGCACGCTTTTCTTTTTCTTTTTTTTTTCCTTCCCGGGAGCCAGCTGCAAGCACCCTGGTGCATTCCCCACTCAGATCCTGCACCCTCTGTCTCTCCAATCTCCGCTGCACTGTGCAACGTGTGTCAGCGCTCCCCGCGCAGATCACCGCGGCTGGTTATTTCGCGGGGTGTACTTCCACTCCCTCCCTGCTCTGAATCCTCTCCTCCTGCCGGTGCGCTGGGGTGGGTGAGCGCTCGGGTCCCACCGGGTCGCGGCTCCATATCTTACCCGCCTCTTGGGGTGTCAAGTCCTCTTGGGTGTAGCTGCACGCTGTGCACTTTCCTGTTTATTCTGGTCTCTCTTTTAGGAATAGTTGTATTTGCTGTATTTTTGTAGATAAATATAGTGTTGGGAGGAGATTTCTGCCACCCTGCTCACGCCACCATCTTCCCAGAAGTCACCCCCTTGCAATTTTTTCCACGTGTTTGAAACTTTTCAAAATAGAAACATTTAAATAATAATAAATATTATTAAAAGGAATAGTGAGAAAGGGGATCCAGGATCAGCTGAGTTCTCTTTGTCCCATCCCCAGCCTGTACTGCTGTCTTGACCTCCAGGAGAGACCCTCCTGGGCAGGTGCACCTCCTTTGGGCATGTGCTGGGGGGCCCTCCCAGGAGGGCACAGTAGAGCCACTCAGAAGCTGCTGCCCCAGCAAGGACAGGCATTGCTGCCTCTGACTGGGTGACCCCACCCCAGGAGCAAGGACACCATCCCCCTTCTCCCCACTCCCCCTCAGGACACTCCTTTTAGAGTGAGAATCTCTAGAGAAGGGTGTTCTTTGCTGCATTTTGCATAATCCAAAAAAAATTGGAAATAGCCTAACTGTCCATCAGTAAGGGATTGGAGACAGACAATTAAACAGCTCTCTGTCTGTACACTCTGACATGAAAGCATGCCCATGATTCTAAGTGAAAAAGCAAGGTGCTTAACAAAACGTTTGATAT
This sequence comes from Smutsia gigantea, assembly GCA_032199065.1. Taxonomy (NCBI): domain Eukaryota; kingdom Metazoa; phylum Chordata; class Mammalia; order Pholidota; family Manidae; genus Smutsia; species Smutsia gigantea. The sequence continues at coordinate 625,688 of JAVSCE010020720.1, read as the reverse complement.
GATGTTTTTTGTTTGTTTTGTTTTAAGGTATCATTGATATACAATCTTATGAAGGTTTCACATGAGCAACATTGTGGTTATTACATTCACCCACATTATCAAGACCCCACCACACACCAATGCAGTCCCTGTCCATCAGCGTATAAGATGCTATAGAGTTGGAAGGGATTAAAGATGGCAGCATGAGAGGTAAGATATAGGCTTCCTCCTAAAACCACATATAATACAAAAATATAATTAATACAACTAATCCTGAAAGAGCAACAGGAAAGAGGACTACACCAGACTGCATACACCTGGAGAAAAGAGCAGACCTCACAGAACAGGGTAACATACCAAAGCTGTGGCCCAGCAGGACCCAAGCCCTCCCCCAACTCAGCTCACTGGCAGGAGGAAGAGAAATGGAGCAGGGAGGGAGTGGAGGCCTGGGACTGCTGAATACCTAACTCCGGAGATCTACTCTGGGAGCACAAACCTACATTTCATGGTGCTTGCATGATACTCTCATGATTACAGGGTTGGAAAGCTAAGACAGGCAGAATTCCTGGAGAGACTGAAATTCCAGCCACTTGTGGAAAGCAGGGATCCATATCTGGCTGCTCTGGGACAAAAGAAAGGTGGGCAGTCTGAGAGACTTCCTAACAAGGAAGCCCTTAGCAAGAGGGCTGCTAAAGGGGCAAGTATTGCACAGAGCTTACTGCTCAGGAGAGAGGACAGGTAGACAAAATTGTCCGTGTGCACTCTGCCCAGCAGGTTGGGAGCTTTGCCATATAGACCCTTATTTTCAAAGAGGAAAAAGAAATCTTCCTCCTTAGATGATCTTCAGGTGCTCCAGCTCCCTGGCTGGCTACACAGCTCCAAGGACCCCCTCTGTGGATACACAGCCTACTGCGCCTTTCCCCCGGCCAGCCCCACCTGGCTCACAAACCAGCAAACCCTACCATGGCATTAGGCCAGCCAGAGGGAAGATCTGTCTACAGCAACTGCAAACGCAAAGCATAGAGGCTTATACCTGTGTGCTCAGCCCACTGGTTCAGGCAGTGGAGACACGCATAGCAGCCAGGTAGCAGGAAACAGCTCTTTCGTCCCCCCAGGCACCTCTGACCACTAGCCTGTGACCCCCAACATTGCTTCAGGGGCTGAGCAGCTTCAGGGAGTAGAGCCTCTGGGCACTAGAGGGCACCATATACAAACATGAAATGCCAAAGGAATCTGGTTCAGAGTAAAATTATTAATACCACTCCTGAGAAAGATTTAAATGACATCGACCTCATGACTCCTCCTGAAAGGGAGTTCAAAATAAAAATCATTAACATGTTCATGGAGGTACAGAAAGATATTCAAGAACTCAGGAATGAATTCCAGTCAGGGATCCAATCGTTGAAGAGCACAATGGACGGTACTAAAAGCAGATGGGATATGATGGAGGAGACGATAAATGAAATAGAAACTAGAGAAGAGGAATACAAAGAAGCTGAAGCACAGAGAGAAAAAAGGATCTCTAAGAATGAAAGAATATTGAGAGAACTGTGTGACCAATCCAAACGGAACGATATTTGCATTGCAGGGGTCCCAGAAGAAGAAGAAGAGAGAGAAAAAGGGATAGACAGTGTCTTTGAGAAGGTAATTGCTGAAAACTTCCCCAGTCTGGGGAAGGAGATAGTCTCTCAGGCCATGGAGATGCACAGATCTCCCAACACAAGTGACCCAAGGAAGACAACACTAAGACATATAGTAATTAAAATGGCAAAGATCAAGGATAAGGACAGACTATTAAAAGCAGCCAGAGAGAGAAATAAGATCACATACAAAGGAAAGCCCATCAGGCTATCATCAGACTTCTCAGCAGAAACCTTACAGGCCAGAAGGGAATGGCATGATGTATTTAATGCAAAGAAGCAGAAGGGCCTTGAACCTAGAATACTATATCCAGCAAGATTATCATTTAAATTTGAAGGAGGGATTAAACAATTTCCAGATAAGCAAAAGCTGAGAAAATTTACCTCCCACAACCATCTCTACAGTGTATTTTGGAGGGGCTGCTATAGATGGAAGTGTTCCTAAGGTTTAATAGCTGTCAACAGAGGCAATAAAACCACAGTAAAGAAAGTAAAACAGCTAATTACTAAGCAAATGCAAAAATTAAAATAACTATCTCCAAAGTCAATCAAGGGATAGACAAAGAGTACAGAATATGATACCTAGTATGTAAAGAATGGAGGAGGAAGAAAAAGGAGGAAGAAAAAAAAAGAACCTTTAGATTATGTTTGTAATAGCATATTAAGTGAGTTAAGTTAGACTCTTAGATTGTAAGGAAGTTAACCTTGAACCTTTGGTAACCACGAATTTAAAGGCTGCGATGCCAATAAGTACATACCTATCAATAATCACTCTACATGTAAATGGACTGAATGCACCAATCAAAAGACACAGAGTCACTGAATGGATAAAAATACAAAACCCGTCTATATGCTGCCAACAAGAGACTCACTTTAAACCGAAAGACATACACAGACTAAAAGTGAAGGGATGGAAAAAGATATTTCATGCAACTAATAGGGAGAAAAAAGCAGGGCTTGCAGTACTTGTGTCAGACAAAATAGACTTCAAAACAAAGAAAGTCACAAGAGACAAAGAAAGACATTACATAATGATAAAGGGGTCAGTCTAACAAGAAGATCTAACCATTATAAATATCTATGTGCCTAACACAGAAGCACCTACATATGTGAAACAAATACTAAATGAATTAAAAGGAGAAATAGAATGCAATGCATTTATTCTAGGAGACTTCAACACTCCACTCACTCTGAAGGACAGATCAACCAGACAGAAAATAAGTAAGGAGACAGAGGCACTGAACAACACAGTAGAACAGATGAACCCAGCAGACATCTACAGAACTCTACACCCAAAAGCAGTAGAATACACATTCTTCTCAAGTGCACATGGAACATTTTCAAGAATAGATCATATACTAGGCTACAAAAAGAGTCTCAGTAAATTCAGAAAGATTGAAATTGTACCAACCAGTTTCTCAGACCACAAAGGTATGAAACTAGAAATAAATTACACAAAGAAAATGAAAAATCCCACAAACACATGGAGGCTTCACAACATGCTCCTAAATAACCAATGGATTAATGACCAAATAAAAACAGAGATCAAGCAATATATAGAGACAAATGACAATAATAATTCAACACTGCAAAATCTGTGGGACACAGCGAAGGCCGTGTTAAGAGGAAAGTATATTGCAAGACAGGCCTACCTCAGGAAAGAAGAACAATCCCATATGAGCAGTCTAAACTCACAATTAACAAAACTAGAAAAAGAAGAACAAATGAGGCCCAAAGTCAGTAGAAGGAGGGACATAATAAAGATTAGAGCAGAAATAAATAAAATTGAGAAGAATAAAACAATAGAAAGAATCAATGAAAGCAAGAGCTGGTTCTTTGAGAAAACAAACAAAATAGATAAACCCCTAGCCACAATTATCAAGAAAAAAAAGAGAGTCTACCCACATAAACAGAATCAGAAATGAGAAAGGAAAAATCACTACGGACACCACAGAAATACAAAGAATTATTAGAGAATACTATGAAAAATTATATGCTAACAAACTGGATAACCTAGAAGAAATGGACACCTTTCTAGAAAAATACAACCTTCCAAGGCTGACCCATAAAGAAACAGAAAATCCGAACAGACCAATTACCAGCAACGATATTGAACTGGTAATCAAAAAACTACCTATGAACAAAACCTCTGGACCAGATGGATTCACCACTGAATTTTATCAAACATTTAGTGAAGACCTAATACACATCCTCCTTAAGTTTTCCAAGGAGGGAATACTTCCAAACTCATTCTATGAGGCCAGCATCACTCTAATACTAAAATCAGGCAAAGACATCACAAAAAAAGAAAATTACAGACCAATATCCCTGATGAACATAGATGCAAAAATACTCAACAAAATATTAGCAAACCGAATTCAAAAATACATCAAAAAGATCATCCATCATGATCAAGTAGGATTTATTCCAGAGATGCAAGGATGGTACAACATTCGAAAATCCATCAACATTATCCACCACATCAACAAAAAGAAGGACAAAAACCACATGATCATCTCCATAGATGCTGAAAAAGCATTTGACAAAATTCAACATCCATTCATAATAAAAACTCTCAACAAAATGGGTATAGAGGGCAAGTACCTCAACATAATAAAGGCCATATATGACAAACCCACAGCCAACATTATACTTATCAGCAAGAAGGTGAAAGCTTTTCCTTTAAGATTCGGAACAAGAGAAGGATGTCCACTCTCCCCACTTCTATTCAGCATAGTACTGGAGGTCCTAGCCACAGCAATCAGACAACACAAAGAAATAAAAGGCATCCAGATTGGCAAGGAAGAAGTCAAACTGTCCCTGTTTGCAGATGACATGACACTGTACATAAAAAACCCTTAAAAATCCACTCCAAAACTACTAGATCTAATAGATCTAATATCTGAATTCAGCAAAGTTGCAGGATACCAAATTATTACACGGAAATCTGTGGCATTCCTATACACTAACAATGAACTAGCAGAGAGAGAAATCAGGAAAGTAATTCCATTCACAGTTGCATCAAAAAAATAAAATACTTAGGAATAAACTTAACCAAGGAAGTGAAAGATCTATACTCTGAAAACTACAAGACACTCATGAGAGAAATTAAGAAGATACCAATAAATGGAAACACATCCCATGCTCATGGATAGGAAGAATTAATATTGTCAAAATGGCCATCCTGCCCAAAGCAATCTACAGATTCAATGCAGTTCTTTTCAAAATACCAACAGCATTCTTCAATAAACTAGAGAAAATCATTCTAAAATTCATATGGAACCAAAAAAGACCCCAATAGCCAAAGCAATCCCGAGAACGAAGAATAAAGCTGAGGGGGTTATGCTCCCCAACTTCAAGCTCTACTACAAAGCCACAGTACTTAAGACAATTTGGTACTGGCACAAGAACAGACCCATAGACCAATGGAACAGACTAGAGAGCCCTGATATAAACGCAACTATATATGGTCAATTAATGTATGATAAAGGAGCCATGGACATACAATGGGGAAATGACAGCCTCTTCAACAGCTGGTGTTGGCAAAACTGGACAGCTACATGCAACAGAATGAAACTGGATTATTGTTTAACCCCATACACAAAAGTAAACTCAAAATGGATCAAGGACCTGAATGTAAGTCATGAAACTATAAAACTCTTAGAAGACAACATAGGCAAAAATCTCCTGAATATAAACATGAGCAACTTTTTCCTGAACGCATCTCCTCAAGCAAGGGAAACAAAAGCAAAAATGAACTCATGGGACTACATCAAACAAAAAAGTTTCTATACAGCAAAGGACACCGTCAACAGAACAAAAAGACACCCTACAGTATGGGAGAATACATGTGTAAATGACATATCCGACAAAGGGTTAACATCCAAAATATGTAAAGAACTTACACGCTTCAACATCCAAAAAGCAAATAACCCGATTAAAAAATGGGCAGAGGATATGAAGAGACAGTTCTCCAAAGAAGAAATTCAGATGGCCAACAGACACATGAAAAGATGCTCCACATCACTAATCATCAGGGAAATGCAAATTAAAACCACAATGAGATATCACCCCACACCAGTAAGGATGGCCAGCATCCAAAATACTAAGAACAACAAATACTGGTGAGGATGAGGAGAAAGGGAAACCCTCCTACACTGCTGGTGGGAATGTAAGGTAGTTTAACCATTGTGGAAAGCAATATGGAGGTGCCTCAAAAAACTAAAAAAAGAAATACCATTTGACCTGGGAACCCCACTCCTTGGAATTTACCCAAAGAATACAACTTCTCATATTCAAAAAGACATATGTGCCCCTACGTTCATTGCAGCACTTTTTACAATAGCCAAGATATGGAAGCAACCTAAGTGTCCACCAGTAGATGAATGGATAAAGAAGATGTGGTACATATACACAATGGAATACTATTCAGCCATAAGAAAGAAACAAATCCTACCATTTGCAACAACATGGATGGAGCTGAAGGATATTATGCTCAGTGAAATAAGCCAGGAGGAGAAAGAGAAGTGCCAAATGATTTCCCTCAATTGTGGAGTATAACAATGAAGCAAAACTGAAGGAATAAAATAGCAGCAGACCCAGAGACTCCAAGAAGGAACTAGTGGTTACCAAAGGGAAGGGGTGTGGGAGGGCAGGTGGGGAGGGTGGGAGAAGGGGCCTGAGGGGTATTATGTTTAGTACACATGGTTGTGGGGGTCACGGGGAAAACAGTGTAGCCCAGAGAAGGCAAACAGTGAATCTGTGGCATCTTACTACACTGATGGACAGTGACTGCATGGGGGATGGGTGGGGACTTGATAATATGGGTAAATGTAGTAACCACATTGTTTGTTCATGTGAAACCTTCATAAGAGTTTATATCAATAATACCTTAGTAAAAAAAAAAGATGCTATAGAGTCACTGCTTGTCTTCTCTGTGCTGTGCTGCCTTCCCCACGCCCCCCCACATTATGCGTGCTGACCATAATGCCCCTCCATCCCCTTCTCCCTCCCTCCCCACCTGCTCCACCCCCTCCCCTCTGGTAACCACTGGTCCCTTCTTGGCGTCTCTGAGTCTGCTGCTGTTTTGTTCCTTCGGTTTTGCTTCATTGTTATACTCTACAAATGAGGGAAATCATTGGGCACTTGTCTTTCTCCGCCTGGCTTATTTCACTGAGCATAATGCCCTCCAGCCATGATATGATGTTTTAAAAAGGAAACGCTAGCCATAGATGACCATCACCCTTTCTAGAGAGCAGTCTGTGCGGTGGCCCGCTGAGCTGTTCACACCGGTTACTCTTGGAGGTGAGAGTAGGTGGAGGAAGAGAAACTTTCATTTTTCTTGTCAAACACAGCTGCATTCTTGGAATCTTGGACACAGTACACAACTCAGAGCACCTACTACATCTCAGACAGGACGACAGTATGGTCCAACACCCAGCCCCTGCTCTATGGCTGGCACTGTTCTAAGGGCTTCATGCACACTAACTCATTGAATCCACATATAATGTAACCCACACATTATCATCTTTCCCAGTTTAGAGATGAGTGAGGCACAGAGCAGGCAAGTAATTTGCCCAAGGTCACACAGCCAGTAAGCCCTGGAGCTGGGATTCGAACCTGAGCCGTGTCTCTCTACCAATGTGGCCGTAACAATTTTATTAGATCAGTCCAGGGGCCTTTACATGCAGTGTTTCACTGACTCCTCACCAAGCTCTCAGAGGAGCTAGTTCCTAGCTCAGGTGCTCCCAAGAGCAGCTTCAGGGGCTGACCTGAGATGGCCCAGGCATTACCGCTCTCTGAGGCTGGTGGGAGGTTCACCCTCTTCTTTTCTAAGGAGCTGCTAAGGGCACCAGAGAAATAAAGATGTATGGGCATGCAAGGCGCTGCCAGCCCTAGAGCACCTTCCCTTTCACAGACACGTCCAGTGCCACAGAAAGTCCTGGAAATCAAGGCCCAGCTGTTCATTTGACAGATGAGGGAAACTGAGGCCCAGAGACAGGCAGTGCCTGAAGTCTGGATGGGGTTGGCCAGGGCCTTTCAGGGGACGGGGAAGAATAAAGTCCATCCTGTCCTTCAGAGGCTCCTTGTCTCGTTCTCTATGGGCAGCAAAGACTGAATCTTGAAATCCTATCTGCTTCCCACGTACTGCGAAAGGTAGGGCTGCTTCGAGGACTCCCATTCACAGCTAGGGCCCCGGCTCCTGGGCTCACCCGCATCTTCAGTATCGCTGGGGCCTGGATGGACATGTCACACTGCCCCAGAGCCACACCTCAAAATTCTGAGAATAAGAAGTGGCCCAACACCCTGAAGGAGACACACCCAAATGTTAGCAGCGGCAGACCTGGGGCGTGAAATTGTGGGCAATTTTTATTTCCTTCTTTGTACTTTCCCACAGTTTCCAAATTTTTATTCAGTGAACATTTATCACTGTTATAATTAGAAGAAAAAATACTGTACTTCTTTTTTTTTTTCTCTAGGAGAAAGCAGGGACATGTCACAGGAAGTTCTTCAGCTATTGAGCGTAAAATGTGTGACCCTTGTTAAACCAGAGGAGGAAATGCGAGAGGGGGCAAGGCAGAGAACCAGCATCTGTTGGGTGCCTACTATGTGGCAGGCAAGGTGCTGGGAAACTACACCCACTGTGTCTGTAAACCTCACAACTGCCCAGGGAGTTTGGTGTTCTGGCCCCCATTTTACAGAGGGCGGTACTGAGGCACATAGAAGGGAAGCAATTTGCTTGAAATTTGTGCCTCACCATACTGCCTTTCCATGAAGTGGCAGAAAATACAACCTCAAAACCAGTTTGGTTTAAGAACATCCAGAGGACCTGTTATCCTGGTGCCTCTTAGAGGAGACCCCCCCCCAGTTCTTCCTGATACAGCCCTGCCAGGCATCCTTGCAGTCACCTAGAACAGTGACCCATTTGCCATTTTCTTAATGACAGAGAGTCATTTTATGTTCCATGTATAAAGTTTTGTCTTGCTTTGATGCTCAGTGCAGAGAGAGCAAGGTAGACCCCATCTGCCATTTGGTTACCAGTGTTACTGAAAATTTGTACAATCCTTTTGGAAGAATAGGTGACAATGGAGCAAAAGCTATAAACAGGTTATGGTCTTTTGACTCAGGAATTCCATTCCCAGGGATGTACTGGTAAGAACTACTACTGCAGAAATAGAAAACTACATGCATAAAGATGTTCATGTCAGTATTGACTACAATAGCAGATAATTTGCAATACAACAGTGTGGTGGAAGATGCTATAAAAAGTGATCTTTTACAATGGAGAAATAGTTGATCCATATGTGGTAGCCAACCCACAAGAGGCCGCCCAGTGATCCACGCTCCTGCAGTCACACGCTAGGGCTGACTTGGTGATCAACAGGATGGCAGAGAGGTGACCACGTGTGACTTTCAAGGAGAGGTCCTAAAAGATGTGGCAGCTTCCACGTCGATCTCTTGACCCCTCATTCTGGGAGAAGTGAGCCACCGTATCATGAAGAGACATGAGCCACACTACAGAGAGGTCCATGTGGAGAGGCACGGAGGCCTCCTGCCAACAGCCAGCTGAGGGCACCATCTTGAGAAGGGATAGCCTCAAGCCCCAGCCAAGCCTTCAGATGATAGTGGCCCTGCCTGTCATCCCAGGTGCAACCCGGAGCCAGAACTGCCCAGCAAAGCTGCTCCTGAAATTCCTGACCCACAGAAACTATGATGGACAATAAATGCTACTGTTCAAAGTCACTATGTTTGGTCGTAATTTGTTCCACGGCAATAGACAACCAATGCCCCAATATAATGGCATATCATATGGCAATGAAATGAACGAACTACAGCTACACACAACAGTATAGGTAATTTCATAAACATAATGTTAAGCAAAAGAAGCCAGATACCAAAGGAGATATTCTTTGTGATTTTAACAATAAAAAAGATCGGAAACACTTAAAATTAATCTATGCTGTCAAGGTAGTGGCTTCCTTTGGGAGAGGGAAGTTGGTCAGGAGAGGCTGGTAACATTCCACTTCCTGATCTGGGGCTGTTTGGTTTAGATCATGCAGGTGTTTAGTTTGTAAAAATGTATCGAGCTGTACATTTATGATTTGTGCACCAGTACACTACATTTCAATGCAAAATGTTTTAAAATGACCTTTTTATATGCGCTATATAAAATGTAGACACCCATGATCAGGCTCTGGCAGTGAAAAGGGCAGAACCTCAGGAGAGCCTGTGCGATGATTTGCAGTCCTGTAAAATGCACACGCATGCAGAAGGCAGGGTGGAAAAAAATGAAGTGTTTGTGTTGGGAGGCAGGGATTCTGGGTAATTTTTAAATCTTTAAGTATTTCATTTAAGAATGTATTATACTGTCTTGTCAAAGAGAATGAAAAAAGGGTCGAGAGGTAGAATACATCTGCGCAGTGTGTCTAACCAGAAGTTGAAATACAGTCCTCCAAGGAATAAGCTTTTTATTCACCAAAAATTTGGCCACCCAGAATAACTCCTTCCCAAGGACTTTACAAATTGTTCGAGTGTGGTTTCTCTAGCTGAATCGGTTATTGAAACTACTGCTTTCATACGGCAGAAGAGTGGAGGCGGTTCGCAGTACCCTGGACTTGCAGGGTAGGCATGCCAAACAGAGAGAAGGTGTCGCCGACATGGGGGCCGAACTGAGCAGTAAGTATCAATTTGCTGTGAAGTGACAATGAAACTGGTGGGCCCGGAAGATCCTTCCTGGTGCTGACAGTAACAGAGTCAGAGCAGAAACATCACCCTCAAGTCCCACATGGGTGCCAACTCAGAAGGTGGATTGAATTCTCAGGTTTCATTGAGCTATGAGCTTTGGACTTTCCATAATGGCTTTCCAGAATAACTTTCACACTAGGTTCTCAGTAATCAAACATTCCAGTATTCAGGTATGGTCCCGAAGACACAGAATCTGTCTGGCAGCCCCTCCCAGATCCCACTCTCCAGCTCAGAAAACATCAGTGGCTCCCCTGCCTGGAACCTCACCGCACAGCCTTAAGAGAGGTCCCTGATCTGGTTCCATATCACAAGCCCTATCTGTTACCCAAGACTGTCACTTTTGGTCTCCAGGCCGAGTCGCCTTTGTAACCCTCACCTGGGAACTCCCTTCACCAACCGATATCTACAGGGGGGAGGGCTTTCTAAGCTTCAAAGCTGTGGAAGAAGCCCACAAAGAAATGTTCCACAGATCCATGCTACAAAAACCAAAAAAATCCTGGTGTGATTAAAAAATACAGGCAAAATTAAAAAACAACTGGAAAAAAAAATGTTTGCAGCAAATGCCTCAGATGGTTTGAACCTTTAATTTGTAAGGAACACACATAAATCAATAAAAAACACAAAGATGCCCATAGATAAAAGGGCAAAAGACTTAATAAAAAGCAACTATAAGTGGCCAATAAACCTCTGGGGGAAAAAAGAATGCTCCATCTCTCTAAGAAATACAATCAGCAGTAAGAGAGCATGTTAGGAAAGATACTGTTCCCTGTTAGCCAAAGCACAGACAGACGGCCCTGGGGGTGTGTAACCTGGTGAAATTCTTCTGGTAAGCCCCAAGGTAATATGTATCAAAAGCCTCAAAAATGGTCCTACTTCTTGTCCATTTTCTTAAATCATTTCTTTCTAAACTCTTGGGTAAACAATTTGGTGATATTTTTCAATCTTAAGATGTTCATACTTTCAGTTCACATTTCTGATTGTTTTCTCCAAAACCCAGAAGTTGAAATATGGCTGAAGATAAACGTACAGAGATTTGTATTGCAAGGTAAATGTGTAATAATGAGAAGCTAGAAACAATCCATTGGATAAATAGCCTTATAATAATCAAGAGTTCCAGGCAATGTGGGAAAATGGTTATGACATAATAGATTTGTAATGGAAAGTTAGCTCTAAAATTCTTAAAGAAAAAAAAGTCTTAGCCAATAGGTGGAAGAACACGCCACAAATGAATTGCGTCTGAGTGGTGAATTTGGGGGAAATTTGTGTATGTGCTTCTCTATTCTTTTCTGTACTTTCCAAATTTTCTACAATGAGCAGAATTACTGTGAAAATCATTGAAAAGTTAAAAGCCTTTTATAAAGTATTGCCTTCAGACACTGTCAATTTTCCTAGTGAGAAACAATTGTCCCGTTAGGAATCGGCACAGGATAGGCTCAATAAATATGCGTGAGTGAATGAACGAATAGTGCTTTTAAGTCTCTTGCGAATCGTTTCTCACCCTCTGCTTTTATTGCCTGGTTATTTGTGTTTATGTCTTTTCTCCCTGGTGATCCTGGAAGCTCCTGGAAGGCAGAAATCACATGTCTCCATTATTCACAACAAGCCACTCAATACTGTTATTTTTTAATGAATGAAGTATCTCATATAGTTAAGTGTGTTTTAACATGAGATAAGAATTCTGGATGCTAAGAATTTGTTTGTTAAACCCATTGCTTATGAAGTCGGGGAATGCCCTGAAGGCCAAAGAGGGGGATAAAATGTGGTTCTGTAGCAGCTCTGCCCTTCCCTGGTGGCCATTGCCTGTACGTGCCGAACCCACTGTCTAAGCCTGCAAACACTGTCCTGGGGGTCCCCATTCTGCACCTAACGAGCTGAGGGGCCTTGGACAAGACACTCACTCTTAAGTTTGTTCAGTGATGGGCCAAGGGTGCTGGAGTATTTCCAGCTTGCTGTCTCCATGATTTCTAAAAAGCATCTGATAATGAAAGTTGGTTTAGAATTCAAGTCGAAGGGTATCTTTAAAACACTGCAGAATTTTTCTTTTAAAAACTCTATTGAAAAATCAATACTGCGCACCAGACAGACGGGCTCTACTTCAGGTTTTTTACATTTTTGTCTTTATGGGTAATTTTAAAAATAAAATAAAATAGGCAGCCTCAAGGTTCTGGCAAGGATCATAGGATTCTTGGAGCATCTGTAGAAATTAGAAACAGTTCCTCTGCAGTAAACTATTTAAGAGAATTAGATTGATTGTTGAAATAGCAGTGTTTCCAGTGAAGGAAGGGAATGGAGAGGGACCTGGGCTTTCCCTCTCCTGCCCCTCCCAGTGGGAAACCTCCAGGTCAGCCACAGCAGGACCATTTTGCTGGCTTACAGTGACCTCTGCAGACAGCGGGGAGTTGCTGTCTATCTCTGAGCCAAGGAGGTGGAGGCCCCTTCTGCTCTCCCTGGCCTCCCAGAGTCCCTCTCACCAAACAGGATCCCTCTCTTCTACACAGAAGTTGGAGCGCCAGTGCACTTGGCACACAGTATTGGGACCCTTCGGTCTGCTTGCTTCCCGCCACCTGTGTGCTTCACAGGTGCAGCTACCATCCTCCTGAACTTCCCACTAGAAAAGTCCACTTGGGAAGCTCTGCGCTGCTCCATTTCTGATTTCTGCTGGGCCAAGAAAGTCTGAGTCTCCACTCGAGCCCTTCCCAACACAGGGGAGGGGACAGCATCGAACCCAGAGCCTGTGTTTAAGCTCTGGAGCCAGATGCCCTCGATCAGTTCCTGGGTATGTGATCTTGGGCAAATTATTGCACTTTTCTATGTCTCCTTATATATAAGATAAATTTCCTTACCTTAAGAAGGGGGGAAGGATGCGGAGTAATCATCGCTATCTCAACAGATTGTTGACAAGATTAAGACTTGAAGCACTTTATTTATATTTAAATTTATATATATACATCACAATACAATAACTGGCATATAATGTTTAATGAAATTATTCGTATCTGAGGAAATCAGAGAAACAGGGAGGTCTTGACAAAATTGAAGTTTACCCATTTTTGACTGTACAAGAAATAGAATTAGGAATGTGTCCCTGGCTTTTCCTTTTTTTCCTCGAAGGACGCCCCAAGTCAGCTCTCCTCACTTGATACCACGCCTTCTCTCAGGAACTATTTTCTCCCGAGACTGCAGACGGGGATTGCTGCCGTGGGCCCTTTTCCCTCACCCCAGACACAATGTCACCGCTTCCGCGGGGCTCGCGCTGCCTGTCTGACCGGGCGGCGGGGGTGCTCCCGCGGCCGCAAGGTCTCCCTGCGGACGGGACAGCGGCCCCCGCCCCCGGCGCGGTGGCGGCGCTCAGCAGGCCCGCCGTCCAGGGGCCTGGGCGCGCTGGGCAGGGAGGAGTGGGGAGGAGCCGGGGACTAACCGCAGCAAACCCCGCGCCCTCCCCCGACCCAACTGCCACCCAGACCCGATAGTTTTGCATCCGAAGCGCTTCCTGCAGCTGCCCGGTTGGCCGGCCGAGAGCTAAGGGTGTACACAAGTGCCAAAGGCCTACAAGACCCAGGCGCACCCGGGCTGCGCCTGATGGAAGGAAGCAAAGCCCAAGGGCGACTTGACCTCAAGGCAGGGCGGCCCCGAGGGGTGCCGGCGGCGTGCAGCTTAGCGGCGCGCGAGCGAGCGTCCGTTCCACACAGGAAGGAGCGCAGGGGGCCGGAGGTGCCTTCTTTGCGCGCAGCAGCCCCACAGATCTGATAAAGAGGAAGGAAGCCCGCGAGCTGACAGCTCCCCAAACCGACGGCGTCCTGCAGCTGTCCTCGCCCTGTTTGCAGCCTCCGGCCGAAAGAAGGGGAGCCTGCGCCCCCTGCTGGTCGTTCTAGACCCGCCGCCGTCCGGCGGGACGAGCAGCGGGGACTAACGCCCGCTCGCTGCCGCAGAAGGTGGTCAGCCCTCCCGGGGACGCAGGACGGAGTGAGCATGGGCCTCTACCTTCTGCTCCTTGCGAGAAACCTGCCCCATAAAACGAACACAAGAGTAGACTTGCTCCAGCTGGCCACCCTATTACCTTAGCTGTCAGGGGTGGGGGAGGCAAGTCCACCCTGAGAAAAGCAGAACTACTTCTACAGACAGCAGAGCACCGTCCGCATATTGCTCCATTCCTTGGGCTCTACTTTGACTTGCCACTTACTTAGCTGTGTGATCTTGAGCAAGTGTCTTAACTTTCCTGTGCCAGTTTCCTCAGCCATAAAAGAGGAATCATAGTCTCTAACTCAGACCTGTTAGGGACACGAAGTGAGTTAATATATGTTAAGTGCTTAGAATGGCTCCTGGCGCATAAGAACATTGTTTGTTAAACTAAAAAATTTTAATTTCAGTGTAGATTGTAGGCTTGTTTAACAGCACTTGCTGTAACTAGTTCCTTATTATGGGGATTCTCTGGCTCTTTCAGTCATTAATTTCTAGTAATTCCACTGTCAGAGAACGTACTTTGTATGATTTCATTCCTTTGAATTTGGAGGCTTGCTTTATGGGCCAATATATGTTCTACTTTGCTAAAAGTTCCATGTGCACTTGATCGGGCGTTCTGCAGTTGTTGGCGTTAGTATTCCAATGTCAATTAGGTCAAATCGGCTGTTATTCACATCTGTGATTCCCTTCTGGTTGTGTGTTTTCCTGCTTGTTCTTTCAGTTGCTGAGAGAGCTACTTTAAAGATCTCTAATTATGTTGTATTTGTCTATTTCTCCTCTTGGCTAACTTTTGCTGTATGTAATCAAGGGTGTACTATTAGATATGTATACATTTAGGATTGTTGTATTGATAAGGAAAATATTCAACACAGCCATCAAGGTCAGTAAACAGCTTCTTTCCTCTGGTTGCTCCCAGCTCCCTCCTCCCCTCCTCCGGGCTCCTCTTTTGCCCTGAGCATGCCGAAAAGCCACATATCAAAATAATATAAATTGCTCCCCTGCTTGGGCTCAGGGCTCAGACCTTGGGAGATTACTCCCCTCTGGGCCCGCCGGTGTGAAATAAACCTCAGCATTCCAAGACCTCCGAGTGCCGCTTGGTTCTTCCATCAGGGATCCAGTCCAGGTTTTCCAATATTTTCCGCAACAGTATCTTCCTAGTGAACTTTTCATTATAAAAGGACATTATAAATGTCCTATATTATAAAATGTCCATCTCTAGTAATAACTTCTTGTTTCAAAGCCTCCTTTTTATGATAAATGGCAACATCTACTGATGTGTTTACTATGTCAACGGATTGACTATTCCATCCTTTGATTTCAACCTTATAAAATTTGTTTCTTGTAAATGTCACATGTTGGGTTTAATTTTTTTTATTCAGTTGGACACTCTCTTTTAATCAATAGTTTAGCCCACTTACATTTAATATAATAGCTAATGGTGTATGGTTTATAATCAATCTTTTGCTTTTTCCAATTTGCCCTATCTTCTGTTCCTTTAGTCTTCTTGTCCTTTCTTTTGAATTCATCAGATTTTTTCAAATTCCATTTTCTCCTTGAATCATGTATTTTTAAGTCATTTATTCTTATAATTCTTAGTAGCTACCTTAGGAATTACAGTATTTATCTGATTTATTGTAGTTTTCTTAAATTAGCACATTTACCACTTGCCAAATAATGTAAAGATCACAGAAGTACTTGACTCCATTTACCTTCCACACTGTAATACATACCACATTGTATATGTTTTGTCCTCAAGACATTATTGTTTAAATTGTCAGTACTAACATACATTTGTCTACATATTTACCTTTCCACTGGTCGTTTTTCTTCTGATTCTCTATTTCTGGGGTCATTTTCCTTTGGGCTGAATTTTCTTTAGTATTTTTCTTTTGTAGCTCAGGTATGCTGGTGCCAAATTCTCTCAGCTTTCATCTGTCTGAAAATACCTTTATTTTGCCTTCGCTCTTGAGAATATTTTCACTAAGTATGAATTTCTAGGTTAGCAGATTTTTCCTTTTTTTTTTTTAGCACTTTTAAAGATTCCTATATTCTGGCTTCCAGAGTTTCTGCTGAAAAGTCGGCCATTGGCTTTACTCGTGCTCCTTACATGTCATTTCTCTCTGGCTGTCATTAGGATTTTCTGTCTTTGGTTTTCAGCAGTTTGACTATGCTATTGTTTAGTGTGGTTTCTTTGTTTTTATTCCATACGGAGTTAGCAGCTGATTTTATAAATGTGTGCGTTGATGTCTGTCAACAGTTTTGGAAAATCCTCAGCCATTTTTTCATTACATACTGCTTCTGCCCCATTTCCTGTCTGTCTGGAACTTCAATTACATGTACCTACATGTCCCAAATGTCTCTTATGGTCTTTTCTTGCAGCTTTGGGGTTTTGTTGTTTTGTTTTGTTTTTGCACTCTTTTTTACTCTCTTTGCTTTGGTTTGGATTTTTCTATTGACCTATTTTCAAGCACAAATCCTATCTTCAGCTGTGTCCATTCTGCTCGTGAACCCATACTGTGAATTTTTAATTTCAGATTTGTGCTTTTTAGCTTTTTGAAAACAGATTTATTTTACAAACTGTAGAATTCATTATTTTTAGGTGAACAAAATTAAATGATTTATAGTAAATTTACCAAGGTAAGCCATCACTCATACAATTTTTTCCTTTTCCCTTTTAAGAATGTATTTTGATGACATTTAAATTGAGTTTTAATTCAAACACAAAGGAAATTTGCCCCACTAACTCTGTCAATCAACATGTCTACACTGATTATCCAAAATTTTAGCAAGGCAGAATTGCCCCCTTGTAATTTTTAAAAATTGATATATATTATATACCATAAAGTTCACCCTTTTGAGTATACAATTCAGTGGTTTTTAATATATCCACAAATTTATACAATCATCATCTAATTCCAGAACATTTTCGTCACTCCAAAAAGAAACCCCATACTCACTAGCAATCACCCCCATTCTCTCCTTCCCAGCTCCTTGCAGCCATTACTCTGTCTCTACCTGTATGCCTCTTCTGGACATTTCACATAAATGGAATCATATGTGGTCTTTTGTGTCTGGCTTCTTTCATTGAGCATGTGTTCAAAGTTCATTCACTTTGTAGCTTTTACTAGTTTTTTTCAGGCCAAACAGTATTCCATTATCTGAATATATCACATTTTGTTTATCCATTTATTGGTTGATGGATATATGGGTTGTTTTCACTTGGGGGCTATTATGAATCATAGTGCCATGAACATCCATGTACAAGATATGTGGAATTAAGTTTTCCTATTTCCCTGGTTATAAACCTAGGAGTAGAACTTCTGAGTCATATGGTAGCTCTGTGTTTAATTTTTTGAAGAACTGCCAAACTGTTCTCCCAAAGAGGCTACACCATTTTAAATTGCCACCAGCAATGAGTTCCAATTTCTCCACATCATTGTCAACACTTATCCAACTTCTTGATTACAGCCATCCTAGAGGGTGTTTTTTTGTGGGTTTGACTTACATTTCCCTAATGGTTAATAATGTTAAGCTTCCTTTATGTTTATTGACCATTTGTTTATCTTCCTTGGAGAAGAGTAGTTATGTCTATTCAAATCCTTCTCATTTTTAAATTGAGTTGCCTTATTATTTATTGTTAGAATTCTTTTATATTCTGGATACTAGACCCTTATCCTCAATCTGTATCTAAAACAGTTCCATTGTCTCCAAAAGACCCCTCATGCCTGTTTGCAGTCAATCTTCACTACAATTTCCACTCTCGGTGCTAATCAACTAAGCTACTTTGTATTTTGGGTAAGCCCAACCCTCTAATGAGATTTTGTATTCTAAGTATTGTGGGAGACTTCATTCCACCTTTTGGAAGCCAGGGCTAAGTTTCTAGCATGCCACGAATAGCTTTGGAGTTGAGCAAATGTCCTGTGAGAAAACTAGTCATGCATTTGGGGTGTTTCAGTTTTCCAGGGTACCCTGTAACTAAGAGCCTTGTGATTTGCTTTTCTCCAGTAGATCCCCTCTTCATGGGCCAAACCCAATCCTCAGTTCCAGGCACATAATCAAGAAATACCCCCAGGGGAGAAAATGGCCAGACCATCAGTTCACCTCAGGAAGGCTTCCACCTCTGAAATTCCAGTTCAGTCCTTAGTGCTTCCAGTTTAATGATGTTTAAAAACAATAGTTTTATGTTTTAAATGTCTTCTCTGGTAGTTGCAGCAGGAGTGTTGTGTTCCTGTGACTTACTATATCTTACCCAATTACTATAAGCTTGTCTTTATATAGTCAGGCAAGTTTTTTTCTTTTCCTCCCCATTCCACATATATGTTGGCTATTTGGGCGAAAAATTCTTCCTTGTGAATTTTCAAAATCCATTTATCTAGCTTCCAAAAAAACCTGGTGGGCTTTTATTACACAATACACTGAGTGTATAAATTACCTGGGACAATTGAAATCCTTATGCTTTTAGGTTCTCCATCCATGAACATGGTTTACGTAACATTTGAGCAGATTGTATAGGCCCTTTGATAGTATTTTGTACTTTTCTCCATAAAGGAACTGCACATTCTTTATTAGATCTGATCCTAGATAGCTTAGTTTCTTTTAAATCATATTTTATTTTTTGGGTCAGATAATGTTACTATAAGCTCAAAAACTATACATTGACCATTTCCCACCTGTTTTCCTCAGCCACCCAGTTTTCCACCAGAAGAAACCAATGTTACTAGGTTATCTTAGTATAGTTCATATTTATAGTAATTACATTGATTTTTGTTGTGTCTAGTAATCCAGCTTGCATTTTATTATTTCTAATAGTAGGTTATTTTGGATTCCTTTTATGTATATGCATCATCTGCAAAGGGCAGTCATTAGGTTATTTCTTTTCCACTCCTTGCACTTTTTATTGATTTTACTGCATTGGCTAGGATGCCTTTAATAAAGTAGAGGTAGAAAGGAGCTTGACAATAGCTGTCCTAGATGGCTCCTGTCTTATTCCAGACTTTAATGAGAGGACTTCTGTTTCATATTAAATATGAAATTTGCAGTAGGTTCTTGGCAGATGTCTTTATCAGGTTAAAAAACAATTGACTCTGGTCCTATTTTGCTACAAATGAGCATCATGAAAGTTTTTATCATATTATTTTATGTGCCTATTGAGATGACCATATAGTTTTCTCCTTTCAACTAGTAAATGTGCTCAATCACCCCCCTTATGGAAAAAAAGTAGTCTCAAATAAAACACTTTTACCCCAAGTTGTTATTTATTTTCATGAGGGGGAAAAAAGAACCTTTTATGATAGTGAAAATATACTTTATTTTTTTTAATACAACAGCTGCCAGCAATATACTGGCTCTAAAGTGAGAAAAGAAAATACAAGCATTCTACAATAAGCTTTCGTTAGCCTTTTCAAGTAATTATAAAGAAAATACTCCAATTCTGTTCAACGTCATAATGTGAGGAGTTGACAATTTTTTCCATGATAAAAATATAATTTTGACACCCCCAACCTTGATAGTTTGTAAAGGGTGGAATAGAAAAAGCCCACATAGTATATCAATAATGAGTGCTTCCCTCTCCTTGAATCAAATACTGATTATAACTAGTGTAAGAAGTTGGTTAATCAACAAACTTGATGAAATGTGTATCAAAATGTTCATGAAAAAATACATTTCTATTGATCCTCATTTTTTACCTTGTAGATATTTTCTAAGTGGATATTTTAAATGTGGAGAGATAAAAGCTATCTACATGCAACTCTGGAGAGATTGAAAACTCAACAGAAATAAAAATGCCTAAAGTCTAGAGTCGATCAACTTAATGTAAGAATAAATGTCAGAAACGTCTTAATTGTACACAGATTGCTCAAGGGTTTCAAGATCAGATGTGTAAGCCAAAGTTACGTAAAAATAATATCTTATATGAATTTTATCACAAAAGTCAACAATCCTAGTAAAGGATTATACAGAACAGTATAGAAAATCTGCATCTACATTTAAAAAAAGAGGAAGTTAAATCAACTGAAATAGTAAAGAGCTTTCCAACTGTTCAACACAAATATTTCTCAGAATCCCTTGGAATAAAGTGAGAGCTTCCACTCAGACTCTAATCTGCTTGTAGGAGTGGAACAGAAGGGTTAGTTTAAGTGAAGGAGGAAATGATTCAGTGGTTGTAGAAATAACATATGATTTCCATTATGTCAACCCATACACTAAATAAACTGCCATAAACCTTTTATGTCCCAAATCTCCCAAGATTTTAAACTCTATTTCTGCAAATATAAGAGGGAGTGAAAAGCATGCTATAGGGTCAACGTTTTCATTAACTTTTGTCGATTTACCAGTCTCAATTTCATTTGACTAATTTCCCTGATAACGCTATCTTTCCAAAGATAAAAATAATTCTGACTTCATCAAAATCATGACAGATAGACCTGCCTTCCTTGAACATCCAGAAAGACAGCCAAGTATAATCATGGGATAAATTTAAAAAAAAAAATGAAGAGAATAAATATCCAAAGTGAAAAAAGGTCACAACTGAGTTTCAGGAAGTGTTTTTTTCATCATTTTATTTTGAGGAATGTAGCTCTTTCCTCATTAGCCCTCTATTCGACACTACATTTACCTGAAAGAACAGACGCCCCTTCTCTTGAGTGTTTTAATACTCTAAGCTATGAGGCAACGTTCAGCATCACCTGAACGCCAAGTCGCCACTATTTTAAAAGCAGGTGAGAGGTGCTGATGGCTGCCTGCACACCGCTGCCGGTGACCTTTTCACCCACTGAAGCTATGGCTGTAGAATTTCTAAACATATAACCTGATCATGCTTCTTCCTGGAACCAGAGAAATCATCATCCAATATTTAATTACAAAGAGGTGGTACCCCAATTTTTTGATCAGCAGTAGGAGTTCGAAGAAAGGTAAGGTAAAGAAATCTCCCTGCGCCAAATGGATACAATCTGGAGCTTTTCTTATCTTTCTATACCGAGCTAATAACTGATAGGTTAAAAAATGCAGTTATATTTACAAAAACCACCTGCTTCCATAAAGTCAGTGCTTACTGAATGTTAGCATTTCAAAGGATGGAAAACACTGCTGTTTGAAAGCAGTGTACTTAAAAATTGCCAAAAACAGCCTATGAGAAGTAGTACTTCTTAAACAAGTCAGGTATAAAAAAATTACCAAAAATGTATTACAGTCACAATCACAGTCTTTGGAGTAGTACTTAGAAAGCCCATTTTTAAAAAATGAATAATTACATAGCAAGCTTTTGTTTTATTTATCACCAAGTTCATACTCCCTTGACAGCACAAATAATTCCTGGTTTCGGACTTCAATTTAAAAAATAAACACACAGAGTGCTATTCCTCAATGTGGCTGCAGAAAATTTAATTGAAGGAAGTGCAATGACTGAGATTAGGCAAAACTGTGGTAGATGCATAATCACCATAACAACTATAATTTAGTCCAAAAGAAGTGAACCATCCTCCACCAAAGTCTAATAGTAAGTGAGGGTGGAATGGAAAGAGGGCCATCTGTGTATTTTCTCTCTCTTTTTTTAACATATAGAATGGATAATGCATTCTTTAAATTATCCATATTTTTTAGAAAGAAAATTCTACTTGTCATTTTGATAAACCCACCCTAAGGTTAATGTCTGTAAGTGTTAATTTTTTCCATTACCAATCATTGGACTGCTATAGCTTAATCAACTAAATAGTTTATATAGTGTTGCTCAAAAGATCTACAAATATCAAGATCTATGCTTACCTAAAAAGGAGCTTTTTAAAATAAAGAAAGAAAGCATTTATGTTCCAAATGAATGGCACCGGGCAAAATACATACAACAAACAACACATTTGGGCAGACTATCAGGTGCCCATTGGTTTCTTATATGAATAAAATGCTTGAGGAAGATCCTGAGACTATTATCCCCCCTCTTCACTTTTAGCTTCTACATAGTGTCAGATGATATAACTGGTAAGAAAGATACATGCTTTCAGGCAAAAGTAAAAATCCATGTACAAAGTAAAATAGCAAAATCTGTAGTGACTTTCTGCAGAAGGCTCTCTTTACTCCTGGTAACATCCTTCAGCAACTTATCTAGGATAGACTAAATTGAAACAATAGTTTGATACAGTAGCAATCCTTTCATATACTCATACTAAATATTATAAAACTCCAAAAATACATAAATATTCCTTGTACCATGCATTATGCACCAGTTTGGGGCCGACTGACGAGGTCATGGTCACTCTTTTAAGTTATACATCACATCTCAAAAGTTCTGCCATTGATCTGACAGTGAACAGACACAATGGTGAGGGCTCCAGAGAGATAGCAAACTACCTCTGCAGTGAAGTGCATGATGGAGTGTCTCCAAATTAGAGCAGAGCAGGACATGGGGTAGGGGACTAAAGGCAGGGTAAAAGAATTTTAAAATAATACTGCTTAGGAGTGTATATTGAAAGATAGCTACTATAATTTGTCTATCCTTTATTCTAATCTTGAATAACTGCATGTTCATGCAAAATAAAGTCTCTACTTTGTAGGAAGAGGAGCAGTCTGTTAGGAAAAGCATATTCTTAGTCAGGGGAAGATGTGAAGACCTCTCTCTCAGAAGTGCTATTTTATTTGGTAAGTCTTTTGGCTACGTCACTATATGCTATTTCCACCTCCTTATCACTGGGACAGGTATTGGTGAACTCGTCCCTGCTATAAGCATTAGTTAAGTATCTCCAGATGCCAGTCATTCCTTTTGGAATATCGAAGTTGCGATATTTTTTGGCCACCACCTGAAATACAAAGAGATCAAAAGTTAACATTTATTTTCTGTGACTTGTAAACCAGACATCTCTCTGTTTCAGGGCAAACTAATTCTGTGAACCTCTGCAAACTGCTTCTATTTGAAAAGAAGTCTGTCACCATCATTCTAACTAGAGTTTTCAATAATGGCAAGGGCTGAAAACTACACGAGAGATTCAGAAATGTGACAGTGATTGTAAATGCCTGTGTCAGGCATCCAGACAGAGAGCCAAGTGTCATCACTAGATAAATAAAACACACACAGTATTTCAGATCTCTGTTTCTCCTTCTCGTGACCTGTAATGCACAACTAGTATTTATTATTATCCCATTTAACACAGAGTCTCAAACAATAATAAGGGTTCAATAAATGCATTTCCCCTCAAACAGAAAAAGCCAGTTGATTACAGAACAGAATTTGACAATGTAAGTCAGTGTAGCAAACTCCAATTTAAAGTTACCTGTTACATCTTTGAATTTTTATGCAGTCACAGAAAAAAACACACAGAATACTAGGCCTAAGGGTAATGGGACACCATATGTTACAACCCTACCTTGACAATGTGTAGTTTAGGCAGCAGGTTGCAATCAGCTAATGTCATTTCATTGCCATCCAGAAATTTACGTGTAGAAAACTTAATGTCCTCCATACTATTCTCATCAATTTCATCAGGAAGGGGAGAATTCAAATACTCATCCAGTTTCTGTAGTGTTTTCAAGAGACCCCTCTCCAAAGCTGAAAGAAAGGTGGGGATACTATAAGAAGGAAAGACACACAAATCCCAATGTAAAAGCATTACTTTCAGTTAATAACTGTTTCTCAAATGCTTACTCTGACCCTATGCACTGTAGAACAAAACAAAGTCCTCTTGGATCTTATTTACATGGAGTGAGGGATGAGACAAATTTATTCACATAAATATAAAAACGAGCATGCTCTAAAAACATAACTAAATGTCTCACACACACATTATGGTCCAACACAGTTGATGTTTAAACTGGAAAAATGAGTGAGAATGGCAAACTATTAATTCAAATTTAGGGAAAAATATCTTGCCAAGACAGAGACTCTTGGCCTCAATTTTAAGTCCTGCTCCCCCAGGAGTGTTTGGATTTATCACCAAGAAATGTGTTAAGAAACTCCAATACAAACAATCCAAGCAGAAAGCCCAAGGTTTCTGCACTGTCTTATAATACACAGGAAAAAAGCAGTACTATCGGCTAATACATGAAAAACACAGAGATCAGAGTTCAACTTATAATACTGAATGGGGTCAGGTGGGAGCACTTTAGTCAGATTAAGAAGCTATGACTGTTGTAATTCAGAGAGGTGGGACACAGTGACCCTCGTATATCTGGAAAGTCAGGGTTAGTGAACTTTGGCAGAGAGGGGAGGGGAAACATCACTAGAAAAGAATATGGAATAAAAATAGATAGATATTCCATTATCGCTTCTTATCCTTTACCTTCCCAATCTACCTTCACCTCCCACTCCCGGAACAGATGAGCTCACACTGATGATTACAGTACTTGGCAATAAAAGAAAGTTAAATAACACAAGGTGGAAATCTGTATAGTTATAAGTTTGAATAAAGCTGCATCTCCTATGGAAAATTACAGTTATAAATGCGGCATATTAGACATTTCACCAGCAACATAAATATGTCCTAACCCAATACTTCTTCCTTCAAATTGCTCCCATCCCTCATTCCTTGGTCCCTTCACAGTAATCCAGACAACAGATGGTAATCTTAGCTAGGTAAAGGGCTGTTGGCATAAAAAGGAATGGATTTTAGGTCTTTAGGATAGGATACAACAGACATATTCAACAAAATATAAACCTAGACCCTAGTACAGGCCAAGTCTTGTTCAAAGCATTGTTAAATTGACTATTGAAAAAAACATAAAAGGTTCCTACTCTCAGAGTTTGCATCTGGGGAAGTGGAAGTAGTATAGAGAAGCTGGTAAACAAATGATTCCCAAGGTGAACACTGGTGCCATTTGCTGAAATGTTTACCTTCCTAGAGGTGAAGCAGATTCAGGGGATGTGCAGTTGAGTTCAGTATATGCTGACTTTGACGTATCTGTACAAAGCCTGGGTGGAGATGTCCGACAAACAGTTGGATTATAAGGTCTGGAACAGATTGGGCTAGAGCAATATATTTGGAAGTCTTGAGAACATAAGTGAATGTAGAAACCATGAAAGTGAAGGAGAGGCAGAGGGTCTAAGGCAGAGCCCTAAGGTATATCATCCATGGTGTTGTACAAGGCAGATAATACATTTTCATTGTTATATAGCATTCCGTCATATGATTATACAGTAAGTATACATCCATTCCACTGTCAAATGGAGCTTGCACTGTTTCCAGTTTGGGGCTTATATATATTTGTATAATGAGAGTTCTTGTATAAATCTTTTGGTGCACATCTGTTCCTATTTGACTCAAAGATGGAGTTGTGAATTAACATGTAAGGTATGCATATACACAGGTTTAGTAAAAACTGTAATCAATTTCCAAGTTCAACTGTAACAAAGAGCAATATATGGATATTCCAGTTACTTCACATATTCAACAACACTTGGTATTGTCAGTCTCTTTAATTATGGTCATTCTAGGGGATGACAAATTAACATCTTTTCACAGTTACTATTTAGATATCTTCTTTTTGTGAAGTGCTGTTTGCTCATTTTTCTGTTGCACTGTGTACCCTACTGATCTGTAGGGGTTCTTTACAAATTGCAGATGCAAATCCTTTGTGGTTAGATGTATTACACATACCTTCTCCCTTTTCACTCCCTAATGATGACTTTTTATGAACATAAGTTACTAAACGTAATGTGGTCAAGTTTACCAACTTTTTTTCTACTATGATCAGTGCTTCTTGCCCAGATTAAGAAATCTTATCTATCTGAAAATTATGAAGATATTTTCTATTATCTTCTAGAAGACTCATTTATCACATTTATATCTATAATCCACTTAGAACTGGATTTTGTGTATGGTGTGAAACATGGATATTTTCTTGACTCCATATCCTGCTCCATTATCCTAGTTATTCGTCCTGGCTTTAGTACCACACTGTTTTAACTACCGTACCTTTATAAGCAATCTTGCTATCAGGTAGTGTAAGTTTCCAAACATGTCTCTTCAAGATCATCTGAGCTATTCTTATTCCCTAATAAATTTTAGAATTAGCTTATCAATTTACATACACACAGTGAGAAAACCTGTTGGACTTTTAAATGATCTAAATTCAACACAGTTCCATCTTGAGAAGAACTGGCATCTTTACAATACTGAGTCTTTCAATTGATGGAATACCATTTAACTCTTTAAAAGTTTCTTCAGTGTTTTATATTTTATATGTAGAGGCCTTGCCCATTTTTTCTTAAGATTTATTCCTAAATGACTGACATTTTTGATGGCATAAATATTTTTGTCATGCTATTGTTTGTGGCTAGAATTCAAAAATACAACTAATGTTTATAATAGCTTTATATCCAACAACCTTGCTAATTTGCTTGTTATTCTTATAGTTTGCCTGTAGATTCCTTTGGATCTTCTACATACACAAGTATATTGTTTAAGAATGATGACAAATTTATTCCTTCCTTTACAATTCTCATTCTTTTTTCTTGACTACTGTATTGGCCAAGACCTCCGGGACAATGCTAAATAGAAGTGACTGTGAGAACCCTTTTCTAGTTCTCAATCTCAAGAGAAAATTTCACTAGTTCTCCATTAATTATGTTTGTTATAGATTTTTTTGTAGATTCTCTTTGTCTCTGCTATATCTAGTTTGCTGAGACTTCAAAAAATATATATTTATAATTAATACATTTTATCATGCACTTTTTCTACTTCTTTTGAAATGGTGTAATTTTCCTCCTTTATTCTATTAGTGTGATAATCTATACAGCTTTTTAAAATGTTTAAACAATCTTCCATTCCTGAGTTAAACCCAACTTGGTTGTATTATCTGTTTTTTGATATTACTGCGTTTGGCACACTTTTAGACTTTCACATCTATGTTTGGGAGAGACTGGCCTGAAACTGTGCTTTCTTTTGATGTTCTTGTGTGGGTGGATATCAAAGTTGACCTCAAACAAGCAAGTTGAGAAGTTTTTTCCTCTTATCTGTTCCCTAGAAGAATATGTGCAAGATTGATGTTACATCTTCCCCAAATGCTTAGAAGAGTCCATAGTGAAGCTCTCTGGTTCTGCAGTTTTCCTTGAGAAATGGTTTTAAAAATTTATGACTATTTACATTTTTAATCCCTTCTTATAATAATACTGTTACACTGTACTTTCTGTAAATCTATCCAAGTTTTCAAATTTGGAAGCACACATTTTTTCAAAAAATTCTCCAAAACCACATAAAAGATTTGAAAAATTTTCAGATTTGCTTTATGGCCCAGCTTTATAATAAATTTTGCTAAGTGTTCCATGTACATTTGAAAAATTAAAGTACACTCTTCAGTTGTTAGGTACAGTGTTCTATACACATCAATGAGATTAAATATGTTCATTGTGTTGTTCAATTCTATAGTGTCCCTGATTTTTTCTTTTTAGCTGATTCTAACAGTTACAGAGAAAATGAGTTAAAATCTCCCACCAACTGTGGATGAGTTTATTTCTCTTTTAGTTCTATCACATGGGCTTATGTATTTTGAGGCTATTTTGTAATACAAATATAGAATTATCATATCTTCCTGGTAGGTTAAACTTTTAAATCAGTTTGAAACATGCTTCAATTATCTCTAGTAATATTTCTTTCCTTCAAGTCTACTCTGTCAGTGTAGCTTTGCCAACTTCTTTGGCTAGTATTTACATTATTTTACTTTCAACTTTCATGGATATACATATGTGTGTGTGTGTGTGTGTGTATTCTCATATAAAAGCAACATATTTTTAATCCAGTTGGCAAAGTTTATCTTCAATATGGAGTATTTAAATCATTTATATTTAATGTAACTACAAACTTTGATCTAAATCTGCCATCACATATTTTCTACTTGCCCACCTGGCTCTGTGTTCTACTCTTTCTTTATTTTGGATTGTTTTAAACTCATTTCCTTCATGTCAGCATGTTATACATTCTTTTACTGGTCTTTGTTCTCTTGACTTAAATTTAAGTTTAATTACAACTTTCACCACTTCTAGGATAATATAAGTACCTAAGAACACTCTAACTCCATTAAAATCTCTCCTGTCCTGCATGCACTTGTCCCATGTATTAATTCAACATATATTTTAAATTCCACATGGTATTAGTTTTGTATAGACAGAATTCATTTATATTTTACAATATATTTTTACTACATTTTGCTTTCCCTTCCTTCTTGCATCTCTGAGAATTCATCTGAAATCATTCTCCATTTTCCTGAAAACTACTTTAAGTATTTCTTTTGGTATGGGTCTGTTGGATGAATGTTCAGTTTTGTTTGCTTGAAAATGTTTATTTTGCCCTCACTTTTAAAAATTCATAAGTAAAAACTATGTCTTAATAATTATATTCTTGCATTTTTCAGCTGAAAAACTTGAACATTTAGAAGAGAATTAATTCTCAGAGCAGCCAAGGGACATAGGAAGGATAGATACTATCTTACTTTATAGATACAGAAATAAAGAAGTAGAGAATTTATTTTATTCTCAATATCAAAGAAAAGAGATCTGACTTCTTAGAATTTGACTTGTTATGACTATTTGGAATTGAAAATTGAATGGTGAATTTTAGAGGCTCACAGAAACAGCAATAAGAAAAAGCTGACTGGTTTAGCAAGTATATGTATGCAGGGCTATAAATTTAAATGTCACATCTTGAGGCAAAAATAAATTATTTGGATGTGTTTGCTTTCACTCTTGGAGAGTTTTTAATTGCTTACAGAATTCAAACTCACTTTCTTTCAGCTCTTTGAAGATCCCAGATTGTCTTTCTGAGTCTACCGTTTCTGTTGAGAATCAATGCTCAGTCTTAGTGCTTTTATCTTGAAGGACTTTCTCTCTGCCAGTTTTAAGATTCTTCTTCTGGTTTGTGTGGGCACTGATTATGGTGTGCACAGTTGTAGTGTTCTTTGTACTTGTTCTGCTTGGGTTTTGTAATTCTTGACTCCATGGCTTGTTATCTTTCATCAAATTCTTGGCAATTACCTCTTTTAACTACAGCTTTGACTACATTTTCTCCTCTCCTTCTGGGACTCCAGTTATATATCTGTGAAACTTCTTTCATTGTGCTCCACATTTTACATTGTTTGTTTTTATTTTGTCCTTTTGTCTCTTTGCACTTCCATTAGACATTTCCTTCCAGCCTATCTTCCAACTCACTCTTTCTTTCCTCATCATTGTCTAATCTGTTAAATTCATCTATTAAGTTCATAATTTCAGTATTGTGTTTTTAAATTCTAGAACTCCCATTTGGTTCCTTCTGATAATGGTTCCTCTGCTGAAATTTTCCACTTTGTTCTTTTACTTTGAATATATACATTAAAGTTATTTTAAAGTCAGTATCTGATAACTGACTACTTTGTGGTTTTTAATATGCTTTCAAAAATGTATTAGTTACATTCAGTCCTTGACATGAGCACTATTACTGTTAGATTTTTAAAGCTGTTAAATGTTAACTCAGCATTGGTTTAAACTAATCTACTAAATCATGAGCTTTTTCCTTCTAATTCTTGTTATTAAATTTAATGCATTATTCTTACTTCTCAAATCATACTGTATGTTTACTGAAGGTAAAGTCTGTGCCTTTTGCTTCTGTATATCCCATCAAATTCATGGCAGTCTACCTATGTACATATTAGACACTGCCCCAGACTAAGAAAAGCCAATAATTAAGTATAAAAGTTTTGAGTTCCTTAAATGGAGATGGCTCAAAAGAAAATTTGGTGGAAATATATAATAGGCACTTTTAAAGTCAGATGAGATATTTGACTGTGGGAAGCTAGAAATGAGGTGCACACTGCTTATTGCTATAGAACACTAGTAGCCACTTAGATATAACGAACTGGTAAATTTTTTGCTTAAATAAGTATCAAACAAATTGGAATATCAAGTGACAGAAGACAAGATAAAAGAACTACCTATTTTATTATAAAAGGTCACTCTAGTCATGGCCAGGATCAAGTTAGTTCATTTCTTAAAAACAGTTAAGCAGCATGGCACTGGAATCCAGTAAAATAAAGTGGGGAGTTAAGAGAGTCAATTTTTCAACTGGAGAAATGACAGGGAATCAAGACATTTAAAAATAAAAGATCAAAAATACAAAGGCAACATATAACCTTTTATTAATTACATACAAGCTCTGATAATGCATACAATCCGCTGAAATTTAAAGTTTATAAATTAAAAAGAATGCAATGTGAGAAACAGCTAAGTTAGTAGGAAGTCCAGGGCCATGATGGAAAACTTTTCATGGTTGTACTTAAAAGGACAGAAGATGAAAAGGAGACAAAAGAATCTCAGGACTATAAAAGATCAAACTGAAAAATTCAATGTGCTTCCTATCAAAAGGAGTGAATACAGAATAAATACACAGTATATATAAAGCCTTGTTCTTTGATCAGATTACAATGAACACAATCATAAGGAAGATAATAAACAAGGAAGATTATATTAACTGAACTCGAACACCAAAATAATGTCTCAAATAGCATTTGAGTTGTATGGCAAATTTGAGTAAGTTTACAATCTTCAACCTGCTCTAAATCAATCCTTTTCCTGAATTAATTCTCAAGTGTATACAATAGAAAAACAAAATGTCCTAAATGTATGATAACATACGATGCTTACCATCCTAGACACAAGGTATGGATCAAAATTAAGAAGCTAAGCAAAACATTCTAAGTACTGTTCTTTCTATAATTTTAGACTTAGCAAAGCACCTGCAATGAAGATGAACTGCTGTAGCTGACTAAAATGTTAATGATTTTTCATAGTTAAGAATCTCAGAACAAAGGACATAGTAAAGAAAAGAATACTGAATTAGTCTGATAACAATTTTTATGCATCAACATAAGAAATGGCCAATAAAACAAAGAAAAACAGAGATTACGAAGAGGTAATAAAGAGTATCAGTAACAAAGTTTTGAAGATAAGCCATCGCAAAGGAATCTTGAAATGGTTAAGATAAAGAAAATGTCAAGACTGACCACTAGAAGGCAGTAGCAGGCCATCAGAAAGTGGCTCCCTATCTTCTGTAGTTAAGTAGCACTATTATTCTCAATCCCCTCCCTTCAGCAGTAATGCTGCTATCTCTAAGAGATATTTCAAAAACTCTCTAAAAAGTTAAGTAATTGCAATAGGGGACATAACAATTAGCTTTAAATTAATTATGGAAATCAAAACACCCTATGAGAACACACACATACACGTGTGGGGAATGAATACTTGCACATTAGTGGGACTATAAACTGGTGTTCACTTTTACGAAACAAAACCTTTTGATCTATTTGGAATCTAGTACAAGGACATTCATTGGCAGCATTGTTTGTCATAATAAAAAAACGGACAATTTGGATGTCTATGAACAGGGTAATGATTAAATAAAAATCCATATTATGGAATATTAAGCAGCATTTTAAAAAAATGAGGTAGATCTCTATTTTGATATGGAAGGATTTTTACCACACAATATGTGAAAAAGACAATTGCAGAATGTAAGTAAATACATGAATACACATTTACATACAAGGCTTGAAAAATTTCATAGAAAAAGGAAGGATACATACTATTGGGGAAGAGGTTATATGAAGTGATTAAGAAGGGGTGCTGAAATTTTATTTATTTCTAAAATAATTTAACTTTTTCAATAAGCATGCATTACTTCATTACTTGCAGAATTTGAATGAGTAAATGCAAGACAGAAAGTATTAAAAGTAGTAAAACATAACTATACCTGCTGTAGAAAACAATACAATTTACAATGAAGAAAATGAAAATTATCAGCACTTGCATGGATAAAACTGTATTTTAAAGTTACTGCTAGTTTTAATATAAAGGGTAATCTTAAACAAATAATTTTTTAAAGGCCAGGTAACACATCAGTGGAACACAGGGAGAAGTAATGAGTATTTAAAGGTGAAGAAATATACGATGCAGTTTCATAGCTACAATGAACAACCATCCTGATTCTCAACACTTCCAGAGACAGAGAAAGAGAGGGAGGGAAGAGAAGAGGGAGGCAGGAGGGAGAATGAGTCTTGAAATAAAAAGGTATTAGAACCTATAGATGCTTTGCCTCCATTTAAAATTAGGAATTTGGACATTATGAAATATGCCTCAGAATGTAATAGGCAGATTTCATCATTGCTAAATTCATTGATCTCTTAAGAATATTATAAGTACCAAGAGACTAATAAAACATCTATTAGTTACATTTGGGAGCTTAATAAATTATATAAAATAAATTGCAAAACTGAAAAAATTTAGTGTATCTGGGATGCGTCATGCCTAACCCATCCCCATAAAGGGAATTACTCATTAACTTCTCTTTTAATGCTTCAAAAGATTATACAAACTCTTACTCCCATTCAACTTGGACATGTTACCAAAAGAATTACACATTTTATCTATCTATCATCAGTACAGTACTTCCCTTTATTTTATTCTTTAAATCTTACTTACTTTGTACCCCAGTCTATGCATTGGTCTTTCTGTTTCACTTCCACTAACCCAACACCACAGCAGCTAGGCACCAATCCCTTAACTAAAATTAAGTTTTAAAAGGTCTTAAAATTTTCCAAACATACGTTTTGTAAAATATTTAATAGGCTGGTAAAAAAAATCAAAGACTTGCCTACTCTGATTTGCCATGTAAAATGACAAATCCATTTCTGTGTAAGTTGTTTATTGTTTGGGGAAATAAGGAGGTGGATCACTTATTTCCTAGCCTTACATAAGGCATTTAATTGCACTAAACAGACATATAAAAGACCTGCAACAAATAAACCTAAGGGAGACCCATGATGCTCCAAAGTGACTTGGAATATTGTTTTCTAAAGTCTCATGGTAATGACAGGCCCCCCTGGGAGGAATTTGCTTGGCAACTGGAATTCTTATTTACCAATAGGTAATTTAATATAAAGCCCTCTAAGTTATGCACTGTGTAATCCATTATGTTGTTTGTTCTTACTGGTTACAGAATTCTAAGGACAGTGAGTGTAGGTGGCTACTTAAGATGGTACAAACTGATAGGAAAAAATAGAATACAAAGTTATACTTAAATGAGTCACTTTCTCCCCTATTCTCTCCCCTAACCCTATCCCTCAAAGCATTTTTTTTAAGCAAACACATTTTATTCCCCTTTCTTCCCCACCAAGTGTCAAAAAAAATTCATCTACCCTCCAGCTTCTAAAAGTCACATGGAGAAATAAAAACATGATTTAACTAATAAGAGCTCAAAGAACTATGCAGCGAGAGCATCTTGGTATAAAAAGGATAATTTTATGGAAAGAACAGTCACCTGCATTAAGGAATGACACAGAAAAGACACTATCTGTGGATAGAAGGGGCGCCAGTGTAACTGTTTACTTGGTATTTAAAATGCTTAGACAGAAACATTAGTTAGGAAAAAGGCCAATTACTAAGTAAGATGGCTCCCAGAAAAGGCAGCTACTGGAACACATTTAATAGATGTAAGCCAGGCCTGAGCAAAAGGTTTTTCCCCTTTTCCCTTCTCTGTAGAAAAACAGTTCATGCAGTGATTATTATTCCAGACACCACTGAAATTCAATACTAACTTATAAAATGCTGCAATTTTAAAATTTAATAATACCTGAATAGCTTGGAAATCTGCCTACTGAAATAACATAAAGAAATCAGCAAGTGTTTCAATTTATAAAAGATGTTTATTCTTGCTTAACCAGCACTGGTATTTTTCCTTTTGGTATTCTTGTTCATTTACTGCTATAACTTCTACCCAAAAGAACCCCACCCACACTATCAAACTGTCTAAAACTATGATGGATTAAAGTGTCTTCAAGAGCTGGGACATCTCAAAGAGAAGAAAAAGGAAAATACTGAATGCTGTAGTTAAGACAAGGTTCATTAAATGGGACCTCTTTTAAAGAGGCTTCCCTTCACTATACATAAGTTTGGTAAAAGGAATAAGAGACTGTCCTTTAATAAATAAAATAGAATCTGTACTATCTAGGCAATTCTCACCATGAAAATATGACTTAAGACTGAAGTTCTAGTTTTAGGATGCACAGAAATTAGGAAGGCTGGTGAGTCTAAATGCTGTCTTAGAGCAACTCCAAAAATTGTTCTTTAAGAATAATTAGCACATGCAGATTAAAACCACAATGAGATATCACCTCACACAAGTGAGGATGGCCAACATCCAAAACACAAACAACAACAAATGTTGGCGAGGATGTGGAGAAAAGGGACCCCTCCTACACTACTGGTGGGAATGCAAATTAGTTTAACCATTATGGAAAGCAGTATGGAGGTTCCTCAAAAAACTCAAAATAGAAATACCATTTGACCCAGGAATTCCACTCCTAGGAATTTACCCTAAGAATGCAGAAGCCCAATTTGAAAAAGACAGATGCACCCCTATGTTTATCGCAGCACTATTTACAATAGCCAAGAAATGGAAGCAACCTAAGTGTCCATCAGTAGATGAATGGCTAAAGAAGATGTGGTACATATACACAATGGAATATTATTCAGCCATAAGAAGAAAACAAATCCTACCATTTGCAACAACATGGATGGAGCTAGAGGGTATTATGCTCAGTGAAATAAGCCAAGCCGAAAAAGACAAGTATCAAATGATTTCACTCATATGTGGAGTATAAGAACAAAGAAAAAATACTGAAGGAACAAAACAGCAGCAGACTCACAGAACCCAAGAACGGACTAATAGTTACCAAAGAGAAAGGGACTGGGGAGGATGGGTGGGAAGAGAGGGACATGGGGGAAAAAGGGGCATTACAATTAGCAGATGTAATGTTGGGGGGGCACGGGGAGGGCTGTACAACTCAGAGAAGACAAGTAGTGACTACAGCATCTCACTACGCTGATGGACGGTGACTGTAATGGGGTTGGTGGGGGGACCTGATGAAGGGGGTTTAATCAACATAATATTGCACATGTAATTGTAGATTAATGATACCAAAATAAACTATAAAAAAAAGAATAATTAGCACAAAAATCCATCCAGACTGATTTAAGGCTGCTAGCACTCAACAATAAACAAAAGGTTCAGTAATAATTTGAGCTAAGTTACAGCAATCTATCTCAAACCACCATAACCACCCAATGTATTGTTTTTGATGCACTTTAATTCTATGCATAACTCTCTTCACAGTAACTTCTAAGAATATGAGAACAAATTCATTTAATAAACATTTTATCACATACCTACTATATGCTAGGCACAGTCCTTCTAGCTAGAAACAGAAAAATAGCAACTTAAGGATTCACTCTAGTTTATCATCAAATTTCTTATCAACTCTTCAGTCCAATTTTTTAACACTTATAGGAATGTCTGTACTCCAAAGTAATCATTTATAATCACTGTCATTATTGGGTGTTTGGGTTTTGTTTATTTATTTGGGGGGTGTTTTGCAGTGACAATTCAATCATTTGGAGGTGTTTTTGTTTTTTTACCTTCATTAGCCTCTGGCCTTGAATTCTTAATATATGCAGAGAACTTGGCAAAGATGTCCATTCCCGCAGTATTTGATTCTGGGTGTTTTGGTGAAAGCTTTAAGTACCTAAATAAAAAAAGTGATAATGGATTATAGATACATTAGCATAAATTCTCTCAATTAACAAACCATTGTGCTAGCAGTTACAGACATCTTTTAACAGTTATTACTCTGAGAAATGCCACCATCTAATTTATATGTTTTTTCCTTAGGAAACAAAGCTCTACACAATATTTTATTCACAGACTAGTATTCTTGGCAACCGAAAGGCATCTGCACTCCACCTCCATCTATAAATTAGAAGGCTGGGGAAACAGTCAACCTGTTCAGAGACCTGTGCCAAGCCAATGGGCATCTTAGAAAGAGAACTCTAACAGTGCTATCCAAGCAAACTTTCTATGATGATAGAAATTTTCCATTATCTGAGTTGTCCAATACAGCATCCATTTAAGACAAATATTTGAGTATGAATTTAAATCAATCACAAAGCTTAGAATTCATTTCCACAGTTGCAACTAGCCACATTTCCACTGCAGAGTTCTCTCAAAGAGGAATGCCAAGTAGATCCTTGGCGTGCCATGCACTGAAGCAGCCCTGTGCGACAGTACCGGAGAACCCTGACAGCAGGAAGAGTCTGGGCAGCACCTTGATCACCCACAGCACATTAAGGACAAGAACAGCAGGAGGCAGATCACTCACTTCAATCCCATGTTCAGGATTTTCTAAAATCTCCCCATACATTAGATATTGTAAGGCCGGAGCACAGAAAAATAGGCTATCAGGAGTTTTGCTAATAAGGTTTCTGTTGTGCTGTTACAAGGTTTTTCTACTTTGAGAAACAGACATTCATGACATAGCTTTAAACACACACACACAGACACACACATTTTACATATTTAAATTCCAAATACTCATACTCAGTGTGCAATTCTTCCTCAAACTGGAAAATACCTGTGAAAAAACTCAATTCTTTACTTTCTGCTTCAGCAGAGCTTAAATCAGCTCCAGGAGTCAGGGCTGGAGGAATTCAAACCATGAGCACCATTTTAGGGAATTCATCAGCTTAAAAGAGGCCCTGCAAAATTTCATGGGAAAATGGGCTTGGGGTAAGTAAGACTATGAAAAAAATTTCATGTTGAAAAAAATAATTTAGATTTATTCATGTATTTTAAGATGCTGTCTTGCTACTTTGCTTTAAATTGAAAATGAAGATGGGATTTTCTTTTTAGAAAGAAAAGTTCCATTGCAAGCTGTAGTTTCAGGTTAGTTTTTATATTCATATTTTTTACATTTACTATTCTGAATTCAAGAAAAGTATCTTCTAAAATTTGGACATAGTATATATTGACAAGGAGAATATAAAATATCTACTGGACACCTATGTATTCAAGATATTCTGTTTTAATTTCTCTCAATTTTTACACTTCAAGACTTCTTTTATAAATGAAAAATTTTAAATGAGTTTTTCAATGAATAATAGTAAATGAATTTCACCTGAGTTGTTTATATATATGTATATATGTATATATTTTTTCCTCCTAGTTCTAGAAAACTTTACCCTCTGTTTCTTTCTTTTCTTTTTTTCCCTCTGTCTCAGCTGAAACAGTTAATCCCAGATTTGACATCATGGATTTCCCTTGACTATAAAAACCACCAGCCTACAGTTTAAATGTTTTTACCACTAATAATACAGTACCTTCATTGACTCAGTCCAAACAAAAAATAGTGCAAGGAACACAAGTACCTCTTTAATACATCCGTGTCTTCCTCTAGCCAAGTTTCCAAAACCATTCTTCTTTTCCCCAACCAATATTTAGCTGTACCTACTTTTTTCAAATGAAGTAAGCTTCAGAATTCTCAAAATAACAGCTGGAAGGTAGGGTTGAATTACAAATCATTTGTATATTCATCCATTATTCATACATATATTCATTTACTCTAATTATTAAGCATCTACTATGTCAGGCATTATACGAAGTGCCGGAGATGTAATGATGAGCAAATAGAAGCATACTTACTAGAGACTTATTTTAATTAAGAAGGGTTTGCAATCAGCATATCCTTATTCATACTGAAAAAGATCCTACTACAATTCTTAAAAAAACAAAACACTCTTCTTTAAAGCAGGTTAAAATGCCCTGTTCTTCTCCAAGACAAACCACTGAATTTGTACTATTAATTTAATGCCTACAACACTATAGCTACCAGAGACCATTCACCTCAAACTCTCATTTTGCCTAGAAGGAAATTATACTCCAGAAAGCTTACATACTTGGCAGAATCATTGAATTAAAAGTATCACCAAACTAAAACTCAGATTTCCGTCCCCAGCTCCAGTGTTGTTTTGTTTTTATTACAGATCAGGTTCTCTCTAAAAGATAAATCAAATTCTAAACCAGCAGGTCCAAATCAGTTGCCAAGTTTTTTTGCATTCCCCCTAAACACTGGATTTTAATAATTCATCCATTATTATTAGTTGCAGCAAACAGCTTGATGAAACAATACTTTTCATTTATTGTGAACATTCATTTCAACATTAAACTAAAAGAAATAACTAATCTAAAGGCTATATGTCAACAACAGCACAGACATGAGCATCCAGGGTATTTAGACATTCAGAGCAGTTCTTTATTCTGTGTTATATCATAGACCATTAACAGTAGACTAATGAACAATATTTCCATCTTAGGAAAGATTTCAGCCATTTTCTCCTTTCTGATGTTAATATAAGAATAAAGTCTGGTTACGTAATCTATTAAATTATCCTTGTAAATTCAACTTTCACTGTCTATATTTCTTATTTTAAAAAAAGGCTAAAAAACACTTTGCAGAGTTCTTCCCCAATATTTTTTTAATAGCTTCCTTATCCTTCTATCAATGTTAGCCTTGTATATAGGCCTGCAACATTTAAAAATGCAAATTTCAAAGGTTTTTTAAAAGGTTTTTTTTTTGCAAAGCAGTTCCTTCATTGAATCAAGTGGAACTAAAAAAAACTACATACTTTCCCCAGAAAAGAAGTGAAAGTTTCTTTAAAACCTATAGTTACACAGACCAACAAAAGTTCCTTGATTTAAGCTTTTCATTAGTCTCTCAATTCTAAACAACTGTAGACAGTTGCTTGTATTTATATTTCTCATGATTAAATCAGAACTGCTTGCATAAAAACACTCTGTTCTCAGTATCATCAAATGCCAAAAACATGTTATGAGAAATGCTAGATTCTAGTCTACCAGCTTATAGAACTCTTCCACCTCTTCTCTTCATCCCATCTGGAAACAAAAAGGCTTAGTGTGTAAGAAGGATCAGCAATAAAATAGTTAGGGACCTGAAGACCTCCTGGTCCTAAGGGGAAAAGACAGTGAGTCAGGATGGTCCCTGAATTCCCTGAGACCAATAGGGGAAAAGGGAAAGGAATGCATGTGATGGTCCCAGAAGCACCTCCTCCCACTCATGCTCTAGAAACATTTCTGAGTGACAGAGATTACGCTGTTTGAGCAGCATTTTCCGTTACGGGCTGCAGAGGCACTCCCGATCCAAACACGCTGTTCCAGTGCATATAAATAAAACCTCCTCAGAAGTGAAACCTCATCTGCTTCTTAAAAAGGATTCATTGCATTAAGTTTGACAACCAACTTTGCCGGAACCACTTACTCACCACAGTAAACTTTCCTTCTTTCTTACCCTTCCTCTAAGCTTGAGCTAGCCAGCCTTCAATTTTTTACTCACTAGAGCACAATCCCAATTAAACACTGACATGTTACCTCTTTTATAAAAGTCAAATTCAATGAAATTAGAGAATACAGGAATCACAGTGTTTTGAAGTCACGTAGACCTGGCTTTGAAAGTAAACACGCCGGCTCTGCGACCATTAACTGTGAAACCTTGGACAAATAATTTGCATTACTCTTTTTCAATTTCTTCAGAAAGTCTTTGAGAGGACTGAGGTAATATCAAAATAATCCACGATGCATAGTGCATGGCATATAATGAACACTTGAATGTTATTAAAAGCAGAGGCATGAGCAGCATCAAAAATACTCTCTTTTAAATAAAGTAAAAATTTTTAACTTTATTTTAGAAACTTTCTTCAGAATATAAACTACAACATGAAAATAAGGAAAGTACCTTCAGAAAGAATTTAGGTTCACATTGTGAACCCTTTAGAACAGTAAGATCTCCAAGTTTTAAGAGAATTATTTCAACTGAAATAGACCATTTCTCCTTAGAGCATCTCTATAAATATTCCCTAACCACATGGAGCTGAAATTTCTATTACATTTATATGTATATATATTTAAAAAGCTATGGTGTTTTATAGAGTATTGGATATCAAGAAACTGAAAAGTTTTGACATTAGCTCTATTATTTCTCTTAATGTCTATTCCCTCTGAAAAAATATAAGAAGGAATAATGAAAATTATTTCTGTTGTTGCTGCTGTTGGTGGGAAAGAAATTTAGAAGCGAATATGAGAAAATATCTGTCTGATTGAAATGGTACATAATGTTATCAGCATACTGAACTCAAAAACTTACACTTCCTTGGAAGGATTTACACAAAAAACATTTCAGACAATGCTGTAAAACAAAATATAGTTCCCTTCATAGAGAATGAATAAGTCAGTCAACCTGTTTTTCTGTTTATAACTGAATGTTGATACAATGATCTACAGTTACATGAGAGGAAGATCACTTTCACTAGTGTCTGAGGACAGGTTGGCAAATAACAGGACTTTTTGGAGCTGACAGACTTGAGAATAAAAAGGGATCTAGTAGGTTCTGCAACAGTCTTACAACTTATTTCAACTAAGTTGAACCAATGTGTATAATAGGTCCTTACTGATGTGTATAAATCTTCAATTTATATTTTACAATGATCTCAGTTTTTGATATATTGGTATTCTAATTATGTAACATGGCCTGGAGGAAAAGTCAAAATGTAGTTTTATTAATATTGGTCTGGAGAAACTTCAGTGGAAATGGAAGGGAGATCTGGACTCCTGGAAAGTAGAGAAAAAAGAAGTTTGGGGCTCTTAAAAAGACAGGAAAGAAAGCAGAGGATAAGCTTTAAGAAAATGAAATTTTAAGGCTGGTGCAAGATTGCTAAACAGAGGACAATTCTGTTCACAACCGAAGGCCTAGCTGTAGACAGAGGCATCATTCAGACTTCTAGCAGCCTTCCTGCCTACCAGCCCTAATCCTGCATGCTACGCTCCACCCATACCTTCAGGTTCCCAAAATAAACACTACTGTTTCAAAATTATTCTTCTGACTGGAATGCCTGTCACTCCTTCATTTACCTGCTGAATGCCATTTTTAAAAATTAAAGCTTAATTCAAATGTTATCTCTTCTTTAAAGCCTTTCCTAATTCCACTCACTTTGCTACACCACCACTATCACCCCCAACTCTCCATCCATTCTGACCTCAAAGAAATAAATAAAAACAATCCAAGGACAAAGTCTAAAAAAGCCAATTCCCTTTATGTGGCCTGATAGGAAATCCCCCAACAGTCTGCACCACACTTCTGCTTACACATTCTGGCGAGGTTCATTTTGAAGCTGTCTTTTCCCATCCCTTCTCTGTCCTCTTTCAGTTTGGGACCTATATCCCTCAAATAACCAGTCTTTCCTCACTATACTATACCTACTTTCACCATGCACCCTATACCTTAATCAGATTTCTACCTTTTACAGTATGGTTTACTGGCCTAACCAGATTCTAACAACTGTGTAGCATCAATTACAATGAATGAAGAAAATTCCTAGTCATTTCAAGTTAATACTATGTGAATTTAACTCAAGTACCATCAGGAGAAAAGTTTCCAACAGTCAGATAAGATAAATGTTTAAAGAGATGGAATTATTTCCAGGCACATTTTCTTTGATACTCACTTAGGAGGACATAAGACTTCTTCAAGGAATTCTTCAATCTTATTTACATCCGTTTTGACTTCATTGTTGAAAGTTATAAATGGCGGGTGGGTCCCGGGAGCCAAGTTCTGCAGGTCTGCAGGCTTCCTGTTAGGCAAAATAGTGGTCAAAATCAGATCATTTTTTATTCTGAGAAGCCAACAATATTTTACGTTCTCAGAATTTTAAATAGAAAAATGAGTAAGAAATAGTATTTTTCCTACTAAGTATAATAGCTGCAATAGTACTTCTAAGAGTCAAACCTCCATGAAGCACTTAATTTATATGAAAATTGGGAGAATTTGACTTTAACCAAAGACAAAATTCCTTCATTCCCATTCCAAATCTAACTGAAATGGTGGCAAAATGAGGGGGAAAAAGACTTGGTAAAGTTAATCTCTAGTCTCAATTCCGGCACCAACACACTGTGCAAACCATAACTTCTCTAGGCCTTCTTCTTTTTCAATAAAGGAGAAGAACAGCTAATTCCTACAGGTCTTTTCAACTATAAGGTTCAAAATTCAAGTGCTAACTCTTTTACATTTTCCTAGAAGTCTAGACTTAACAAGGAAAAAGATCACCAGCTTTGACTATCTAATACTGAAATCACTTAAACATAGAAAAGAGAGTGTAACCAATGATAAGAGGCAACACAGAATGGACAAAATATCATAGTGAATAGGAAGGCTTGAAATATGTATTATGCAACGTGTTAAGAATTTTATCCAGATTCACTTAAAAAGTTATCAAAAAATCAAATAGAGATGGGTCAAAAAAATTGGTAAGTGATAGATAAAATAAATGAACACATGGAAAAACGTCAAAAAACCCACTTACCAAAGAAATTCAAAACTACACAATGAAGACACTTTTCTATTAATTAGGAAAAACTGAAAATACAGAACACTGATAAAGGTGGTGAAACTGGTATGCTTACAACTACTAATAACAAGGAATGTTGGTACTGTCTATTAAAAAGCAAAATGGCTTGGCTCCCCTAAGCCCACCAATGAATCCTAGAATCAGTAACATG
Organism: Smutsia gigantea; assembly: GCA_032199065.1. NCBI lineage: Eukaryota > Metazoa > Chordata > Mammalia > Pholidota > Manidae > Smutsia > Smutsia gigantea. Next base: position 582,967 of record JAVSCE010020720.1, on the reverse strand, counting down.
ACTCAGTAGGGTACGCATCCTAATGATAAAATAGGAAGCACTCATCACCACCTATGAAGTATTCATTCCAAAAAAGTTGAACCTGAATCTAGAATCAGGCCTCTTAGGGCAGTTGTCTCTCCAAGTAGGGTCAAGGGGACCCTTTCCCCAGGTGGTCCATGAAGTCACAACCAGTCTCATAATACTAAGACACCATTTACCTTTTCACCCTCATTCTCTCACGCCTGCATAGCAGAGTTTTCCATAGGCTACTTGATGAGTGATAGCACAAAGTAGTATATACAGAACCAGATATGAGAACCTGGCTTCTATTAAGGCAGACATTAGAGATGTGCAAAAAATGTGAAACAAAGCAACTCTTCCTACTAAATATGTCTTGAAAAAGTTATTTTTAATTAAAATTATATTTTTGTGATAATGAGTTCATGACTGTGCTGTTTAACTGTTTAGTAAATAAAATATTTAATTTCTCAGCTATAATTTCTAATACAGTAAAATCGATAGATATAACCCACATAACTAAAAGCTCTTTGAGATCATCAATAATTTGAGTATAGGGCAGTCCTGAGATCAAAAAGTTCATTTACAGAAACATGAGGAGTTTAGAGGACAAAATTAAGTGTACCACAAGGAAGTAATCAGCCAAATCCAGAATTTGGGACAATCTACACTTCAACTAATTAGATGTCTACCAATGGCATGGGGGAAGAAGCAAAAATTGGGGGTTAGAAGGAGCTCTTGTAGATTTAGAAGAATTTAAGAGACAGAACAACCAAATATAATGAGTAGAATTTGTTTGGATGTTGATGTAAACAAATCAAAGATAAAAAGGTATTTTGGATGATTCTGTAACATCTTTCTATATTGATAGATAGTAACCACACTAAAAAGAGTGAGGATTTAATAATATGGGTAACTGCTGAACCACTGTGTTGTACATTTGAAACCAATATAAGATTGTGTATCAATGACACTTCAATTTTAAAAAAGGTTTTTGGGGTTAACTGAGGAAATTGGGTTATACACGGGAACTAGATGTAATAATGGCATTGTGGTTAGGAAAGAAAATGTCCATATTGTTTGGAGAGGTACACTGAAGTAAGTAGGGGTGAAATGACAAGATTCTTGGGATTTGCTTGAAAACATGTCAGAAAAAGGAGGACAAAGAAGAGAAGAATGGACAAAGCAAATGGGCAAAATAACTAAATGGAGGTTGTGGGCAGTTTATTCTATTCTGGTGAATGTTTGAAATCTTTCATAATTAAAAACATAAACTTAAAAAAGGCAATATGACAAAATATTGCTTCCAAGAACTTTCCCCCATTACAGCCCTTCCTTCCTTTTCTCCTTACCACAAATGCGCAAAATATGAATAAAAGATATCTTTAAGTGTATCATGAAGGCGAATTACTTTGTCATTAAAAATAATTTTTAAAGTAGAGTTCACCCTAATGTCTATACTCAGCCTACCTTATCAATTTCCCCTGGTCTTATTCATATTCATTCTCTCTTCCTGTCTTTCTCTCCTTCTCCTCCCAGCCCCGATTCTGGCTTTAGTGCCTCATCTCTCTGTGACTACATTCCAATCAAAGATACAAAGATTTATTAATTACCAGATTAGTCCAAATTTTCTAACTCAGAGTCTCCCTCTACCCAAGTTCTAGAGCCTATCTTCTCCCTTCCAAGCCAAAGAAAAATAAGATATGTTATCTATCAACTTCTGTAAGAACCTAAGCTCCAAAAGAGGACTTTAAGAGGCCAAAATCTAATGTTATTTTTCAACTTTCTTTTACTGAGCAATTTTTGATCTGACAAGGTAAAGTTGAGCAGAAATTATCAGAATATATGAAACTTAACTCTCCCAGATCCACATGTATTTAAACAGTGTGGTACATCTTTAAGATTCCAGTAACTTTCTTAAGTACTCAACTCCAAATCAGAACTAATCCTTTCCTGTTTTTCGTTTCATTGATTGCTTTTGTTATTCCTTTTACTCATCACCTGACCACCTGTTCTTTGATCACTAATGGGTCCAGCACATCCAAGACCATCATCATCTTTAGTCTTCAGGTCACCCACTCACATCCTTACTCACAGACCCATGGTTGTTCCCACTTATAATTTATTTCCTCCTCAACTAGGGAAGACCTTGTGCATAATCACGAGTCTAGAAAACCTAATGGTTTAGAGTTTACATATTTATTTTCAAATCTTAACATTTTTAAGGTTTTTAAAAAAAATAGCACAAAGGTAAGAAAGAACAACAGTACCTCATCAAAGCAGGTAGGGCTAATAAAATTTGTATAAACACACAAGAAAGAGAATACACACATATCCCGTGAATGTTGCCAGTGATGAGTTTAAAACATTCCTTAACTCTACTGTATACAAATTGTGATCACCTGGAACACACTTTTCTCATACCGAAGTTACAAAACATACCCATCAACATTTTTATGATTTAACAGTTTATTAATGCCTAAGTGTAAGGTATTAATATACACCTATATTTTTTAACAAATAAGTTTTCATGAACAGGGTGGAGTGAGGGAAAGGGAAAGGATTAATGTTTTAAAATAATCCATGGTGGGAGGGCAACACAATAAATAACAGCTATTACATCTATAATAAATTATGATAGCTTTTAAGCTCACCAAACAAAAATATTTATAGAGGAGGGATAAAGTTAGTGTGATAGATAAGACAAAAACAAAGACTGAATAAAAAAGACCTGGTTAAAGTCCCAAGTTGAATAGTTCTGCCATTTAGCAGCTCTGGTAAATCACTACCTATTTGTGTCTGATTTCCTCATCTGTACTGTGGATATAAGACCTACTTTACCAGTAAGGATCAAATCAAATAATGCCTGTGAAAATGAACTAAACCAAAGTACGCAAATGAAGTCATTGCTCCTCTCACTGGACATTAACAAAGCATTATGCAGGAGTTAAGATTGGCAGTTTTAAACTATTTGAGCCTATATTGAGTCAAAATGGGTGATCTAGCATTTACTGATTGGTAATAAGAAATCTGATTAATGTAGAGGTGTGTAGGTAAAGTGAAACCAGGCATGTGATTACCAATTTTCCATTAACATTAGTGACTGATGAATAGTTCATCCTGTTTGTGCTGAAAGGTTATACAGATTTTTTTTACAAAAACAAAGGTGATGAAGCTATTTCCCCTATTTAACTGCTGAAATGAAGGATAACCATGTTAGGTCCTTAATACAAGTGAAAACAGATTTGAGAAGAAACTTTAATTAGTCTCCAAACGGATTAGTAGGCTTCAAATAAACGGACAAGTTGTAAATATCATGGTGACTTAGAAGACATATCAAGTCATCAACCAACTAGAATCTAAGATTCTTCAACTTCTAGCCCTCACCTGGCATTCTAAGGCCTCAGGTGTTTTGTCTGACCCACAAAGGCTCATTTTACAGATGTTTCACAGAAATTTAACATTTCAGAAACTACAGTGTGAGATAAACAAGACTGAATCAATAGGCAATGGCTAAAAATTTCAGGGCATTTTGGTTTACTTCATAAAAGGCTTTCAATAAACATTCCACAATTCATTCAAATTCATTTAAATGTTTCCTTTAAGTGATACCTAGAAAAAACAAACTGCATAGAATTCACACCTTGAGATAAGAACAGGAATATTCTTCAAAGTTTTGGTTTTTTTTAAATTACTTATCAGAGTAGTTTTTTTTAAGTCTTTTAGATGAAAAATGTATTCTGTTCTCTCCCATTTTATTTCCAGATGAGGAAAAAGAAATAAAGAGAAACTAAAACAAGAAACAGAGGAAAAGGAATGAGGAGAACCCTTATAGGAGATAATGTTTTAAGCAATTTAAGTGGCTTAACTTCAATTAAAATTTAATTCAGTACACTTGCAACAATGGAAGGATGTTAGGCTGGTGGCTCAGTTCTAGCAGCCTGGTATAAAATGAGTAGAGCATAGCCACAGGACACTGGAGCTGGTTCACAACAATGACTTATCTGTAACTAGGTAACTCATTAAATGGAGAAAAAAATACTAAGTATGTAGAACTTATCTCTTAAACTGAGTTCTTTTTTGAAGGTGCTGATTTTTAGGACATAAAATTAATTCACAGAAATCAAGAGAACAGTAGATGCTAAATGACAAGCAAAAAAAAAGTTAACATCACAAATCCTTTGTTTCGGAACACTTTACTTCTATTAATTATTCTTTACTGTATTTACTATATTCTGACTAATACTAGAATCACTAACTGAATGAATGAATCATGGACAAACTATAACACATGCACACCAAGATCCCAGTTTCTAAGCATTTATCTATGTGTCCTAGTTCAAACAAAGGATTTTATTTATTGTAATTAAATATAGTATACTATTAATCTGCTTTAGTGTCAATTTGTGGACCTATCATTTTAAAACAAAATAGTATCATGAAAAGGTTTCAAATACAGCTTCTAATGATTCTTAACAGATTTTATTAACACAGTTTATATAAGTAGAGTTCATACTGATTAACAGCTTTAGAAAAACATTCACTAACAATCCATTTTTGTAATTCAGCTCTTAGAGGCCTCAACAGGATTTATCGCCTTTGAAATCATCTTGAAAAAATAAATAAATAAAGATATGTGGCTCCTTCTCTGTCTGAAAGTCCGTCTCTCCCTCTCCTTCCTTCTCCACAACACCCCGCCCCACCCTGCCCCCACACACTGGGTATATAGGTGACTCAGAATGCACTCATGAGACACATATTGTAGGACTGTTCTAACAAGGGCTTCATGTAGCTCAAGTCAACGTTACAAAGGGGAAGAATGTAGTCTGTACTTTCTTAATTGGCCAGCAGCAGGAAACAGATGATTTCTCTAAAAGGCTGGCCTGGGTATTCCATTTAGTTTCTCTGTATGTCATTCATGCTGCTGTTACTAAAGATCTACCTGGAAATCATACTGATCTCTCAACTTGCTGAAGACTGTTTTCAGAAGTGTGAAACCACAGAGACATGTTGATGAGAACAAACTAACTGATGAATCTTTTTGGAAATCAGAATTTGTTCTGAGTTTATAACTGCCTTTTAAGCTATGCAGAACTATCAGTTTTACAGCTTCAGTATAACATTTAAACTATTACAAAATTGTTAAAGTTTAACTATCATAATAATCTTGCAAAACTTTAAGCCTTTATTATGGCAGTTTACACATGGGTCTCACAAAAAACGTTGCAAATGGTATGCTGACGTGAAGCAGAAGGAAATCATTTGTGACAAGACAAAGGATCAGTTTCAGTGTTGATGGTAGAAATGGGAAAACAGAAACATACACTTCCAAGACATTTTTAAAGTGCTCTTCTTCAATTTATGTATTTTCTCAGAGAATACCATTGAAGAGGGAGTCTAATTCACTGGTAATATAGTAGAGATAACTGCTTATACAATAAAAAGCTGATTTCTTAAAAGGTGTCATTTCTATTCTCATTTCTCAAAACCAGAGAAGTTTACACCAAAAAGTATGGGACAAAATATGGCCACACTCAGCTATAACCAAGTCAGTGTCTTTGTGTGTGTGTGTGTCCCTCTCACTCATTGCTGTTCTCATATTTTCTTCTTTCTCTTCCCCTTGCCCATCTCTCTGACTTAACTGTGCTCTAAAGAGGCTGACCTCTCATTTAGGAACTTCAGAGCATAATGAAGACAGTGACAGTCTTCAAATAAAGACCTTGATCACTGCCATGAACCTGTCACTAAAAAAGACCTATAACATCAGTGTAATAAAACAATGAATTCTTCTATTCAATGACAGGTCTATAAATGGTTTAATAAGAGTAGTAAAAATATCCTGAATGGTGTTTAGCGCACAGTAGACACTGAAGGAATGGTAGTTTATTTTTCCCTTCCTTTTACCTGAATTTAAAAATAAGGTTAACTGACCTCCAAGAACATGAGGTGGCTTGCCCAAGGTCCCAGGGAAATCAGCTCTTCCCACAGAACCAGGTCTCTACTCCTAACCCTTTTTACTTTGCCATGGATACTCCCCATTTGATGACATGTGATAACATCTTTAATATATGCCCCAAATGTTAATATTTTCACTTATATTTATCTGAAGCTTTTGTTCAAATGGTAGTTAATATAAACCTAAATTCCTTCTGAAGCCTGGGCACTTTTTTTATCTGCAAGTTCCGTAATACAATTGCAGCGTGAACATAAAATTAGGTTTAGAAATGCCTCCCACTAAAGCATTAAGGCTGCACTGGCAGGCAAGCAATGGGGGATGGTTCCAGCCTCACAGGAGCACATGAGTACCACCAGCACAGTCATTAACACCAACTGAGATTCAAAGGGAATGTGTCACGCAGTCCCAGAACTAGAAACTGGCTTGTTCTTATGGATGAAATGCCATGTAACTGTAATTTTTTTTAGAACACAGAGTGGGCTTCTAAAAAGCTCTCAGCTGAGTTCTATGGCTCTCCACTGGTTTGTTCTGGGATCAGTGTTTGTAAGAAAGAATTGGGCAATTATCAGGAAAATAAGCACACTAGGCATTTTCTCCCCCACAGCTTTCCAAAAACAGTCATATTCAGAGTTTTAAAATTACAAATGTATTATGAAAGGTACTTTTTACCACAGGATGTTTTATTCCTCTGTGACAACTTCATTTTATTCTGGATTTTGGAGCAATGTTCACTTTTTTGGGGTACCTTCTCTTTGAAATCTTATTCAAGACTGTAAGTGTGTAAAAGGTCTGGAAGGATAAAAACCAAACCTAAATACAATGATATCTGTGAAGGGGAAACTGATCACCAGGGGCTGGGGGTACAGTACCATGTACTACTTGTACACTTTTAATTGCTTTTAAGAAGCATTTTTTAGATGTACTGTAGATCTAAGATTTCTAAAGAAAACTAAACATGGCTCCAATCTTAAATGTTCTCTGTTGATTTTATGCAAGGCCCTAGGAAATAAACATACATTCTACTTTGAGTAGTAATATTTTCTAATTAGGAGGCCTTGAATATTTCATCCTACTTCCCATGTGTCACTTTTTACATGTTGGGTACATTGCTCTTAAACATACACAAATTTTAATCAACTTATAAGAAAAATGCCTTATAAAGTTTATACATGAAAAGTGAAAAGATGATTCTGAAATAGCCATTATAAGTTCACTTCCTTTTCTGAACCAGATCTCCATGTTTATGGCCCTATCACTGGTATGTATCACAATCAAGCACTGTATTGACCCGTTCAAAGGAGGCTTTTTCAAAGCATGGCAGTCAACTCCCTTGCTCCAAGCCAAAAATGGAATAGGAGAAATCCATGTATTTTAAGACACAGTGAGGGTGTGTGTCTAGTGGCATGGTCTATTTTTAGAAGTCACACTGGCAAACTTCCTTTGTGAATGCACTTAGGGAAAAAATAGTAATAGAGGGGTAACTTCATGAATTATTTCATTCTCATAATAGCTCTGTCCAATATGAGCTAGGTATTTCTTCAAAAGAGACTGTAGTTTTAACTCTTACTACCCAAAAGGCTTATCTCTACATTCATATACATAGCTAAAGGGGTTCCTGGAAGACTTTATGGCTTTTTTTCAATATATAAATTTTTAGTCTACAAAATCTCAAATAAGTGCATTAGCATTAAGTAAAGAATATATTTTAAAGAACTGACAGAGGTCCCAGAGAATGCTAACCTAGAACTAGGAATGAGATTACAGTTCTCAGGTATCTCTCACCTTGTGAAGCCCAAAGGGATAACATACATGAATTCTACCACCCATCAAGGGATAGCCTGTCAGTATTTTCCCCTGGACACTATTCATGACTGATATACTTAAAAAATAAGCAGGAAACCATGCTGTGGTATTTGTATCAAGAGGAATACACTGCCATTGCCAAATCCCAGATTTTTCTGTTGGTATATCTATTTTTAACCCTTAATTTAACTCTTATTTTCCCTCTAAGTATGAACTCTTGTTTTCCCCCTAAGTATGAATGTTCTTCACCTCAGGCCTGTTGGCTAAGGAAGAAGAGAATTTCCTGGGTAAAAAGAGCTTACTAATTATTAGAGCTCTTCTCAGTCCCCTCCACTTTGGTCTCTGGAAGGTAAGTTAGAAGCAACTCTTCAGCCGGTGTGAACAATCGCAGAGCCTGGGATAACTGCTCTTATTTTACAATTATATTCAACCAAGTATAGTTCAAATAGAAAATTTAAATTGTTAACTTATAGAAATTGTTACTTACAGAAATTTCCTTTTATTCCCTGCAAAGCAGATTAAATGAAAAAGACCATAATAGTATTCAGCCTCCTAAAATCCCATTCCTGTCTTTAGGATCCAGATTACATATGCCATGTGTTTAGCACAAGTTGTTTGCTCATAAAGTTCTTCATAGCATTGTGTTTACACTGGAAAGTCAAAGACTTCACTGCACCCACACGAAAATTTAGCCCCTGGTACTGCTCTTGATATTCAAGGTAAACATACGTTAAGTTTCTAAAAATACTGAGTGGCCACATGCAATTTATTGACATTGTGAACTACTCATAATACTTTTACAAATTAAATTTGTCCATAAATCACAACTGAACTTTAATATATTTCCTATAGAGAACATAGGCAAGCAAAGTGAGGAATGGGGAGAGGATCAAACTGAAAACAGTAAAGTATATACTCAACTTAAGTTTGATCCCAAACTGCACCCAAGTCTTACCTTTTCAGATCAACAGTTGTGACACTAAATACAACTCCTTTGAGCCAAAGGATCATGAAAAGCCTCTGGGAAAAGGGGCAGTTTCCTATGCTTTCACCATCACTGCCAGCCTGAAAAACAGAAATAAACATTAAAAAAACAAGGTCAAAGTGATGACACTCAAAATAGACCTTTCTCTGAATTTTAATCAAGGACACAAGAACACAGGAAAAGTTGCACTGCAGAACAAAGGGTAGGAATTCAAGTTTTTATTATTTTTCTCTTTCATTTGCCTCTTTCTCTTTTAAAAATGGCCAGTCTGGTACAGCACTGTCCAAAAGAACTTGCTGCAATGATAGATATTATCTGTACTACTTCTGTCCAATAGAGTTGTCATTTGTGACATATGGCTAGTGAGTACTTAAAATGTGCCTAGTTCCAACTGATCTTACTTTTTAATTACTTTAAATTAATTCTATGAAATGTAAATCATTTTGTGCTCTATGAGACACTATTCTTTGTAAGGCAACATAAAAAGGAAACTGGCAGGTCTGTCTGTTTCCAAAGAGTTAAATATAATCACCAGTCACCCCATTAAAAAAAAATTCAATATAAAAATCTCATATTCTGTTTTATGCATTCCTTCAGGGAGCAAGAAAAATAACAAAAGATATCTTTACAATAAGCTATTTGGAATCCTACTTAATGAATGGAGCAGTTGACTTCCCTGAGCTCAATGACAAGGTACAATTTTCTTAAAAATCACAGTGGGAAGATTCAAGATGGTGGCTTGAGAGGTGAGACAGAGAACTCCTCCCAAAACCACAGATAGTGCGAAAATATAGTTAATACAATTGGCCCTAAAACAGCAACAGGAAAGAAGGCTGCACCAGACTGCATACACACCCCATGAACAGAGCAGACCTCATGAAACAGGGCACCAGCTCTGCTCCCCTACAACCCCCAACCTCATTCTAGGGGCTGAGCAGCTCCAGAGACTGGAGCTTCTGGACACTAAAGGGCACAACACAGAAATATGAAATGCCAAAAGAACATGGTTCAGACCAAAATGTCACAAACTCCAAAAAAAGGGCCAAAGGACACTGAACTCACCAATCTTCCTGAAAGACAGTTCAAAATAAAAATCATAAACATGCTTATGGAGGTACAGAAAAATATTCAAGAAATAAAGAACGAATTTAAGACGGAGATTCAATCATTAAAAAATTCCATATCTGAAATGAAACATACAATGGAGGGATTTAAAAGCAGATTAGATGTAGTAGAATAGATGGTAAATGGAATAGAAATTAGAGAAGAGGAATACAAAGAAGCTGAGGCATAGAGAGAAAAAAGAATCTCTAAGAATGAAAGAATATTGAGAGAACTGTGTGACCAATCCAAACGGAACAATATTTGCATAACAGGGGTACCAGAAGAAGAAGACAGAGAAAAAAGGATAGAAAGTGTCATTGAGGAGGTAACTGCTGAAAACTTCCCCAATCTGGGGAAGGAGATAGTCTCTCAAGCCATGGAGGTACACAGATCTCCCAACACAAGGGACCCAAGGAAGACGACATCAATACATATAATAATTAAAATGGCAAAGATCAAGGATAAAGACAGACTTTTAAAAGCAGCTAGAGAGAGAAAAAAGATCACATACAAAGGAAAACCCATCAGGCTTTCATCAGATTTCTCAACAGAAACCTTACAGGTCAGAAGGGAGTGGCATGACATATATACTGCAATGAAGCAGAAGGGCCTTGAACCAAGAATACTCTACCCAGCAAGGTTATCATTTAAATTTGAAGGAGGGATTAAACAATTTTCAGAGAAGCAAAAGCTGAGAGAATTTACCTCCCACAAACCACCTCTACAGTGCATTTTTAAGGGACTCTTAGATGAAAGTATTCCTAAGGCTAAACAGATGTCACCCAAGGGATAGATAAAGAGTACAGAATATGATTCATAACATACAAAGAGTGGAGGAGGAAGAAAAAGGAAAAAAAAAAGAATCTTTAGGTTGTGTTTGTAATAGCATATGAAGTGAGTTAAATTAGACTGTTACATAGTAAGGGAATTACCCTTGAACCTTTGGTAACCACGAATCTAAAGCCTGCAATGGCATTAAGTACATACCTATCGATAATCACCCTAAATGTAAATGGTCTGAATGCACCAATCAAAAGACGTAGAGTCAGTGAATGGATAAAAAAACAAGACCCATCTATATGCTGCCTACAAGAGACTCACCTCAAGCCCAAAGACATACAAAGGCTAAAACTGAAGGGATGGAAAAAGATTTTCATGCAACTAATAGGGAGAAAAAAGCAGGAGTTGCAGTACTTGTATCAGACAAAATAGACTTCAAAACAAAGAAAGTCACAAGAGACAAAGAAGGACATTACATAATGATGAAGGGGTCAGTACAACAAGAGGATATAACTATTATAAATATCTATGCAACCAACACAGGATCACCTACATATATGAAACAAATACTAACAGAATTAAAAGGAGAAATAGAATGCAATGCATTCATTCTAGGAGACTTCAACATTCCACTCACTCTGAACACAGATCAACCAGACAGAAAATAAGTAAGGAGACAGAGGCACTGAAAAACACAGCAGAACAGATGGACCTAACAGACAACTACAGAACTTTACACCCAAAATCAGCAGAATACACATTCTTCTCAAGTGCCCATGGAACATTTTCAAGAATAGATCATATCCTAGGCCACAAAAAGAGCCTTGGTAAATTCAAAAAGATTGAAATTGTACCAACCAGCTTCTCAGATCACAAAGATATGAAACTAGAAATAAATTACACAAAGAAAATGAAAAAGCCCACAAACACAAGGAGGCTTAATAACATGCTCCTAAATAATCAATGGATCAAAGACCAAATAAAAACAGAGATCAAGCAATATATGGAGACAAATAACAACAATAACTCAACACCGCAAAATCTGTGAGATGCAGCGAAGGCCATGCTAAGAGGGAAATATATTGCAATACAGGCCTACCTCAGGAAAGAACAATCCCAAATGAACAGTCTAAACTCAACAATCAATGAAACTAGAAAGGAAGAACAAATGAGGCCCGAAGTCAGTAGAAGGAGGGAAATAATAAAGATAAAAGCAGAAATAAATAAAATTGAGAAGAATAAAACAATTGAAAGAATCAATGAAAGCAGAAGCTGGTTCTTTGAGAAAATAAACAAAATAGATAAACCCCTAGCCAGCCTTATCAAGAAAAAAAGAGAGTCTACACACATAAACAGAATAAAAAATGAGAAAGGAAAAATCACTACAGACACCACAGAAATACAAAGAATTATGAGAGAATACTATGAAAAATTATATGGTAACAAACTGGATAACCTAGAAGAAATGCACAACTTTCTAGAAAAATACAACCTTCCAAGGCTGACCCAGGAAGAAACAGACCAATATTCCTGATGAACACAGATGCAAAAATACTCAACAAAATATTAGCAAACCAAATTCAAAAATACATCAAAAAGATCATCCATCATGATCAAGTGGGATTCATCCCAGGGATGCAAGGATGGTACAATATTCGAAAATCCATCAACAACATCCACTACATCAACAAAAAGGACAAAAACCACATGATCATCTCCATAGATGCTGAAAAAGCATTCGACAAAATTCAACATGCCATTCATGATAAAAACTCTCAACAAAATGGGTATAGAGGGCGAGTACCTCAACATAATAAAGGCCATATATGACAAACCCACAGCCAACATTATACTTATCAGCAAGAAGGTGAAAGCTTTTCCTTTAAGATCAGGAACAAGACAAGGATGCCCACTCTCCCCACTTTTATTCAACATAGTTCTAGAGGTCCTAGCCATGGCAATCAGACAACACAAAGAAATAAAAGGCATCCAGAATGGTAAGGAAGAAGTCAAACTGTTCCTGTTTGCAGATGACATGATTTTGTACATAAAAAACCCTAAAGGATCCACTCCAAAACTACCAGATCCAATATCTGAATTCAGTAAATTTGCGGGATACAAAATTAATACACAGAAATCTGTTGCATTCCTATACACTAATGATGAACTAGCAGGAAGAGAAATAAGGAAAATAATTCCATTCACGATTGCATCAAAAAGAATAAAATACCTAGGAATAAACCTAACAAAGGAAGTGAAAGATCTATACTCTGAAAACTACAAGACACTCATGAGAGAAATTAAAGAAGATACCAATAAATGGAAACACATCCCATGCTCATGGATAGGAAGAATTAACATTGTCAAAACGGCCATCCTGCCTAAAGCAATCTACAGATTCAATGCAATCACTATCAAAATACCAACAGCATTCTTCAATGAACTAGAGCAAACAGTTCTAAAATTCACATGGAACCACAAAAGACCCCTAATAGCCAAAGCAATCCTAGAAGGAAGAATAAAGCGGGGGAATTTACGGTCCCTGACTTCAAGCTCTACTACAAAGCCACAGTAATCAAGACAGTTTGGTACTGGCACAAGAACAGACCCATAGCCCAATGGAATAGACTAGAGAGCCCAGATATAAACCCAAGCATATATGGTCAATTAATATATGATAAAAGAGCCATGGATATACAACGGGGAAATGACAGCCTCTTCAACAGCTAGTGTTGGCAAAACTGGACAGCTACATGTAAGAGAATGAAACTGGATTATTGTCCAACCCCATACACAAAAGTCAACTCAAAATGGATCAAAGACCTGAATGTAAGTCATGAAACCATAAAACTCTTAGAAAAAAACATAGGCAAAAATCTCTTGGACATAAACATGAGCAACTTCTTCATGAATAGATCTCCCTGGGCATAGGAAAAAAAAGCAAAAATGAACAAGTGGGACTGTATCAAACTAAAAAGCTCTATACAGCAAAGGACACCATCAGTAGAACAAAAAGACATCCTACAGTATGGGTGAATATATTCATAAATGACATATCCGATAAGGGGTTGACATACAAATTATCTAAAGAGCTCATGCACCTCAACAAACAAAAAGCAAATAGGCCAATTAAAAAATGGGCAGAGGAGCTGAACAGACACTTCCCCAAAGAAGAAATTCAGATGGCCAACAGGCACATGAAAAGATGCTCCACATTGCTAATCATCAGAGAAACGAAAATTAAAACCACAATGAGATATCACCTCATACTCGTTAGGATGGCCAACATCCAAAAGACTAACAACAACAAATGTTGGCAGGGATGTAGAGAGAGGGGAACCCTCCTACACTGCTGATGGGAATGTAAACTAGTTCAACCATTGTGGAAAGCAGTATGGAGGTTCCTCAAAAAACTCAAAATAGAAATACCATTTGACCCAGGAATTCCGCTCCTAGGAATTTACCCTAAGAATGCACAGCCCAGTTTGAAAAAGACAGATGCACCCCTATGTTTATTGCAGCACTATTTACAATAGCCAAGAAATGGAAGCAACCTAAGTGTCCATCAGTAGATGAATGGATAAAGAAGAGGTGGTACATATACACAATGGAATATTATTCAGCCATAAGAAGAAAACAAATCCTACCATTTGCAACAACATGGATGGAGCTAGAGGGTATTATGCTCAGTGAAATAAGCCAGGCAGAGAAAGACAAGTATGAGATGATTTCACTCATATGTGGAGTATAAGAACAAAGAAAAAACTGAAGGAACAAAACAGCAGCAGACTCACAGAACCCAAGAATGGACTAACAGTTCCCAAGGGAAAGGGACTGGGGAGGATGGGTGGGAAAGGAGGGATAAGGGGTAAAAGGGGTATTACAATTAGCACACATAATGTAGCGGGGGGGGGGCGATACGGGGAAGGCAGCATAACACAGAGAAGACAATTAGTGATTCTATAGCATCTTACTATGCTGATGGGCAGTGACTGTAATGGGGCGTGTGGTGGGGACTTAATAATAGGGGGAGTCTAGTAACCATAATGTTGCTCATGTAATTGTACATTAATAATACCAAAATTTAAAAAAAAGTACTACATAGAAAAAAAAATCAGAGTGGGACAAGTCTTTAATTCCATCATGTTTGCCCCAAGTTTAAAAAGGAGGGAGAGGGGATGCAGTGCCAGCATGCTGGAGAGAACATTCTGACATTTGCTAGGGACCAACACAGCCCTCTTGACCATCAAGGCTATGCAGAGAGCCAGAAATAATGTTCACCAACAAGTCATACAAAGGTGATGGCTGAAGTATTGTTTATTATACTACAGTACCTCTCAAAAACTCAGAAGCCATTTCAGTAAAATTCTATTAGTAAAGACATCAATTCCTAAACTAATGGGAAAATGGTTTGGGGGAATTTTTTTTTAAAAAGCAATTATCTGATTAAACATAATACAACCAACAAAACACACAAGCATATAAGGAGGATTCCAGAACCCTACCCTCATCAGACAACATAGTTACAACTGAGCTTGGTTTAAAAAAAATCACTTTTATCAGTAAAAAAAAAAAAAAAAAGATTTGTAGCCAGAATGAATCATATTAATTTCTACTGTTGCAAGTTGTACAAAAATGTACTTCCTAAAGAAGGTCTAGTTCTTAAACTTTAGTGTGGTTAAGAATAACCTAATGAAACATTTAAAATGAAGCTTTCCAGGCCTTATATCCAGCGATTCTGATCCTGAAGAATTCCTGGGATAGGGCCCAGGAATCTTCTTTTTGTTATAGGCACCTCCAGAGATCACAAAGAAAGGCATCTGCTAGACACATCAGGAACACTAGTTGTAGGAAGGTCAGGATGATATTCCTTCCTCAGAGAACAAGTCAGGTTATGGTCCTAGGTTATCTGCTATATTTATGTAACAAACTGGTACCCAAAGTTGTTTTTTTGAAGATGCTGACCACCCAGGCACATATAGAACACTGAATAGTATTTGTTTGATGTTTATTACAGAAAAGAAAAACTTAACACATGATCTTTCTACATAGCTTGATGATTAATATTTTCACACAAGGTTGTAGCTTTAGATTCCTAAACTTAATTATCATTGTTGTTTTGCTGTTTTTCCCCTCCCAGGTTTTACATGCTTAGCAGCACAAATATATGAAAAAATATACCAGATCTGAGACTTAGTGAAAAAGCAGTAACATTTGGTAGACAAAGAACAAGGCTGACTCAAGGTCTTCATCATATTCCACTTATTTAATCTATAAAATTAACTATGATTTCCCAAGCTGCCTGTCACAGCAGTGCTAAAATAATTAAATTGGTAAAGAAGATGTAATAAAGATGTTACATGTAGACACTGGAAACACATTAAACTAAATAAGCAAGCTGGAGATAAACAGCAACTGGCTACAGATCAAAAACACCACACCATAATTTCCTACAACGTTGTCTGTAGAGCACATCCTAGAGTATGGCCAGAGGTTGTTAGTACACAGACCACTTCATAAAGACCTGTTCAGGATGTAAACATGCCTCTGCTTTCACCTTCTTTGTCTATAATTCTCTCCAAATTTTACCAATTTACTTCTCTTTCAGGTATATCACAAGCTTTTACACATTTCACCTCTTTATAAAACTATTCTTTTGTACATATACAAATAAAAGCGAGTGTACTCTTTAAGATAGACCTAAAAGACTGTTTTATTAACTACTCCCAAAACTCATGAAAATTTAAATAAGAAATACTGCCATGTATCAGTTTTTCCAAAGTTTCAAAAGCATTAGAAAATTGGCAGCTACTAGCCAGATGATGTTTTCAGCAAGTATAATGAAAATAAAGTATTGTGAAACAGGAAAAATTTGAATTTCCAGAGGTCACAAGTCAAAAACTTTCTCCTTTAACCCAGGTTGCATTAATAAAATTCCACTTCAACATTTCAAAAAAGTTCCATTCAAGTTAAGGATCAAAATTACTCTCTTCAGTATGAACTACATAGAATACGACCTACTGGTAGAACTGAGGAGCATATTATGGTATAGTGGACAGTACTACACACTGGAAATCAGGATACCTTTATTCTATATCCTGCTTTTTTTATTAATAACAATAAAAGTTAACACATAAGTATATCTAACAAAAGCATCTAACTATGCCTTTTTTTAAAGTTTGCTTTTTACTGCTTCTAACAGTACACTCATTATTTTAAAAATAAATAAAACTGAAACGCTACAGGAAAGTCAAGAATTCCTGTACCCTTGAACCATTCACTAGTTTTTATTCATTCTTCTAGATTTTTACTTTCTATGTACATAACACTTTTTTCTGTTAAAATGCGATCACACTATATGTAACTTTTTTGCAACTTAAGTATTTTATTCTTGATTTAATGTAACCAGTTGTCTGGTTGATAGTGCCCTGCCAGGGTGGTGTCAGAGAAGGCCAAGGAAAGAACCAGGGCTTTCAACCCTGCCAGCCAATAACAGGAACCCCTCCTCCTCCCTGCTGGGGTAGGGGTCAGAAGAAGCCTAGTACAGAGTACAGAGTAGTCAGGACTTTCACCATCAACCAGAGGTAATGGAGACCATCTCGACTGGGGTGTCAGTGGAGACCACATGAGGAGCACCCCACTTAGCAGTAATGAGAAACCTCTCCACCTTGGGTATCATCAATGGAGGCCAACTGGGGCACCTAGATTTTTATCTCCACCTGGCTGTAACATGGCAGTGTTGCAACCCTTATTGTCTCCCACCCCACCTCCAGAGCAGTGTCAGAAGTCTTATCTGAGTGTCAGAGAAGTCTAAACAGAAAGTTTAAACAAGATCTAGAGTCTTATAACACAAAAATGTCCAGGTTTCAACTGAAAATCACTTGTTATACCAAGAACCATATCAAATTGAATGAAAAAAGGCAAGCAATAGATGTCAACATCAAGATGACAGATGTTAGAATTATCTGAGAGATTTTAAAGCAGCCATGATAAAAATGCTTCAATGAGCATTTATGCACAGTCTGAAACAAATGAAAAAATAGACAGCCTCAGCAAAGAAACAGAAGATGTAAAGAACCAGATGGTAATTTCAGAACTGAAAAAATACAATAACTGAGGATGGCCTCAACAACCATATAGAGGGGACAGAGGAAAGAACCACTGAACTGACAGCAACAGAAATTACCCAACCTGAATAACAGAGAAAAAGTAGATGAAAATGTAATGTTTCTTACATATATCCATGTTTTTATGTCATCCATATAATGGTTATTTTTTTAAGGATAAAATGTATTTATCCATATAGTGGAATATTATTTGACAATAAAAAGCAATGAAGTATTGATATATGCTACAAATGGATAAACTTGGAAAAATTATGCTAAATGAAAGAAGCCAGTCGCAAAAGACTGTGTAGTATATGATTCCATATAAACGACATGTCCCAAATGGATAAATCCATAGAGACAGAAAATAGATGAAGGCTTACCAAGGAGAGAAAGGGAAGGTTTGGGGGGCTGACTGTTAATGGGTACAGGGTTTCTTTATGGAGTGATAAAAGTGTTCTAAAGTAGACTGTAATGATGGTTGCACAACTTTGTAAATATACTAAAAACCAAATAAATTATACACTTAAGATGGGTTCATTGTATGGTATGTGAATTATACCTCAATAAAGCTGTTTCAAATACATAGATACAGATTACAAGTACAAATACACATATTGAAAACATTTTAACTTGGAATATATAGTTTTAAAATTATTATTTCATATTACCAAAAAAATACATGTCTATGTTTTCTTAAAAATTAGAAAACCCAAATAATCAAAGCAAAAACTTGAATATTTCCACAGACCCAGAAATAACCACCAATTTCCAGATAAACGATGAGTCTACACATTCATTTAGGTTTTATTCTTATAAAAGGGGTATTTTGTTTAACTTGCTATTTGGAGTTCCTCTCACACACTTACCTCACCTTCCTCCCTCCCAGTCTTTGTTGTAATTCCTGAATTGCCTAATACTAGTATTTAATCATAAATGGCTGGATTACTCCTACATTGTGGAATAGGGGTCAGTGGTAGATGACATAAATATATTAATGTTTCACTAATTCAAGGTTAAGGAACTGCTTACTTAGAAAACCAAGTTTAATCAGTTTTTGAAGCAGATTTTAAAAACCCAAGAAGTTAAGCTTGAACTTCGCTCCTCTCTATTTCTTTGTGTTTATGGGACTGAGGGTGAGGGGAGATGGCAACTAGGGGAAGAGAAAGAAATTAGGACCTGAAGGTAAGAATGGGCTCCAACGCTAGAGGGTATTATGCTCAATGAAATAAGCCAGGAGGAGAAAGACAAGTACCAAAAGATTTCACTAATTTGTGGAGTATAACAAAGGAAAACTGAAGGAACAAAACAGCAGCAGACTCACAGACTCCAAGAGCGGATTAGGGGTTACCAAAGGGAAGGGTTTGAGGAGGGTGGTGGGGAGGGAGGGAGAAGGGGACTGAGGGCACTATAATCAGCACTCACAACACAGGTGGGTCATGGGGAAGGCAGCACAGCAGAGAAGACAAGCAGTGACTCCATAGCAACTCACTACGCTGATGGACAGTGATCGCAATGGGGTGTGTTGGGGGGGGCTTGATAATGTGGGTGAATGTTGAAACCACAATGTTGCTCATGTGGAACCTTCATAAGATTGTATGTATATCAATGATATCTTAATAAAAAAAATGGGCTCCAACTATTTTCCTTGACACATTTTCTAGGGACTGTAGAGAACACTGTGTTGTCAAAAAAATGAACTTAAAAACTTTAGGACCTCATTAACCTTTAGTGTGGACTCTATCTAAATTAGCTGTCTGAATACACAAATGGCTTGCTTTGATTTAGATTACCTGAAAAGTCACAAAACAATATGATAAATGGGCAAAGTCACCTGCCTTCTATTATCTACTTCTTCAGAGATTTTCCTAAACACATGCTTCTTCCAAGGTTTGGAGTCTAAAGGTTTAATAAGCTGTTATTCTTCTAGGTCTACAGAGTATGCAGGAAAGTTAACAAGGTTTACAATCAGACATATCTGGATCTATGTTATCTTGAGTAAACTACCTAACATCTGTGAAACTTGACTTCCTATACCATGGGGATCAAATCACTTAGGGTACACACAGTTCCTGGCACATGGTTAAGAGTTTAGTAAATGTTACTTGACTTGAAAGATACTTCATGCACAGAACTCAAGGCCTAACAACAGGTTCTTCAATTCAAGCACTGAACATTAGAATCTGTAGATTATTCTTTCAGAAAATAAGAGGAGAAGGAATCTAAGTATCTTCCACATTGACTTCCAAATGGCATATATTAAGGCTCTGTACTTTAACACACTCTATATAAAGTTTAAATAGCCCTCTAAATGGAATGAAGAAAAGATATCACTTAAGAAAATATAAAAAATCTCTGGCCATGCAAAGAATACATCATGGTTTCCTGGTTATTATCCTATCATAGGACTAATTCTATAAATAAAGTCAAAGGCTACATAGTGAGAAAATTACTCTATCCCAAGCTCTGCCTATGTACATGAAACACAGCTGATGACAGGACACTGGAAAGACCTCTTTTGCTAACTATTTTCCTGCTATCACCACCTCATAAAGTCTACTCTCCAGGTAAAAAGCTTGTGCAATTTAGAGAGGAACTGATTAGTTTGAAATTACACGCGGATACCCAGCTACCAGGGTTAGACATTCCAGGAGAGGCTGTTGGAGTTCACATAAAACATTTACCTTATTAAAGATGAACTCTACTCTCCCAGTCTCTTCACATTATTAATCTAGTTAATCCTCATATCCTCTAACTCAGCAGAGAATGGTGGGTAAGAGCCAGACTCTCAGACACCACCACCACTTCCTAGTTGTGTGATTTTGAAAAAGTGATTTAACCACTGTGTCAGTTTTTCTCTTCTATAAAATGGGGACAATAAAATGACCTACCTCATTGGATTGCTGGGGGGAACAAAATGAGTTAATACATTAAAGGGCTTAGAAAAGCACAATGCTCTAAAACCAGGGGACAGGGAGGAGTTATTAATTGTAAACCCTTTCATACTTTCTGATATATGGGCTATGCACATGAATCTTTTATTAAAAAAAAAACAAGCAAACAAAAACATCCCTAAACACATGAAAATGAAGTAAAACCCAAGTTCTGGAATGAATGTGGAAAAGCTCTGAGGATGAAAGACATCTGTGTAACAGAAATATGTAAGAGGATTCTCCCATCTTAGGATACATAAAAGTCCCTAAGGAAGTGGGTTTAAAACACAGATTACCAGGTCTCACCTCCTGACACTCTGATTTAGTATGTTTGCGGGGGGGCCTGGGAATCTGCAATTTCTAACAAACACATTGATTAATTCTAAGTCTGATGCACTTGGTGGGCAGACCATATTTTGGTAAACTTTGACACAGACTAAAAACATGCCAAAAAATACATAAGTTCACTCCACAGTTAGACTTTGAATCCTCATGATGCCTTTTGGACTTTGCTCTTTGTAGGCCAGCAACCTGGTGGTCACCATTTGTTAGGATCAGATTTGGTCAATAACACCCTCCTCTCACACTTTAAAGGAATGCCACCCTATCTTGCCTCAAACTTGGGCATTATCAAGACTTGAACCAAGCCAGCCTAAAGTCCCTAAAACCTAGACAATCAAATTCAAGAACATTCTTATTCCACACAAATAGCAGAGGTAGCACAAAAAGTGATATTTCTATATTTGGTCTTAAGACGAAATACAATGTTAAGGACAATTATGGTGACCCAGAGTCCTTTATAAATCAAGTCCTTTATGCTGTAGGCTGGGTATATCTGGTTTAGAAGAACAGCTACAATTTGTAATTACTATATTCTACTATTAAATGATTTGACTTTCAGGAGGAAAAAAGAAGATTCTGCTGTAATGTTAGGGACAACGACCAATACCTGACTTGCAATAGGTTGGATTTTCCTCTTAGAAGCCATATAACCATGGGTAAGTCACTTTACCACTTTGGGTCTTAGTTTTCTATTCTGGAAAGGGGAAATTTGGGGTAGGGAGTGGAGAGGGCTTTACAGAAGATGACAACTGTAATGTTGTAGTACAAGAGGCATCCCTGCTCTTAGGGAATGCACACTGAAGTATTTAGGGATGAAGGGGACAGTGTATGCAACTTACCAGAGAAAGAGTAAATAATAAAGCAAATGGGGAAAAATGTTTACAGGTAAACCTGGGTAAAGGGTGTTCTTTGTACTGTTCTTATTCCTGCAACTTGCCTGTAAGTTTGAAATTGTTTCCAAATAAAGCCTTTTAAATTATTAACCTAGTTTCCAATTCTGTCCTAATAGTTCCTAACTATATTATAGCTCACTTTTATTATACCATTTATGTATTATTTCCAAAGGCAGGTAAAAAAATCAATCTTTTAAAATTAAAAAAAAAGATTTATTTTTTAATCATTCATCAACCACATGAGGACGTACACTAAACACTGGAGATCCAGTGATGAACAAAAGACATGGTTCCTGCCTTTGTATGACCTATCACATATAAAGTTTAATCTGAATAATTTAAGAATGAGAACATACTTAAAGTGAAAATTTCAATATAGGATACAATGAAACTCAAACTGTAACCCCTGATCTTATCACACTTCAAATAACACTGTGTAAACATCCCGATAAATCATTATTTTGTGAGATTCAGTTTTAAGGGTTTGCCATGGCTCCTCCTATAAGTTGGTGATTCGGCTTTTAACAGGACTTGATGTTCTCCTGCTTTAGTCTAAATCACTGAATTCATTCAAAACCATGCAAAAACATGTTTTTTCACTTTATTTTTAAATTTAAAAAGAGGGAGCAACTATAAGTAGTCCAAGTTTTCATGCTTACCTACCTGAAATAACTTACTATGATTTGTAGTTATTACTAAAGTCATAAGATTCAAAGCTACTTACATGCTGTTGGAGGAAATAGCTAAATTATACAATTTAGCCCATTGTTTTAGCCAAATGTCATGGTTTTGTGAAATAGCTCTTTTTTATTTTTTATTTTATTTATTTATTTTTTTAATATAATTTATTCTGGTATCATTAATCTACAATTACATGTGCAATATTATGGTTATTAAACTACCCCTTCATCAGGTCCCCCCCACCAACCCCATTACAGTCGCTGTCCATCAGCGTAGTGAGATGCTATAGAATCACTACTTGTCTTCTCTGAGTTGTACAGCCCTCCCCGTGCCCCCCCAACATTACATCTGCTAATCGTAATGCCCCTTTTTCCCTCTTATCCCTCCCTTCCCACCCATTTTCCCCAGTCCCTTTCCCTTTGGTAACTATTAGTCCGTTCTTGGGTTCTGTGAGTCTGCTGCTGTTTTGTTCCTTCAGTATTTTTTCTTTGTTCTTATACTCCACATATGAGTGAAATCATTTGATACTTGTCTTTTTCGGCTTGGCTTATTTCACTGAGCATAATACCCTCTAGCTCCATCCATGTTGTTGCAAATGGTAGGATTTGTTTTCTTCTTATGGCTGAATAATATTCCATTGTGTATATGTACCACCTCTTCTTTATCCATTCATCTACTGATGGACACTTAGGTTGCTTCCATTTCTTGGCTATTGTAAATAGTGCTGCCATAAACATAGGGGTGCATCTGTCTTTTTCAAACTGGGCTGCTGCATTCTTAGGGTAAATTCCTAGGAGTGGAATTCCTGGGTCAAATGGTATTTCTATTTTGAGTTTTTTGAGGAACCTCCATACTGCTTTCCACAATGGTTGAACTAATTTGCAGTCCCACCAGCAGTGTAGGAGGGTTCCCTTTTCTCCACATCCTCGCCAACATTTGTTGTTGTTTGTGTTTTGGATGTTGGCCATCCTCACTGGTGTGAGGTGATATCTCATTGCGGTTTTAATCTGCATTTCTCTGATGATTAGCCATGTGGAGCATCTTTTCATGTGCCTGTTGACCACCTGAATTTCTTCTTTAGAGAAGTGTCTATTCATGTCCTCTGCCCATTTCTTAATTGGATTATTTGCTTTTTGTTTGTTAAGATGCGTGAGTTCTTTACATATTTTGGATGTCAACCCTTTATCAGATACGTTATTTATGAATATATTCTCCCATACTGTAGGATGCCTTTTTGTTCTACTGATGGTGTCCTTTGCTGTACAGAAGCTCTTCAGCTTGATATAGTCCCACTTGTTCATTTTTGAAATAGCTCTTTTTTAAAGCTTCCTATTCTATCCACAACTAGGCATAGTGAAACCTGTTGAATGGGAGAGAATCATCTTCCAGGAGTGTCCAAGGTTGTCTATTTCTGTTTCCTTTGATAAATAACCAAATTATGATTCAATTACCTAATGTAACTAATAGTTTAACTTTTTTTCAAAGAACCTGTAGTTCTCTCTCCTCCTTTCCTTGGATGATTTCCCTACCAATGTCCTTGAGGACCCATACTACTTTTTCATTATACCCTCCCATTTACCTTGCACAATAAAGCCATCTCCCTTTCATGACTAAAATCACATTACCTTCTGCCTGAAATGCCCATGGCTGCACTGTCCTTCAGGTCAAACTCAAGCCTCACCTCCAAGAAACCTTTCTAGAGCACTCTAAGCCCAATTACCTGCCCTCTCAACCTCTATTCTGGTTTCTTAAACTCTGATGTCAACACAAATTATCAGAAAATCTTGTTAAGATACAGATTCTCGTTCAGTAGATCTGGGGTGGTGCCCAAGATTGTGCACCTCTTACAAACTCCCAGGGAACAGCAAGCCTATGCCACTGACTTCACGATTAATCATGACTTGCCTTTTAATCTCTTAAATTGTTACTGTGTATTATTACTTTAGTATTCATATATCTGCATGGTACTTTCTGCGCTAGACTGTAACTTCATTGGGATGGCATACTTTTTTTCAGTCTTCCCATAGGTCCTCATCTGCCGCAGATGCCTTACTGTTTACTGGCTTTCTATTGATAAGCTGTCTATTGAAAGGCTAACAATGAGAGATTTTTGAGTTGAGAAGAATGCATTCCAGGTTGTCAGGATAGAAAAAACCTTATTATGTCAATCTTCCTGATTAATAATTTTTCTCAATCTCCAAGTCATCTTGAGACAGGGCTAACAAACCACAGAAGCCATTACAGCAAACTGTGAAAGTTACCTACCCAACATCCAATCTCCCACATTTTACTGCTGATAGGACTCCTATTTTTGACCAGACATCCATTTTTACTACAAGGGATGGCCCAATCACCAATTCTAGGGGTATAACTAACTCTAAGCCAGTCATGATAGTTCCATTCCTCTTGCCAGTAATTAAGCATAATCACATGACCCAGTTCTAGACGTTGAAATAGTCTCCTGAGAAAAACTTCTCACTCTTAAGACAAAGATGCCAGAAGAGGAAACCCTTGGATATGAAACCTGAGGCTGCTGTGGCCAACCAGTAACGTGAGGCCACAACCAATACCAAGGAGGAGAGAGCCAAAAGAATCACAGAGGGAGCCAGCCCCTGACATACTATACACATCGAGCAGTCCTCCTACTAGATTTCTTTTGTTAGATATGTTTCCTTAGTAGCTCAAGACATTCTGAGGTGGAATTTCACAATAGTAAGTATCCAAACCAATATCATTACTTATCTCCAATTAAGACTACCAGGAAGAATAAAAATATTTAAGTGTGGTAAAGAATGAAAAAAGAACTCTCAATACAAGTTGAAGGAGACATAAAAACCATTCCTGGGCTCTGGCTTATTTCCAATTAATTCTGTTTTCCACAGGCTGCCATTTAGACTTTGCTCTAGGATTATTTCAGCAGTCTGGGTAGCATTTGCCACTGAAATTCAAGCTTGTGGGGGGGTCTCTTTCCTCATTCACAGAACATCGTACAGAACCCCTCATTTTGTAGACCCAGATATATGTATTCCAAATGTGCAACACGTATTTACTGAGAACCATCTATCTTCCAAGCACTGGGAGTTGGCACTGGGGAAACAACTGAATGAGACAGTTAAGAACTGACTTCACGAAATTTACATTTTTGTGGAAGAAACAGACAATAAATCTATCAAGTTAACTGTACACTGCAATAAGTGCCCCAAGGGAAACAAAGTACTAAGAAAAAGGACAAGGAGCACCTATTTTAGATAAAATAGTCATGAAAGGTCTCAGACTTAGAGAATGAGAAGGAGCCTGCCATGCAAAGGGCCAGTGTTGAGTATGAGAAAAAGTAGTATTGGCAGAGGCCAGATCTTGAAGGACTTTCTAGGCCTAATTATGGAGTTTAAATTTTATGCTTACAGAAGGAACAGGTTAATCATTCATACAAAAAATGTTTACCAAGTGCCCACTGTGCAGAAAGACATCATTTAACACAATGGTTAACCATTATACACACACACACACACACATATATGTTCTTCTTCTTAACCTACTCCAATATATTAGGCACATAACCACTCCACGACTCTGTTTCTTTATATTTCCCCATTGCTTATAATAGGGAATATACCTACTTTATAGAGTTCTTATGAGGTTAATAAGTTAATATATGAAGATCTCTTAAAATACTGCCCAACATCTGGTCAGTGCTCAGTTACAAAATATGCACCAAGCAGGGAACATATTCCTGACCTACTGAGCTGGGGGGCGGAGTGTAGGGAATGGGGTAATGGGATACCATTGAAGGATTTTGGTGAGTGGGGGTATACATGAGGGCAAAATCCAATTTCCATGTTAAGACAATAAATAATGCTACCATATGTAAAACAGGTTGGTGCCATGGAGCTGATAGTGAATGGAAGCTGGGAAACCTACTGCAGTAGTCGCAGTGGAATGTGGTTGGATTACGTGGAGGCAATGGAAATGGAAAGAAATGCATGAATTAAGCTCACTTGGAAGAGTACAATCTTAAAGACTTGTGGATGGTCTGGACGTGGAAAGTGAAGGAAAGAAAACAGTCGATTAACCCCTAGATTTCTGGTTTGAGCAACTGGGTAGAAGAAAACCTCAAGATAGGGGTGAGGGTGCACCTACACTTTGCTGGAGGATAGAACAGGAAACCCCTTCAAAAGATAACCACAGAACTGTAACCCTGGCTCTAAAATAACTTCTCAAGTATGAAAGGCTACAAATGAAATTTAACATTGTTTACCTCAGGATGGACTTCAGGAGAGGTAGAGACAGGGTTATTACTGTTATACATCTCTGTACTGTTTTATTTTTCTTCTTTCTTTCAGATTTAAGAAAATTCTAAAAGAAGATGTTCCAAATGTTTACACATATTACAATCTTGTTCCTGTCCCTAATCACTGCCAAATATTAAACTGCTTAAATACAACAGAACTTCTTTTGAATTCTTCGTATTGCTTGAAAAAATGCTGAATGCAAAGTAGGCACTCAAAAACTACTGCTGAAATAATTAAGGGAATTAATGAAAGTTGAGAAAGTACCTATTGAGTGCTTTTGTTCTCTGTTACATATTTGAAGCATATGCTAAAAATGAAAACAAAGGCTCTAATCTGTACTAAAACCAAATCTGAAATGTCTCAGCCAGAATCATTTGTTAAAACAAAGCATCAAATATACAAACAATAACCAGACTTTCTACCTAAGCGCAACAGGACCATAATAAAAACAAGTTCTCCTGGAATGTTTACATTCACTCATTAAAAACCTAAGATAGGAGGAACACAGTCAATTATCTCTTTAGAAGAAATTATAAACAATTAAAAATACTGAAGAATAAAAGAAGACCAAAGCATAATAAGCCTTTTTCCTATCTGGATCAACCTTCACTCTATTCCCTATAAAAATTAACTACAATAAATGAAAATGTCACCAAAATAGCATAGAAACAAGTTAATAGCTACCATTTAATTTAGCAGTTTCTTACTTGATGTTCACTATTATGAAAATGCTGTATATTATATATATATTAAGTATTTATATTAAACTTCACAATAACCATATGAAGTTAGGTATTGTTTTCCTTAAATTTCAGATATGGAAACAGATTTAGAGAAACTAAGTAACTTGACATAGGTCATACAACTGAGGAGTGGCAGAACTGAAGTCTGAACTCTGAGGTGCACATTAATAACCACTTTTACAGTTTCTTACACCAAGACAAGGAGATGCTGGAATCTCACCCACTTAGTCTCAAGACTTTTATGGTAAAACTTACTCATATGGACATTACTATCAAGTAATATAAATTGGCTGAAGTACAACTATTATAATGTGATTCACAAATGTTAATTTTCTAGTAACCATATTTTAAAAAGTAAAAAGAAACACGTGAAATTAAATGATATTTATTTAATTCATTATATCTAAAATATTATCATTCCAACAGGTAATCAATATAAAAAATTATTACATTCTTTTCTTTGTACTAAATCTTTGAAATCTGATACATATTTTATATTTACAGTACATCTCAATTCAAACTAAACACATTTCAATCACTCAATAGTCACATACGGCTAATAGCTATCACACTGGTCAGTACATGCCTAGAGAAAAAGCCTCTGAACAATCAACACTGTGCCACTAGGACCATGCACTAAAGGTCACGTACCTGACTCATCAAGTCAACAGTCAAGCTCTCAGAAATTATTTATTCTTATTCCAAGCCAATTTTAACAAGTTTGTTTTCTGCCTTACCAAACCACAAAAGACTAGAATATAAAGTTTAAAGAAATGGGCTCCATCAATAGAACTAAGTTGGCAAAAGAAAAAATAGAAAAAACACACATAAATATACACATGCACCCATGCATGCACACACAGAAAGGAGACCTAGATTCAAAAAGCAAAACAGCTGAGGCCATTTAGCAGAAAGGCAAAAACAGTCTCACATATCTCAACAGTTCCTGAGGCCACTGCTGCATTACCGAATTTGTCAGAATGCTGACATTCATCTACAGTTAAATTCAGAATTTTAAGTAGTCAGGGAAGTACTAAGATATTTTACAAATGTTTTCATTTAAAATCAATTTGAGAATTATGTACTTTTTTTGCATTTTATATATAAATCTAAAACTATTCTAAAATTCTAAAATTAATTTAAAAAAACAATTTGAGGTTCCTTGTCTGGCCAAGTAGTTCCTGTAGACCAACCCTCTACCCCCATAACAGTAACTTCTAGACAAAAACAACCACTTGATGACACTGGACAGTAAACAAAAGCATGCAGATGCTTGAGGGGAACTGATACTTGGAAGAAGGGATATACACTGGACAAGTTTCCCATTTTTATCTTTCAACCTTGTGCCATGCTGAGCAGCTAAAAATTCCAATGGAAAATTCACAGTCCTGCTGGCTTGAAGAACCAAAGAACAGAAATCAGAGCAACCATAACCACTGAAAAATAAAGTAAAACATAAAAAAGAGAGCCAGAGAATGGGAACCCGAAAATCTGCATAAAATTCTGCCCACTCTCTGACTGATCACAAACATATGTGCACAGTTGAAGACTCTGTGTAGGCCAGCAGAAAAGAACTGAAATTTGAACAGCCACCCACCACAGGGAAGAGAGTTTTGCAGTTTAAATTCAGCTGAGTTAACTACCTGCTGTAAAAAATGGAACAAAATCAGTACTCTTCAGAGGAACATAACACAATCCAAAGTTTCTACAACTTGTCATTTGCAAAAGCAAGGATACAATCCAAAATCATTCCCCACAAGAAATAGGAGAACATGACCCATTCTTAAAATAAAAAATAATCAAGGAAAAATACCCTAACATGACCCAGATACTGTAATTTGCAGATAAGGATTTTAAAGCAGTTACTATAGCTATGCTCGAAGACATAAAGCAAAATATGCTCACGATATAGGAAGAACAGGAGATCTCAATGGAGACCACCAAAAAAAGAAGAAAATGTAAATTCTAGAACCAAAAAAAATACAATATCTGAAAAAAAGAAATTTTAAACCACTAGTTGAATTTAACCACAATATAGAGAAAAGAAAGAAAAATCAATAAATGTGAAGATAATCCAAGAAATTACTCAATCTTAAGAAAAAAAAGTGGAAAAAAATCAACAAAGCCTCAAAGACCTATGGGAAGATATCAAAAGGCAAAAGTTCTATATTTTTAATTAGCATCTCAGAAGGAGACAATGAGGCAAAAAATTTTTCAAGAAATAATGGCCAACTTTTCCCAAATAAAAATGAATTTAATTTCAAGAAGTTTCACGAACATCAAGCAGGAATAATATAAAGAAAGTCACACCAAGGTATATCATAATTAAAATGCTAAAAAGCAAAGAAAAAAGAAAAATCTTAAAGCTAGAAAAAAACAGACTGCATACAAAGGAATACTGATTTGAATAACACGTGAGTTCTCATCAGAAATAATGAAGGCCAAGAAACATGAAACACTTTTAAAGTGCTAAAATAAAAACAAAAGCAACAAAACAACAAAATCACCCCAAAATCTTATATCCAGGAAAAATATCTTTAAAAAATCAAGACATTTTCAGATAAAATATGTAGAATTTGAATGTTTGACTTTTAAACAAGTTAATTTCAGGAATATAGAAAACTAATTTGTTTTTTATATTAAGGCATGATTATATTATTTAAAAAGAAATATGTACTCTTTATTAGTTTTTCTCATTTTGGTCATATAGAGAAAAATATACCTCAAACTTTTTCATTGTCTAAGCCTCATTCTTTTAACATCTTCTAACCAAAGATAAATTCACCAAATGCCAGTCTTCCCTTGTTAATCAGCTAAAGACAAAAATATGTTGGGGTGGGGTGGGGTGAAATTTTTATGCAAGTCAAAATCAGCAGCCCACTTTCCCTAAAGACAGTTTAAAAATACACATGCTGTAGAATAAACTAGATTCTAAAAGATTCCTGGGAGTGAAAGAAAACAATTAAGTGTTCAAAAAATATTCCTCTGTGCTTATGGCAGCCACCTAACTTAAGTGGATGAAAGCCATTTCTCTTTACCAGTAAGTTCCCAGATCTAGAAATTTCACTGAGAGTTCAGCCATTGAGTCAAAAATCAAGTCTCTCCCTCTGTAAAAATCAAAATCTCCAGATTTTTTTTGTTAATGATTATACTTCAGGTAAACAAAAGGAAAAGAAAGAATTCAGAGGATAAATGAGGTATGTGAGAGATTTTAAAAACAGAATTACATATGCTATGCACAGAAATTGGCTCAAATAATATATATCACAGGACTGTTTAACAGGTAAATTTTGGACCTCAAAATGACTAAGAACAGTGGATTAATAATGATAACAATGAACAATGTTATAGAATATCTTAATTAGCACTCAATAAACATAAATGAATGAATCGTCCTCTGGTATTTTACTTTGGATATCTATGTTTAAAATTTTCACTGAAATATATTACATAATAAGTTTCTTTTAAAATTATATACTCAACAACATATTGCAACTGCTAAAAGTTAACACTCAGAATTCCTGTTTATCTTCTTGGCTGCCTAAAGTAAACTTCAAATATCTTGAATAGTATAAAAGAACTAGTTTATTATTGAAATTTTTACTTACCATTTCAATATACAGGTGTTTTAAATACAATAAAGGCAAATTCTAACTTAGGATGGCTCTGCATCTGTCTTCAGGCAAGATAAACAAAATTTTCCCTTTATCTTTCAGGTAATTCAAGAAAATACAATACATTGTTTTCTAGTCGAAGAATTCATTCTTGAAATATTTTTCATTCTCTGTTACTATCATTGAGAATTTTTGCCCCCCATTATCACTAAGAATTTTTAATGGCTCCATTATTTGTTTTCTAAAGAGCTGCTTCTAATTATGAGAATTTTATTATTTGAATCTTACTTTGAAATCTTAGGTTTCAGCTTTCTGTCTAGACCTAAATACCAAGACTAAGGTTACTTTGGTATATAAAATAAACCAGACTAGACTGGACATCACTTCTAAGAAACACGCCAACTTTACATATCAGAACAACTTGAACCTGCTTTTCTAGTTATGTAATTTGAAGTTTCTACACTTCTAAACCAATCTGTTATTAAGTTTAGATCAATGGCTATCTGTCTAGTGAGAGACTCATAAAACCCAAATTACATGTCTCAAGTTCAATAATTGAATACTATTTTTATCTCTGGTATTTTACTATGAGGTAATATAGAACACACCAGAAACAGACTTCATACTCTCTTAGAAGCTTTTACTCTTACACTCACAAAACAATTTGCCCCAAAATGCTAAAAATTATTTACTGTTATATAAGAGTTATTTCCTATATAACAAGATTTGTGTTAGGTAGGAGATATAAAAGATGAAGAAAATAGTCCCTGATCTCTTGAAATTCACACTCTAGCCTAGAAGACAGATATGATGAAAAATTATTCAGATGAGTGACACAATATACAAATGCACAAAGTGCTCCAAAAAGATAGTAGGAAGAAGTAGCTCTGCTGAGGGAGCAACAGGGTCAGAAAAGGATTCAGAAGATATTTGAACTATTTGGTTTCATGAGCTAAAACCCTTGAAATAATATCACCTCACACCAGTTAGGATGGCCAACCTAGGAAAGAATAGGAACAAAAAATGCTGGTGAGGATGCAGAGAAAGAGGAACCCTCCTACACTGCCGATGGTAATGTAAACTAGTTCAACCATTGTGGAAAGCAATATGGAGGTTCCTCAAAAAACTAAAATTAGAAATACCATTTGACCCGAGAATTCCACTCCTAGGAATTTACCCAAAGAAAACAACTTCTCAGATTCAAAAAGACATATGCACCCCTATGTTTATCGCAGCACTATTTACAATAGCCAAGATATGGAAGCAACCTAAGTGTCCATCAGTAGATGAACAGACAAAGAAGATGTTGTACATATACACAATGGAATACTATTCAGCCATAAGAAAGAAACAAATCCTACCATTTGCAACAACATGGATGGAGCTAGAGGGCATTATGCTCAGTGAAATAAGTCAGGCAGAGAAAGACAAATACCAAATGATTTCCCTCATTTGTGGAGTATAACAACGAAGCAAAACTGAAGGAACAAAATAGCAGCAGACTCACAGACTCCAAGAAGGGACTAGTGGTTACCAAAGGGGAGGGGTGGGAGAGGGTGGGGGGAGGGGGAGGGAGAAGGGGATTATGGGGTATCATGATTGGTGCACATGGTGTGTGTGGGGTCACGGGGAAGACAGTGTAGCTTGGAGAAGACAAATAAGGACTCTGGCATCTTACTACACTGATGGATAGTGACTGCAATGGGGTATGGGTGGGGACTCGATAATATGGGTGAATGTAATAACCACACTGTTTTTCTTGTGAAACCTTCATAAGAGTGTATAGCAATGATACCTTAATAAAAAAATACAAAAATAAAACTCTTGAAATGATATGTTAAGCTAAACTTTACAAAGTCAGTTGTATACCAAAACATTTCTAATAAAATATGCCATAAAGGTGTATCATTCTTCTCTTTGGAAGTTTAGTACATCCTAAGTGCCTGAATGTTTTTGGCACACTTGCAAAAGGCTCCAAAAAGCAGGACAAAGGCTGAAAACAGTTATTGTGAGTAAGAATGCTTTTGGGGACTTTTAAAAGTCCTTCTTTGAGAACAACATGTGCTTTGGCCAGAAACAGGAGATTTATTCCTTCATTCTATTTTATCTATAACCCATATCTATAACCAACCAATCAGAAGAATCCTATTACCACTTGGCCACACTGAGATCTGCCTTAATGGTTAAAAACTGAATAAACCAAGAAAACACTAAGTAAAACAGATGCCCCTTACACAAAACAACAAGAGTCTAGCTTCACTGCAAAAAATATGTGTGAAAAAGACTTACGGATAAAACCACCAAAAAAAAAAAAAAAGAGAGAGAGAGAGAGAAGAGAAGAATTGGTGATAGGAAAATGACAACAGGGTCAAGAAACTAAAGAAACTAACATAGTTACAACCTCCCTCAAAAAGAGGCATAAACAAGTATTCCTTATACACAAAACAGAATTTTTTATTTGTGTGTTTCTTTTAAAGAAAGATTCCTTGTAAATGGTTTGTGAATTTTTTGTTTTTGTTTTTAAAGGACAAAGGAAGGCAGACCATAGGATTAATTTGGTAACCGCTTAAGTAAGCCCAAAGTTAAAAAATAAAATAAAATAAAAAACAAAACAAAACCAGATCCAAAAAAAGCACTGGCTGATCTCATTAGCTGTGCTTAAGAAACTTTATAAATGTGACTTCACTCCTGGATTACATGTCTATATTTAGTTTATACCTAATATGGATAAAGTCCCAAACTAACAGCCATTTCCGCTCTCCACAAAAAGAAACTTCCTTGCTTTTTTTTCTATCAACAATGCAAAGATTAGTGTAGGCTCCTCTGAAGGGAGAGGTTTAAAAAAAAAAAGAACAGAGAAAAATATTAATAATTTAAAAATTTAGAATGTTATTTTTGCTAAACTTAGACTGCTTTGATGCTTCGAAATTGGAAAAACAATCCAAAAATCAAATATGTGATGTTCAAGTCAAGTGCCTTAACGAGTTTATAAATAAATCCTTTAAAGAACTTTACAAAGTACTAATTAACCAGGCCCCAAAAATGCAAAGATGAGGTAATAGAAATTTTACTGTTTCCTTTCTAATTTAAGCAAGGAAACTGAAGGCAACCAAATTCATTTAAAGAACCATCAGACTCTCCAGTTGTATGTTTTAGAAATGACCTTAAACAGTCTCAGAATTTTTTATTTTTCAGGATGAAAACAACAAATAGTAAAACAAAACTCTGTTAGGCAAAAATTCAAGTTTCAAACAGAGAAAAAGAATATAAACAAATAAAAAAGCTTTTGGGGGTTAAGAGTCATGCTCTGGCTGACAAAGACCTTAGTACAAATCCCAGTACTGATACTTACTGGCCCTGAGACTACACACACGCAATGACCTCTCTAAGCCTCATGTGTAACAGTACTGATAGTATCTATTTCAGAATTTATATGAGGATTAAATTAGCTAACATATGTAAAGAGCTCGGCACACTGTACTTGGACCATAGTTAGCAGTCAATGCTACCTATTACCTTATGACTATTCATCTGACTTTAACAGAAAAACAAATACCTACTGTTCATTTTTGTGTATCAGTGCACTCCATGTTATATAGGAATAGAGCAGCTTCAAGAAGCTTATAACATTATAAAACAAAGGATTTCAAAGTCACTTGATGATCTTTACATTATGTATAATTGACAGCCATGCTGTGTTAAAATTTTATCACCATCCCATTGTAGCATATGGTGAAAAAATTTTTGAAAAAGAAAAACAATCACAGGGTCTAGGAATAAACTAAGAATTAGGAGACTTCAATTCTTTCTGCCCTTAGCCCTTAAAAATTACTAAACTTAAAACCTGTTACTCTTCCCTAGCTCAATTTCTTCTGCTATAAATCAAATAGGAACAACCTAATCCCTCTTAAACATGTCCTGTATTTCCCCTAAAGAAAGCATTAGGTAAATGCCAGTTAATATATGATCAGTTCAACTTTATAAGTGAATACCATGAAATTGCAATAGTGAAAAGTAGCAGCATAGGGAGCTAAGTGAAATATATATATGCCAAAAACCATAATTAAAAAGTACTTCTGCAGAGCCACTAGATCCTATATGCCATACATTACTCCTCTTTCCTTCTTTTATTCTGTCACCAGAAGAACAACAGAGGAGGAGGAGGAAAAGAAACAGAAAAAAAAAAACACTCTCACTAATAATGGACTCTTGGGTTTAGTTACAAATCTAGAAAGAGTGGCTGAGGCAGATGGTCTAAAATGGCAGAGTCCAATCAGACTGTTCTTTAGTTAGCTAGTAAGTGTCAACAAGATCATGGTTCACTGAAGTTAATGCAGGAGTAAGTTCAAGTCTGATCTTGGACTTTTTCTGTACTAAACCTGCTCTTCTGATAAAGACTGAAAAGAGGCATCCTGGCAAATGCTTCTCTTAATAACGCCCTGGAGACTGAAACCATGTATATTGATCATATAAACTAACCATGGGTCAATTCAGTCTTAATGCAGCATTCCAAAACACCCGTGGAATAAGCAAACAGTGCTTACTATGTGTCAGGTGGTTAGTGCTTTCCTTATATTAACTCTTTTAATCCTTACAAAAGCCAGAGAGGTAGATACTATTTACCCCAGTGGAGACACTAAGCTAGGGAAAGGTAAAACTAGGATTGAAAACAGACTCCAGAGGCCATGCTCTTAACCACTACACTATGACAACATAACACAAAGAGCCAGTCTCCCAAATGACAACTCAATGGCCTACTTGAAATATTAATTCTAACCAACTTCAACTCTGAAATAGACTATTTATTGCCTATATAGGGCATACAAATGATACTTCAAGTCAGCATTCATCCCCTGGCTCCGACTTTGGAATCTCAGATCTCAAATATTACAAGGGATATAAGGACCTTTACAAGCAATATGGAGGCAACACTATAATCTACCACAGAGATAGGTCCCTGCTGAGTCATCTGAATGGCTGCCAATTCTTCACCCCATTGGCTGTCAAGCCAGAGAAGTCATGGACTATCCCTTTGCACTTTTTATTTGCGAAGAAGAAAGTAAATCTGTTCATTTCAATCTAAAGAGTCATTCTGAGGCACTAAATCAGAAGAGCAAATGAACTGAGCCCAGTGATTTGCATCATATTCTCGGCCTATTTCTCTGGCTTCTTATATGAAGATTTCCATGAACTTAATAAGCATTTGCTTTTCCCCAATCATAAATTTTATTTCTTCTTTTCCTACCAACCTCCTCTGGAATCAACCATATGCAAAGGGAAGGACCTTCAAAATTTATCTCAAATCCATTCCCTTCTCTCCATCACCACCCTAATCCAAGCCACCATCCCCTCCTTCTCAACTGCAATGGCCTCTAAGTGGTTTTCCTTATTTCCATTCTTGCCTCTCTTCAATTCATTTTCTACAGAGTGGAAGACTATTCATTTAAAAATGCAAATTGAACCACAGCACTCCCTTCCTTAAATCCTTTTAAGAATTGCTCTTTTTAACTAAGGATAAAATTCACAGATATACAAAGACCTCCATGATGTAGCCGATCTATTCCTCACTCTACATCTCACTTTTGTATCCTCTATTCCAGTTACACTCTCAATTTGTTGAATATTTCCAGCCTTTACATGTACCAATTCCTCCAGCTTGAATGCTGTTCCCCTCATTCTTCTCCTAATTACTATTCATGTTATTTCTCAGAAAAGCCTCCCCTCAGCTTCCATCTCAACTGGGTTTCCTGTCACTGTTTCTCAAGACACTCTATTCTTGTCCTTTATTATATACTGTCTTTATTTGTGTATTTCTTTAACATAAGCCTCTCCCACTAGACAACAGGCTCCATGAAGTCTTAACATATTTAAATTTAACATGTCAAAAACTTAATTCCTGATCTCCTTCCCATTAGAATCAGCTCTTTCCCACAGACTTCCCCATCTCAACTAATGGCAACTCCATCATCCTAGTTGTTCAGAACAAAAATCTCAATCATCTTTAACTTCTCTTTCTCTCATATTCCATTTCCAATCCTTGGGAAACCCTGTTTTCTCCATCTTAAAAATATATCTAGAATCAGACTACTTCTCACCTTAGTCCAAGACACTATCACCTCCTGCTTTGAATTACGAAAGAGCTTCTTCCCTTGCCTATATATACTATTCTCTGTAAGGCTACCAGAATGTTCGATTAAATCAAAAATTGCACCCCCATCATTCTCTACACTTGTTACCCTACTTCACTTTCTTCATACCATTTATTACCAGTAGACAAACATTTATTGTTTGCCTCCCTCAAATGAAATATGAATGCCATAATGCTCAGTGATATATCTAAGTCACTAGAAGAGTACCTCAATATTTGTTGAATGATGAATGAAAGAAGAACAAATACTACTCTGGCAGGCTAAACTGGAGTTGGGGAAGAGGTTAGAGAAGCCAAAGATATTTCAAATGAAGGAAACACCAATAAAGATCTTCAATTAAGGCAGAGAAGTACAGGGCATGTTCAGAACCAGTCTGGTTAGAATATGAAGTAAAGTTGCAACTGCAGAGGGGGTAAGACTGGAAACACAAGTTGGGATCTGAGTTCTTTCAACTCTGAGTACCAGATCAAGGAGTTCATATCTAATTCAATGAACAACTAGAGGATCCATTTAATATTTGAAGCAAGAAGTACCAATTTTATTTTAGATATATTAAAATTATAGAATATAACACACAACTAATTACTGAGGGAAAAGATGAAAGTTTCTTAAACTATTATACCATACTTAGTAAATTCAGTAATACTAACTACCCTTCATCTGTTAGCATACAACATAAACATTTCACTCATCTTTAAGTCAGTTATGTCATTTGGCTACCACGTAAATCATTTCTTAAGGTCTTAATTCAACTGGATTTTAAAAAGCATGAGACAAAAAGTCACTGTACTATATAGGAAAAAGCCATCAGCAATCATAGCTCATTTACTCACCTTCTGACTGTAAGCTCCTTGAAGACAAGGGACTTACCCATATTCTTTTATCTCTCTAGCACTTAGGACATGGAAAGTACTCAATTAATGTTTCCTTCTATTAAGATCCTTATACAGATATACCTCAGAGACATTGCAGGTTCAGTTCCGGACCATCACAATAAAACAAATAATGCAATAAAAAGAGTCAAATGAATTTTTTGGTTTCCCAATGCATATAAAACTTATGTTTACACTATAAACATAGTAGACTGTAGTCTACTAGGTATGCAACAGCTTTATGTCTAAAGAACACAATGCACATAGGTTAGTTTAAAAATACTTTAGTGCTAAAAAATGCTAACCATAATCTTAGCTTTCAGTGAGTTGTAATCTTTTTGCTGGAAGAGGGTCTTGCCTTAATGTTGATGGCTGCTGACTGATCAGGGTGGTAGTTGCTGAAGGTTGGGATGGCTGTGGCAATATCCTGAAATTAGATGAGGAATTTTTCTGCATCGATTGACTCTTCCTTTCATGAACAATTTCTCTGTAGCATTCAATGCTGCTTGATAGCACTTTACCCACAGGAGAACTTTTCAAAACTAGAGTCAGTCCTTTCAAATCCTGCCACTATCTTATCAACTAAGTTTATGCAATATTCTAAATCCTTTATTGTCATTTCAACAGTCCTCACAGCACCAGGAGTAGATTGTATTTCAAAAAACCACTTTCTTTGCTCATCCATAAGAAGCAACTCCTCTCTATTAAAGTTTTATCCTGAGATTGTAGCAATTCAGTCACATCTTCAGGCTCCACTTCTAATTATGGCTTTCTTGCTATTTCCACCACATCTGCAATTACTTCTACTTAAGTCTTGAACCCCTAAAAGTCATCCATAAGGGTTGGAATCTTCTTCCAAATTTCTGTTAATGTTGATATTTTGACTTCTTCCCATGAATCATGAGTGTTCTTAATGGCATCTGAATGGTGAATCCTTTCCAGAAGGTTTAAAATTTACTTTTCCCAGATCCATCAGAGAAACCATTAC
This sequence comes from Smutsia gigantea, assembly GCA_032199065.1. Taxonomy (NCBI): domain Eukaryota; kingdom Metazoa; phylum Chordata; class Mammalia; order Pholidota; family Manidae; genus Smutsia; species Smutsia gigantea. Next base: position 543,729 of record JAVSCE010020720.1, on the reverse strand, counting down.
CTACAGCAGCTATAGCATTACAAAATGTATTTATTAAATAATGAGACCTGAAAGTTGAAATAACTCCTCAATCCACAGACTGCAGAATGGGTGTTAACAGACATGAAAACATCAATCACATTGCTCATCTCCATCAGAGTTCTTGGGTGATCAGGTGCATCATCAATGAGCAGTAATATTTTGAAAGGAATCTTTATTTCTCAACAAGTCTCAACAGTGGGCTTAAAATATTCAGTAAACCATGTTGTTAACAGATGTGCTGACACCCAAGTTTTGTCGTTCCATTTATAGAACACAGAGTAGATTTAGCTTAATTCATAAGGCCCCTAGGGTTTTTAGAACGTCAATAGGCACTGGCTTCAACTCAGAGTCACCAGCTCCATCAGCCCCTAATGAGAGTCAGCCTGTCCTCTGAAGTTTTGAAGCCAGGTACTGACTTCTCCTCTCTAGCTATGCCAAGTCCTAGATGGCATCTTCTTCCAACATAAGGCTATTTCATTTACACTGACAATCTATTTTGTAGCATAGCCACCTTCATTAATTATCTTAGCTAGATCTTCTGGATAATGTGCTGCAGCATCTACATCAAACTTGCTGCTTCACTTTGCCCTTTTCTGCTACAGGGCTTCTTCACTTAAACCTCATGAAACAGCCTCTGCTTGCTCCCAACTTTTCTCCAGCTTCCTCACCTCTATCAGCTTTCATAGAATTGAACACAGTTAGGGTCTTGCTCTGGATTAGGTTTGACTTAAGGAAATGTTGTGGCTAATATGATCATCTATCCAGACCAGTAAAAGTTTCTCCATATCATCAATAAGGTTTTTAGCTCTCTCATCATTTTGTGTTTTCACTGGCGTAGTACTTTTCATTTCCTTCAACAACTTTTCCTTTACATTCACAGCTAGGCTGCTTGGCACAAGAGGCCTAGCTTTCAAACTGTGTTAGCTTTTGACATGCCTTCCTCACAAAGCTTAAAAACTTTTAGCTTTTGAGAGTGATTCAAGATGGCGGCATGAGAAGTGACACAGAGAACTCCTCCCAAAACCACAAATAGTACAAAAATACAGTTAATTAATACAACTAACCCTAAAACGCCAACAAGAAAGAAGGCTGAACCAGACTGCATACAGACCTCACAAACAGAGCAAACCTCACAGAACAGGGCACCAGCTCTACTCCCCTATGACCCCCAACCTCACTCGAGGGACTCCGCAGCTCCAGAGACTGGAGTTTCTGTGCACTACTGGGTACCACAAGAAATATGAAACGTCAGAGAACATGGCTCAGACCAAAACTCACAAACTCCAGAAAAAGGACCAAATGAAACTGAACTCACCAATCTTCCTGAAAGAGAGTTCAAAATAAAAATTATAAACATACTTATGGAGGTACAGAAAAATACTCAAGAACTCAGGAATGAATTTAAGTTGGAGATTCAATCATTAAAAAATTCCATATCTGAAATGAAACATACAATGGAGGGATTTAAAAGCAGATTAGATGTAGTAGAAGAGACGATAAATGGAATAGAAATTAGAGAAGAGGAATACAAAGAAGCTGAGGCACAGAGAGAAAAAAGAATCTCTAAGAATAAAAGAATATTGAGAGAACTGTGTGACCAGTCCAAGCGGAACAATATGCATATTACAGGGGTACCAGAAGAAGAAGAGAGAGAAAAAGGGATAGAAAATGTCATTGAGAAGGTAATTGCTGAAAACTTCCCCAATCTGGGGAAGGAGATAGTCTCTCAAGCCTAGAGGTGCACAGTTCTCCCAACAATAGGGACCCAAGGGAGACAACATCAAGATATATAATAATTAAATGGCAAAGATCAAGGATAAAGACAGACTTTTAAAAGCAGCTAGAGAGAGAAAAAAGATCACATACAAAGGAAAACCCATCAGGCTATCATCAGATTTCTCAACAGAAACCTTACAGGCCAGGAGGGAGGGGCATGATATATTTACTGCAATGAAGCACAAGGTCCTTGAACCAAGAATACTCTACCCGACAGGGTTATCATTTAAATTTGAAGGCGGGATTAAACAATTTTCAGAGAAGCAAAAGCTGGGAGAATTTACCTCCCACAAACCACCTCTACAGTGCATTTGGAGGGACTCCTATAGATGGAAGTATTCCTAAGGCTAAATATATGTCACCTAAGGGATAGACAAAGAGTACAGAATATGATTCATAACATACAAAGAATGGAGGAGGAAAAAAAAAACAGAACCTTTAGGTTGTGTTTGTAATAGCATATGAAGTAAGTTAAATTAGGCTGTTACAGAATAAGGGAATTATCCTTGAACATTTGGTAAACATGAATCTAAAGCCTGCAATGGCAATAAGTACATAACTATCAATAATCACCCTAAATGTAAATGTTCTGAATGCACGAATCAAAAGACATAGAGTCACTGAATGGATAAAAAAACAAAACCCACATATATGCTGCCTACAAGAGACTCATTTCACACTGAAAGTTATACACAGACTAAAAGTGAAGGGATGGAAAAAGATATTTCATGCAACTAATAGGGAGAAAAAAGCAGGAGTTGCAGTACTTGTATCAGACAAAATAGACTTCAAAACAAAGTCACAAGAGACAAAAAAGGACATTACATAATGATAAAAGGGTCAGTCAACAAGAGGATATAATTATTATAAATATCTATGCACCCAACACAGGACCACCTACATATGTGAAACAAATACTAACAGAATTAAAGGGGGAAATAGACTGCAATGCATTCATTTTAGGAAGCTTCAACACCACACTCACTCCAAAGGACAGATCAACCAGACAGAAAATAAATAAAGAGACAGACGCACTGAGCAACATATTAGAACACATGGACCTAATAGACATGTACAGAACACTCCATTCAAAAGCAACAGGATACACATTCTTCTCAAGTGCACATGGAACATTTTCAAGAATAGATCATATCCTAGGCCACAAAAAGAGCCTTGGTAAATTCAAAAAGATTGAAATTGTACCAACCAGCTTCTCAGATCACAAAGATATGAAACTAGAAATAAATTATGCAAAGAAAATGAAAAAGCCCACAAACACATGGAGGCTTAATAACATGCGCCTAAATAATCAATGGATCAAAGGCCAAATAAAAACAGAGATCAAGCAATATATGGAGACAAATGACAATAATAATTCAACACCGCAAAATCTGTGAGATGCAGGGAAGGCCATGCTAAGAAGGAAATATATTGCAATACAGGCCTACCTCAGGAAAGAACAATCCCAAATGAACAGTCTGAACTCACAATCAATGAAACTAGAAAAGGAAGAACAAATGAGGCCCAAAGTCAGTAGAAGGAGGGAAATAATAAAGATAAAAGCAGAAATAAATAAAATTGAGAAGAATAAAACAACAGTAAGAATCAATGAAAGCAGGAGCTGGTTCTTTGAGGAATGAACAAAATAGATAAACCACTATGAAGAAAAAAAGAGAGTCTACACACATAAAAAGAATCAGAAATGAGAAAGGAAAAATCACTACAAACACCACAGGAATACAAAGAATTATGAAAGACTACTCGGAAAAATTATATGGTAACAAACTGGATAACCTAGAAGAAATGGACAACTTTCTAGAAAAATACAACCTTTCAAGGCAGACCCAGGAAGAAACAGAAAATCTGAACAAACCAATTACCAGCAATTAAATTGAATTGGTAATTGTCAAAATGGCTATACAACCTAAAGCAATCTACAGATTCAACACAATCCCTATCAAACTACCAACAGCTTTCTTCAATGAGCTGGAAGAAATAATTCTAAAATTCATATGGAACCACAAAAGACCCCAAATAGCCAAAGCAATCCTGAGAAGGAGGAATAAAACAGGGGGAATTACGCTCCCTGACTTCAAGCTCTACTACAAAGCCACAGTAATCAAGACAATTTGGTATTGGCACAAAAACAGACCCACAGACCAGTGGATCAGAAGAGAAAATCCAAACATTAACCCAAACATATACAGTCAATTAATATTTGATAAAGGAGCCTTGGATATACATTGGGGAGATGACGGCCTCTTCAGCAGCTGGTGTTGGAAAAACTGGACAGCTACATGTAAGAGAATGAAACTGGACTACTGTCTAACCCCATACACAAAGGTAAACTCAAGGTGGATCAAAGACCTATCTGAATGTAAGTCATGAAACAATAAAACTCTTAGAAAAAAATATAGGCAAAAATCTCTTGGACATAAATATGAGCAACTTCTTCATGAACATATCTCCCCGGGCAAGAGAAGCAAAAGCAAAAATGAACAAGTGGGACTATATCAAGCTGAAAAGCTTCTGTACAGCAAAGGACACCATCAGTAGAACAAAAAGACATCCTACAGTATGGGAGAATATATTCATAAATGACATATCCGATAAGGGGTTGACATCCAAAATATATAAAGAACTCACTCACCTCAACAAACAAAAAGCAAACAGTCCAATTAAGAAATGGGCAGAGGACATGAATAGACACTTCTCCAAAGAAGAAATTCAGATGGCCAACAGGCACATGAAAAGATGCTCCAAGTCACCAATCATCAGAGAAATGCAGATTAAAACCACAATGAGATATCACCTCACACCAGTGAGGATGGCCAACATCTAAAACACAAACAACAACAAATGTTGGCGAGGATGTGGAGAAAAGGGAACCCTCCTACACTGCTGGTGGGAATGCAAATTAGTTCAACCATTGTGGAAAGCAGTATGGAGGTTCCTCAAAAAACTCAAAATAGAAATACCATTTGACCCAGGAATTCCACTCCTAGGAATTTACCCTAAGAATGCAGCAGCCCAATTTGAAAAAGACAGATGCACCCCTATGTTTATTGCAGCACTATTTACAATAGCCAAGAAATGGAAGCAACCTAAGTGTCCATCAGTAGATGAATGGATAAAGAAGATGTGGTACATATACACAATGGAATATTTTTCAGCCATAAGAAGAAAACAAATCCTACCATCTGCAACAACATGGATGGAGCTAGAGGGTATTATGCTCAGTGAAATAAGCCAAGCCGAAAAAGACAAGTATCAGATGATTTCACTCATAGGTGGAGTATAAGAACTAAGAAAAAAACTGAAGGAACAAAACAGCAGCTGACTCACAGAACCCAAGAACGGACTAATAGTTACCAAAGGGAATGGGACTGGGGAGGATGGGTGGGAAGGGAGGGACAAGGGGGTAAAGGGGCATTGCTATTAGCAGATGTAATGTGAGGGGGGCACGGGGAGGGCTGTACAACCCAGAGAAGACAAGTAGTGACTCTATAGCATCTCACTATGCTGATGGACAGTGACTGTAATGGAGGTGGTGGGGAGGACCTGATGAGGGGGGTAGTGTAATCACCATAATATTGCACATTTAATTGTAGATTAATGATATCAAAATAAACTTAAAAATAAAATAAAATAAAATAAATTGAATTGGTAATCAAAAACTACCTAAGAACAAATTCCCTGGACCAGAAGTTTTCACTGCTGAATTTTATCAAACATTTAGTGAAGACCTAATACCCATCCTCCTTAAAGTTTTCCAGAAAGTAGAAGAGGAGGGAATACTCCCAAACTCATTCTACAAGACCAACATCACTCTAATACCAAAACCAGGCAAAGACACCACAAAAAAGAAAATTACAGACCAATATCCCTGATGAACATAGATGCAAAAATACTCAACAAAATATTAGCAAACCGAATTAAAAAAATACATCAAAAAGATCACCCACCATGATCAAGTGGGATTCATCCCAGGGATGCAAGGATGGTACAACATTCAAAAATCCATCAATATCATCCACTACGTCAACAAAAAGAAAGACAAAAACCACATGATCATCTCCATAGATGCTGAAAAAGCATTCAACAAAATTCAACATCCATTCATGGTAAAAACTCTCAACAAAATGGGTATAGAGGGCAAGCACCTCAACATAATAAAGGCCATATATGAAAACCTACAGTCAACAATATACTTAACAGTGAGAAGGTGAAAGGTTTTCCTTTAAGATCGGGAACAAGACAAGGACACCCACTCTCCCCTCTTACTCAACATAGTTCTGGAGGTCCTAGCCACGGCAATCAGACAACACAAAGAATTAAAACGCATCCAGATTGGTAAGGAAGAAGTCAAACTGTCCCTCTTTGCAGATGACATGATATTGTACATAAAAAACCCTAAAGAATCCACTCCAGAACTATTAGATCTAATATCTGAATTCAGCAAAGTTGCGGATACAAAATTAATACACAGAAACCTGTGGCATTCCTATACACTAACAATGAACTAGCAGAGAGAGAAATCAGGAAAACAATTCCATTCACAGTTGCATCAAAAAGACTAAAATACCTAGGAATAAACCTAACCAAGGAAGTGAACGACCCTATACTCTGAAAACTACAAGACACTCTTAAGAGAAATTAAAGAGGACACTAATAAATGGAAATTCATCCCATGCTATTGGCTAGGAAGAATTAATAATGTCAAAATGGCCATCCTGCCTAAAGCAATCTACAGATTCAATGCAATCCCTATCAAAATACCAACAGCATTCTTCAATGAACTGGAGCAAATAGTTCTAAAATTCACATGCAACCACAAAAGACCCTGAATAGCCGAAGCTGTCCTGAGAAGGAAGAATAAAGCAGGGGGAATTATGATCCCTGACTTCAAGCTCTACTACAAAGCCACAGTAATCAAGACAATTTGGTATTGGCACAAGAACAGACCCACCGACCAGTGGAACAGAATAGAGAGTCCAGACATTAAGCCAAACATATACGGTCAATTAATATACGACAAAGGAGCCAGGGATATACAATGGGGAAATGACAGCCTCTTCAACAGCTGGTGTTGGCAAAACTGGTGAGCTACATGTAAGAGAATGAAACTGGATTACTGTCTAACCCCATACACAAAAGTAAACTCAAAATGGATCAAGACCTGAATGTAAGTCATGAAACCATAAAACTCTTAGAAAAAAACACAGGCAAAAATCTCTTGGGCATAAACATGAGCAACTTCTTCATGAATAGATCTCCCCGGGCATAGGAAACAAAAGCAAAAATGAACAAGTGGGACTGTATCAAACTAAAAAGCTCTGTACAGCAAAGGACATCATCAGTAGAACAAAAAGGCATCCTACAGTATGGGTGAATATATTCATAAATGACATATCCGATAAGGGGTTGACATACAAATTATCTAAAGAGCTCATGCACCTCAACAAACAAAAAGCAAATAGGCCAATTAAAAAATGGGCAGAGGAGCTGAACAGACACTTCCCCAAAGAAGAAATTCAGATGGCCAACAGGCACATGAAAAGATGCTCCACATTGCTAATCATCAGAGAAATGAAAATTAAAACCACAATGAGATATCACCTCACACTCATTAGGATGGCCAACATCCAAAAGACAAACAACAACAAATGTTGGCGGGGATGTGGAGAGAGGGGAACCCTCCTACACTGCTGATGGGAATGTAAACTAGTTCAACCATTGTGGAAAGCAGTATGGAGGTTCCTCAAAAAACTCAAAATAGAAATACCATTTGACCCAGGAATTCTACTCCTAGGAATTTACCCTAAGAATGCAGCAGCCCAGTTTGAAAAAAACTTACGCACCCCTATGTTTATGGCAGCACTATTTACAATAACCAAGAAATGAAAACAACCTAAGTGTCCATCAGTAGATGAATGGATAAAGAAGGTGTGGTACATATACACAATGGAATATTATTCAGCCATAAGAAGAAAACAAATCCTACCATTTGCAACAACATGGATGGAGCTAGAGGGTATTATGCTCACTAAAATAAGCCAGGCAGAGAAAGACAAGTATTAAATGATTTCACTTATCTGTGGAGCAAAAGAACAAAGAAAAAAGTGAAGGAACAAAATAGCAGCAGACTCACAGAACCCAAGAATGGACTAACAGTTCCCAAGGGAAAGGGACTGGGGAGGATGGGTGGGAAGGGAGGGATAAGGGGGGAAAGCGTCATTACGATTAGCACACATAATGTAGCAGGGTCGGGGGGGGCATGGGAAAGGCAGTATTTACAGAGAAGACAAGTACTGACTCTATAGCATCTTACAACGCTGATGGACAGTGACTGTAATGGGTATGCGGGGGGGACTTGATAATATGGGGTCTAGTAACCATAATGTTCAAGTGATCATACATTAACGATAGCAAAAAAAAAAAAGAAAAACTTCCAGCTTTTAATTTAAAGTGAGAGAACATGCCACTTTTTCTTTCATTTGGACATTTAGAAGCCATCGTAGAGTATTTTTTTTACTTTTTTCTTTATTAAGGTATTATTGATATACACTCTTATGAAGGTTTCACATGAAAAAACAATGTGGTCACTACATTTACCCATATTATCAAGTCCCCACCCATACCCCAATGCAGTCACTGTCCATGATTGTAGTAAGATGCCACAGACTCACTATTTGCCTTCTCTGTGCTACACTGTTTTCCCCATGATCCCCTCACCATGTGTACTAAACATAATACCCCTCAACCCCTTTTCCCCCCCCTCCCACACCCCTCGCCTTTGGTAAGCACTAGTTCTTTCTTGGCATCTCTGAGTCTGCTGCTATTTTGTTCCTTCAGTTTTGCTTCATTGTTATACTCCACAAATGAGGGAAATCATTTGGCACTTCTCTTTCCCCGCCTGGCTTATTTCACTGAGCATAATATCCTCCAGCTCCATCCATGTTGTTGTAAATGGTAGGCTTTGTTTCTTTCTTATGGCTGAATAGTACTCCACTGTGCATATGTACCACCTCTTCTTTATCCATTCATCTACTGATGGACACTTACGTTGCTTCCATTTCTTGGCTATTGTAAAAAGTGCTGCAATAAACATAGGGGTGCATATGTCTTTTTGAATCTGAGAAGTTGTATTCTTTGGGTAAATTCCAAGGAGTGGGATTCCCAGGTCAAATGGTATTTCTATTTTGAGTTTTTTGAGGAACCTCCATATTGCTTTCCACAATGGTTGAACTAGCTCACATTCCCACTAGCAGCGTATGAGGGTTCCCCTTTCTCTGCATCCTCACCAGCACTTGTTGTTCTTAGTCTTTTGGATGAGGGCCATCCTAACGAGTGTGAGGTGATATCTCATTGTGGTTTTAATTTGCATTTCCCTGATGATTAGGGATGTGGAGCATCTTTTCATGTGTCGATTGGCCATTTGAATTTCTTCTTTGGAGAACTGTCTCTTCATATCCTCCACCCATTTTTTAATCAGGTTATTTGCTTTTTGGGTGTAGAGGCATGTAAGTTCTTTATATATTTTGGATGTTAACCCCTTGTCAGATATGTCATTTACAAATATATTCTCCCATACTGTAGGATGCCTTTTTTTGTTCTGTTGATGGTGTCCTTTGCTGTACAGAAACCTTTTAGTTTGATGTAGTTCCATGAGTTCATTTTTGCTTTTGTTTCCCTTGCTTGAGGAGTTGCATTCAGAAAGAAGTTGCTCATGCTTATATTCAGGAGATTTTTGCCTATGCTGTCTTCTAAGAGTTTTATGGTTTCATGACTTACATTCAGGTCCTTGATCCATTTTGAGTTTACTTCTGTGTATGGGGTTAAACAATAATCCAGTTTCATTCTCTTACATGTAGCTGTCCACTTTTGCCAACACCAGCTGTTGAAGAGGCTGTCATTTCCCCATTGTATGTCCATGGCTCCTTTATCATATACTAATTGACCATACATGGTTGGGTTTATAGTAGGGCTCTCTAGTCTGTTCCATTGGTCTATGGGTCTATTCTTGTGCCAGTACCAAATTGTCTTGATTACTGTGGCTTTGTAGTAGAGCTTGAAGTTGGGGAGCATAATCCCCCCAGCTTTATTCTTCCTTCTCAGATTGCTTTGGCTATTCGGGGTCATCGAAGAGTAATTAACGGACCTAATTTCAACACTATTGTGTCTCAGGGAATAGAGAGGCCCAAGGAGAGGGACCGAGCCAAGGCAAAGCCAGTCACTGGAGCAATCAGAACACACACAACATTTGACAAATAAGTTCACCATCTTATAGGGGTACAATTCATGGTGCCCCATAACAATTATGGTAGTAGTATCAAAGACCACTGATCACAGATCACCGTAACAAATATTGTTGGAAAATGATGTCAACAGACTTCCTCAATGAGGGATTGCCACAAACCTTCGATTTGTAAAAAATACATTATCTGAGGATCACTATAAAACAAAGTATGCCCAGACTGCGCTTGATCGACCTGGCAATGACTGTATCTTACATCCTCTAACTATAAAATGGTTATACCTTACTTACCACACAGATGTTAAAGGAGAAAACTAACAGTGAAACATAATTTGGATTTTCAGAACATATTTTTCTAAAGAGCACAAAGGGAGAACCTTCCTTCAAACCATTTAATCAGTTTCTATTTTATGAGCAATTCTAGGTGTTGGAAGATCACAACATAAAAGCTTGCTTTCTTCCATCAAAGATCAAATAGGGTAAGTGCTTTTTTAGTGCCATTAAGAGAGGATAAATCCACATACAATCTGAGTTTCTTTGAAAAAAACTAAATAAAGTCAATTTTCTTTAAACCTACTTAACTCAGTACATTTACATATTAAATTGAGTCTCATTTTTCATTCATCCAAGTATTCTGCTATCATGAGGAACACTAAAATATTATACATAAACTCTCAATAATTCATGCAAGTTTATGAATAAGACTATCACATATAACAAAATAAAAACACCATTTCTAGAAGGAGGTGTTATTAGTAATTTTTATGCCGTGCTTTTCTGTGTTTGCTAAACACGTGTGGTTTGACTACAATGAGGTATCACCTCACACCAGTTAGGATGGCCACTATCTAGAAGACAAAAAATAACAAATGCTGGGGAGGATGTGGAGAAAGGGGAACCCTCCTACCCTGTTGGTCGGCATGTAAATTGGTACAGCCATTGTGGAAAGTAATATGGAGGTTCCTCAAAAAACTAAAAATAGAAATACCATTTGACCCAGTAATTCCATTCCTAGGAACTTACCTGAAGAAAACAAGATCCCAGATTCAAAAAGACATATGCACCCCTATGTTTATCTCTGCACTATTTACAATAGCCAAGATATGGAAGCAACCTAAGTGTCCATCAGTAGATGAATGTGGTACATATACACAATGATGTATTATTCAGCCATAAAAAGAAAAGAAATCCTGCCATTTGCAACAACATGGATGGATCTAGAGGGTATTATTCTCAGTGAAATAAGCCAGGCAGAGAAAGACAAATACCAAATGATTTCATTTGTGGAGAACAGAAACAAAGCAAAACAGAAGAAACAAAATAGCAGTAGACGCATAGACACGGAGAAGGGACTAGTGGTTAACAAAGGGGAGTGAGAAGGGGAGCAAGGGAGGGGCACAATAATTCACAATCACAATATAGGTTGGTCACAGGGATAGTAGTACAGCACAGAGAATACAGTTAATGATTCTGTAACATCTTACTACATTGATGGACAGTGACTGCACTGGAGGGGATGAGGACTTGATAATATGGATAAATATTGAACCCCTGTGTTGTATATTTGAAACCAACATAAGACTGTATATCAATGATACTTTAATAAAAATAAGTAAACAAGCACATGTTGTTTGTATAACTGGGAAAAATTTTTTTTACAAGAGCTAATACATACAAGTGAATATACTAGGAAGCAGAAAGGAAATAACATTACTTTTCAAATTTAGGGCCAATATGTAAACTAAAACCAACAAAGGTTAGATACTACTTATGCTAAGTCAGTAAAAAAGATTATATTTGTAATCAAGGGTCCTGCTGACATTTAGAAAATGTAAATAAAGTTTGAGTTATTGATGGCTAGCAACAGTTTTTACATGATTTAGTGCAGAATCAAATCCTAAACATTTTTAAACCAAAATTCTGGATTCCTGTGTTAATTAAAATATGTTGCAAATGTGATCAATATAAAATTTTACACTCTTTATAAGTTTATGTCTTTGAAAAATTTTCAATTCAGTCTTGGACATAAGTATGGTCAAGGCCAAAACTTCATTTCTTAAGTCTAACCATCTTCTTTTTCTCCCAATTGATCTATGTAGTCTGCTGTCATGGCCACTCTTCCATTTTCCTAAGTGACACAACAGCCTGATTTGGTTTGTCTTCAGTTTTTAATGAACTTTCACATTAATAACCTACCACCTGGTCTCTATTTCTAAAATAAAGTAACTGGATGTTTGCAGAAGACAACAGGCATATAGAATTCACATATCTTCAGAAGTTTTTAATTACCTCAGCTTTCATATAATTGTTGCTTTTGTATTCCAATTTTTGTTCAGATTATGTTTTTTTTTCTTTTCTCACACATACAAATAAATAGCTATGTGGCATGGTGGTAAAATTCAATACTTAAATTATTACAGATGATTGACTTAACAATTCTATGATGAGAATTAAATCCTTTTCATAAGAATAAATAATTTCACATATAAAGTTGGAATAATTTTATTATACTCCCTGTTTAGAGTCACGCTGAATTTCAGCTTCAAGAAAAGCAAAAAAATATATATATATATTTGAAACAAAATATATGCACGATGAACTCTGAGGTTAATACCTGGCTCTGGCTCTAATATTACTTCTTCAAAACATTAACCATTAATATTTAAGATACTCCTAGTCCTAATGCAGTCTCATTTCCCAGATAAACGAAGGCTGAAGAAATTCACCATCACTAAACCAAGATTACAGGATATGTTAATAGGACTTCTGTAGATGGAAATGTTCTTAAGCTTAAATATTTTCACCAGTGAAATAAACTCACAGTAAAGGTAGTAGACTAATTACTTACCAAGCAAGTATGAAATTAAAACAGAAGTAGTAAAACAAACTATACACAAAATCAGTCAAGGGATACACAAATAATGCAGGTTATAACATCTAATACATAAAGTGTGGAGGAGGAGGAAGAAGAATAAAAAATAAGTACTTGTAGATTGTGTTTGAAATGGAGCGATCATCAACTTAATATAGACTGTCACATATTTAGGAAATTATCCATGAACCTTATGGTAACCACACACCTAAAGCCTATAATAGAGACACAAAAAAATAATTTTTAAAATAAATCCAATAAACGAATAAAGTCTCCTGGTTTTAAATAAAGGAAAAAACCCAGAAACTAAGCAAGACTAATTGATATTCCTTATACTGATACTTGGTACTGGCACTGAGGATAAAAGCCAAGTCTCAAAAAAGACAACACGATTAAGAATTCCAAGAGAATTCAAAAACTGATGCCCTGAATTAAATTTAGATTTCTGTTCAAACTTGGATGGTTCGTAGTCATGACCTAAATGTTATTTTCCTTCAAAAATTCCCATTCCATTCTCTACAAGAGCCTCTAAAAATAGGCAAACCCATCCTAACTTACCCTCCTACTTTGATCAAAATCATAATTAATGCCTTAACCACACTTTCCATCCTGCCTAACGTATTTCCCTTTTATGGACTCACTAATTCCCTATTCAGGAGACACCAGAACTCTGAGGCTCCACAGCCCTAATGAAACAGGAAGTGGGAAAGTCTTGCCTGAAATCCTTTTACTGGTTTCCACGCACCTCTGTAAGCATCCTTCCAAACCAACTTTTAACTTTTAGTGACAGCCAGGTCCTCCCCATTGCCTCCTCCTTATTATTATTCATTCCATGTTAGGATTCTCATGTTTTCTGTCCTCTTGGCTCAGAAACCTCCTGTCTCTTCCCCATTTTGGGTTTCATTCTGTCAAAATTTTACAGTTAACTGAAACTGTCACCTTGGCCTTTGCGAAGAGTAGCACTGTTGTCTTCAGAAATAGCTCAGATAACATGTTAACAAGAATAGAGTTCCCATTAACTTTACATTTTACACTCATTTCTAGCTCCTAAATTTTCCCCTCTAGAAACCTCAAATGAATGGCAAACCAAGTAGGTCCAAGGTAACACTGTCTTGATGTTGGGCCCATTTTTGTTCAATTATTAGAGCAAAGTTCTAAGCATCATTTCCTATAGAAAATTTACTTCATTTGTCTGTTTGAAAAAAAAAAAAAAGGTTGAAAATTGCCCTTGAAACAAAATATAGAGAACTCCCACTTTACACTGGCAAAACAGTTGAAGAGTTTGCCCATCTGTATGATCCATTTGCACCTTCCCAAATGCCACTGGGAAAATGCTAAATACACAGACAGCAATCCAAAAAAAAGGGAAGTGTTGGGAGAAAAGACACAGCTAGGAAAATTCTAGCACAAACCTAAGTTTTAAAAGTCTCATCTCAACTTTTAAATAATTTGTCTCCCTGGCACTATGGATTTGAATCACTCCGGGTTCCTTCTTCTTTCAGAAGTATCAATCTATCTTGTTTACTGCATGAGGAGATCACAAATGATGTCAAAACTAACATTCGCATTCCTGGCTATTCCCAAGCGACCTATCCACCCACTTTTTTAAGATCAAGTTCAAACCTACCTCCATCTTTCCCCTTATTATCCCTCAGCCCAAGTCAACGTGAACCACACTTGACTTGTTAAACATGTACCATTTTATTAGGGAAAAAACCAACAATACAAAATTTATAAACCTAAAGATAGGAAATGTTAATTTCTAATATCTTCTATAGCACCTCATTTCAGTATTAGGCACTTAGTTCATGCCAATAAACGCTTTAAGTCACAGATGACCAGATGGAAGGGACCTTAATAATCACCTAGCCCAAACCTGTTTTCTATATTTTGCTTACATGAGTTATGCTTGACAATCAGGATTCCACCATTTACTTTTTTAGAACAATGGTTCTTAACCCTTGAGTTAGGAATCGCCAGGAAAATAAAGACTCACATAGAATTTCAATGATTTACAGAATCCCCTGAATCCTATAAATGAAGCTCAAATTAAAAAATAATATACTATCATCAACAACAAAAATAAGTGTTTACTGTGTGCCTACCAACATTCCTAATATGGCGATTATTCCCCAGCCTTCCTTGCAGTTAGATCAATCCATGTGATCAAGTTCCCCCAGAGGAATGAGGAAAGGAAATGACAAGCAGAACTTCTGGGCTAGGGCCCTGAAGGTAAATGTATTTTCTCTATATTCTCCACCTCCCTCTGGCGGTAACCAGGACTTCTCAGCCATCTACCTTGACAACTCAAAGGACAATGCTCTCAGGGTTGGTGTAAAAATAATCTGGAAACAACCTTGGTCTACAAATGACTCTAAGGAGAAAAGCCATTGCAACATCTAGACACCCTTCCTGAACGACTAAGTGAGAAAGACAATAAATTTCCATCTTGCTTGAACCATTATTTAGGGTGGATTATTTATTACAGCAGTTTAGACTACCCTAATCAATACACATAGATTGCCCATTAATCCCCTCATCAACCCTATAAAGTTGTTGTTACTATTACCTAATACTAGAGGTCAGGAAACTGAGGCACTGAGAACTTAAGAAACTTGCCTGACACACTATTAGAAGCCAGCTTCAAGGCAAGCAGTCTGGCTTCCAGGGTCCATGCACATTAGAAATGCCACCAAATAGCTAAAAAGAAAAGTTATTCTTATGTGTTATGCCTTCTTATACCAGATTAACTTTTTGCAACCACCACCCCCATCCTAACAGTTTAGTAAAGACAGTGCCAACAGTGATTGTACTGGTTCAAAACAGTACAGCAAAAGTTCATCTTCCAGCCTAGAAAAATAATAAACTCTACAAAGATTACAAAAGTAATAACCTCTTCCTCAACCAAGATCAGAAATTCCATCACATCATACCAAAGCTACCAGTATTGGGTGGGAAAGCAGCACCGTCAGTAGGAATCGGCTTACATGAGCAAAACAAAACAAAATTAAACAAAAATCCAGTCTCTCTTCAACTTCTCTCATTTTGTGGTTCAATAGTTAATATTTACTTTTACCCAATAAAGAAATCTTGGTTCCCAAATTCTCAAGACAACCAAGAGAAACATTGGTGGAAAATACAGCAGACACATGAAAAGACTAGAGGTATTAAATAATGATGGGGGTTGAGAAGGAGGTGGAAAGATAAAACCACTTGGGGCTTTGGAGGCTGGAGGCTAGGCAAAGGTGAATGAAGGAACAAGGTTTGAGACTCAGAACTGAAGTAAATAATTCCCAATTCCAAAGCAAGGAAACATGTTTTAATAGCAAAATGCTTGGAAAGAAGAAAACGACCTCATTGCAAACATTTGGTAACCCAAGTTATGTTCCAGGCACTCAGAACAATATACAGACCTTACCCTCCAAGAACTTGCTGTCAATCTAGTAGAGGGGGCATTTAAATATAACTATGGACATACAAAATTTACTTTCTTATTGCATACCAGATAACTGTTCTAACCTTATTACATGTTACACATATCAACTAATTTATTCCCATGAGGTTGGTCTATTAATATACCAACTGTACAGATGAGGCAAAGGTTTAAGTAATGTGGCTTAGGACACATAATTAGAAAACAAACCAATTGGATTAGACACACAGGCAGCAGCCTGATTATAAGAGACCTTAGGCCCTTGCTAAAGGGTCTGAATCTCACCCTACTGGTTGGCAGTTCCCAAACGAGGATGGTATATCAAAATACATACACCTACAAGGCCCCTCAGGGTGGGGGAAGAGGGCACTCCCACTGTTGTGGCATTCCCACTGTCTTTGTAAGGGTGTCCTGCCTTCTGGACGTTGGTGTAAACAAACAAAAAGAGAACTGCTGTTATACAGGTGATGGGGAGCCACTTGGCTAGACAACTTCAAAAACAGTACTCACAAGGAAGGAAATGTAGCTGTGAGTTCCAGTCACTCTATTTGGGAAGGTATTAGCTATTTCTCTTAAATTTAAAGCTGCCTAAACAGGCTCAATATCCTTTTACACTCATGTGTTTTAAGTGTAGATAATATTTTTTGGCTACAAACTCAGATTTGGCAGAATAATTAACACCGATTAGCACACCACACTGGAAAACCAAAGCCTCTGCCTCTCAGTGCTTTCAAAATAACTATACTTACAAGGGTATTTCCCACCATTTGCATTTCCCATACACAGGTTTTGAGAAGAAAGCAAGAATTCTTTTTACTACAATTTACATGGCCCTTTCTTTTTTTCCAACTCCGAAACAACTACTCTGGTTGACATCACTACAAAGTTTTACCATGCTGAATAACAGGGCAGCAGAAAACACTTCAACTCTTATTTCACAAATGCAGAAAATAAGTCCCAGAGAGAGAAAACAACTTGTCCAGGGTAACACAGGCAGTGAATACAGAACTGTGACTTAAACCCTGGTTCTCTACCACCAAGCCCCATGAGAAAGAAGGACAACTGGTGGTAAGCAGGATGCTTTTAGGTTCACAAACAATTTTTACTTTAATAGGTATGCATATAAGAAATAGTCACCACACCTAATCCACAGTTTCACAGATATTGCTTAGGGCTAAGCTACGCTTTTAAAAAAGCAAGCTGTATTTATTTGGTAAATAATACCAATCCAACACAAAATGCAAAACTGGGAAGGGGTATGCAAGTGACTGAGTTTGAGAAAAATGCACCACACCCCTCTGCTTCTTACTGAAGGGTTAAATAGTAAGCAAGCCATTAAGCTTCTATCTCTTCCTCTCTAATTCCTATACTTCATTTCTTTTTCTTGTCTTACCATATTGGCTAGCATCACCAATACAATACTGGATAGAAACCATTACTGACAGTATCCTTATCTAATTCTAAACATAATGCTACTTGTAAAGTTTCACAATTAAGTATCTTTTTTTCAGATTTTTAGTAAATACACTTTTTAAGTTTATGAAAATTCCTTCCTATTTCTACTTCAGTAAATGATCAAAATCAAAACTCATCTCTGACCCACCCTTTTCCCTTCTCTACACTGCCTTTCACTCCTTTTCCTTTATTTCAGGTTCCTTGCTACATTCTCTGCACCTCAAAGTACTATATCTGCCACCCACAGTACCTGAGACTCTCTGAAGATATTCTGGACATTCTATACCTGTCTGCTGTTTCAGTTCCCTGAATAAAAATGTTTCTAAAAGTTGTAACTGAAAGAAAACCCTAAAACATTTGTATCCATCACTTGAAGGTCCTTTCTTCTCTCCATCTCTCAACCACACCCATCAATGTCTCCCCTTCTTTAAAATAAAAACTCGGCAAAACAAACAAACAAACAAACAAAATTGTTCTAGATTCCGGTCAACTTTCCAGTTCAGAGCCTAGGTCTGAATGAGCCTGCTTAAGTGACTAAGAGAATCTCAAGGCTTTTACAAAAGTTTTGAGGGAAGCAGCTGGATCCAGATGTTCATAACTTCTACTCTCCTTTGCTAAAATGAAGAATTTTAAAGAATAAAACAGGAAAGGAGTAGGCGTAGAATTTGTAAACAAATGAGGCAGTTCCAGAATATAAAAACTGACGACACCAGAGGGGAAAATCAACCCTTTAAAGCCCAGGCCAAGTTACGAATTCTTTCCCTCATCAGTTTTTCTTTTAAAACAAAAGGGCGCACACAGTCCTTCCCGAGGCAGCAACACCGAGGGGAGCTGCCAAAATGTTGCATCATACAAAACACTCCGCGTTTCAGACACAAGAAAACCAGATGGTGGTAAAATACTTAAGACAGGAAAACCCAAGCTGGGAATCTCGGTCTTTTCCCAAGGCCCAGTTATGTCTGCTTTTATTTATTTTTTTGCATCGAAAATTAAAGTTACAGTTTCATAGCAGCGAGAAGCGAACTGTTCTTTCAGAAAGCGCTCCGCAAAGTTCAGTTCATCATCTCCCGACTGGCTCGAGGCTTCGGCTCCCGGGGGACGGACTAAGAGGGCTGAGGATGGGGTGGGGCCGGGGCCGGGCCTGAGGGACGCGACCCAGCCCCGCTCCGGTGCAGGGGGCTCGGTGGCCCGGGGCTCCAGGGCCCCCGGGGGAGCAGCTCGTCCCCCGCCGGACCCGGGGCGCCCGTGTGGCGCCCGCCGGAGCCCGCGCGGCTAGAGGAGCCCGCCGCCCCGGAGTGCTGGCTTTCTGGGGTCGCGATCCCACCCCCGCTCCCTCGCCCGGCCTGGGTGGCGGGAAGGCGCGGGTGGGCCCGAGACAATGGGCCGGGGGAGCGAGAGCAGCGCTTCGCTCAGCCCCGGGAGCCGAGCGCCGCGCGGGGGCGCAGGGCTGAGGGGTGTCCCGCGCCCAGGGACGCCGCCCGCCGCCGCCCAGCAGGCACCGGGAGCTCAGCAGCGCGGGGCTGCCGGCGAGCGCTCACCTTGACGAAGAGCTCGATGATGGGCTCTTTGTCCTCCTCCTTCAGCCCGTTCAGCGGCATCGACAGCGCCATGGTCGGCTCGGCTGGGCTCCGCGGACGGCGGCGGCGGCGGCTGCTTCTGCTCTGGAGCTGCAGTGGCTGCGAGCTTCGGCCGCGCTGCGCCTCGCTGGACAGTCCCGGCGTGGAGCTCGCCTTAGCTTCGACTCCTCAGCACCGCCCCACGCCCGGCGCGCGACTCTGAGGCGGTGGCAGCCCGAGCCGCTTCAAGTCGAGGGGCGGGGGCTAGGGGGCGGGGCCACGGCCGGGTGTCTCGGACTCTAGGAAGGAAATGGGTCGGCGGGAGCCGGGGAGGAGGACGGAGGCTCGGGCGTCCACGGACAGCCGAGGGGGCGTGACCTAGGCTCGGGGGTGTGATCTGGCATGGATAGTGGGCGGGGTTACTAACCACGCCTCCCGAGGGGCGGGAGGGAAAGTCCCCCCGGGGCTGAGCCTGACACCGCCTCTCTCCAAAGCGCGGGCGCGTCCTCGCAGCTGCTGCGGGCGCTGTGCCAGGTGACCTCATGCCTTCGGCGGGCCTGGAGGGGAGCAGGCGCCTCCTGCGCTCTCCCCCGCTGCAGCGCCCGGACTCATCGCCGTTTCCCGCAGCAGCCACCTCCCCAACTCCCTGTTAGGCGGAGCTCCCTTTTCCAGGACAACTTTTTGGAAAGTTTTCATCCCCTTGGAAATCACCTTTTATTTCGTCCTCTGACTTCGTTTTTCCCTTTGCTTCTCCTGACACTTCTATCTCGGGAGCCAGTGTCTTTACAAATATGAGACCCTACTGAGTTCCAGGCCCTGCGGATAAGCAGTCTGGAACTGCAACCCGTGCCTGAAGGCAGCAATGAACCCCCAAGCCCTTGTCCATGCTTTTCCTTCTGCTAGAAATGATTTCTCCACCGTCCCCCATTCACCTGGCTAACTTGATTATGCATCAGTATCACCTGGGTACTACACACAGACCTGCTTCATTCAATTCTCTGATTCTCCTTCTCTGAAGAAGGGGAAAATTAGCATTTTAACGAGCACCTGGACAATTTTGGTTAGGTGGTCCTCAAAACCAGAAAAATTGTAGTGGGTTTTAAGCCCCTGAGGACAGAAGCGGTGGTACTTTAAACCAGGCAGAAGGTAGACACCCGGCTCAAGTTTGCCACTGCTGAATGCCTGGGGCAAATGCCCCCCCATCTGGAAAGAGTTACTTGTTCCCTCTTCTGACTTCTGACTTGACTCACTGCTACTTCTCCCCACTTCCCAGGTGAAGTTGAATGGTGGTTCCAAAGAGGGTGAGACCTAGGAGGTTTTTCTCTCACATCCTTGGTACATAGCACATGTCAGAAGGGTTGAACAAATTGAATGCATGTGTGAAAATACAGTGAATCTTCTTCCTCTCCCAAAGCAAAGCAAATTGCTCAAATATTCTTATGGGGAATCTGTTAAGAGACAGTGAACTGCAGAAGTTAGGAGCCCATGCTCTGAGCAAGACTAAGTCCTGACACCACAAGGTCCTGAAACTCCTCAGCTTCAGTTTTATTTTCTAGAAGGGGGGTAGGGAGGCCTTATTGGTCCTTGCCTTACCATGTATCCTACTCAGTGGTCGCCTTTAACACTGCACTGGGCCTTGTACTGTCCCCATTTGCCCCTGCAGGCTAGGATGGCATCATATTCAATCCCTGCATGACAACTAGCTTGTTTGTTGAAAAGACATAGATGCCAGGAGGCTGCCCCCTAGATGGGGACTCAAGCCAAAAACAAACTGAAGTGCCTGGCTGGACTCTTGAACTGAAACCAGCCCAGTGTTAGTTTTTCATGGAATCACAAACTGAACCGAAGTTCCCTTCCAGCCTCCCCCCTTCACTCTGCCTGAAAAGGAACCAAAATAGTGAACCAGTTCAAAGCAGATCCAGGTTTAAAATGATCAAATTCAACCTCAAAGAAGAGTCCAGACTGACACTAAAGCAAAGCAATATTTCAAGGTGGTCCTGTTTTCAGAGGTGTGCCTGAGAGTTTATCAAATTCTGTTTGAATCAGTGAATACTCCCTGTGGTGTCTGTTGTAAGCTCATTCTGGCTTCACAGGACCAGTATATGAAGATGACTGGAAGGAGGAGCAGACCCGGGCTCTTTAGTCCTCATTAGCAAAACTCAGATCTCAGCTGGGAGGCAGCCCATGACATTCTCCTTCACAGAGCCCTGAGATAGTGATGATCGCTGAAGCTCAGCCCTGGGCACAGTCACTCATACCTGTTTTTCCCAATTTCCACCCCCATGTGGCTCACATGAATGGGCAGAGCCAGTCTGGAGAGGAGGAGAGAGGGGAAAAACCGGGATGTTTATGCAGGGGAGGCTCCATAAGCACACTGCATTCAGGTCTCATTTTCCGACCTTGAAATACATGCATATTTTGCATTCTATACTCATGTTTGTTTCTATAATACGCACATACACACACACACAAATCTTGAAGATAGGTGCAGATGTGTTCTCCTCCCATCCTCCACCCACACACCTTTCTGACCTCACTTGTCTTTGCTTACCCCTATGCTCTCCACCCCAGTCACACTGGCCTCCTTGCTATTCCTTGAACATGCCAAACACACTCTTGCCTCAGGGCCTCTGCACTTGTTCTCCTTCCTCTGTGGACCATTCTTCCCCAAGAATTCCTGCAACTCTCACTCTTTCGCCTCCTTTGGGTCTGCTCAAATGCCACCTTCTCAGATGTCCCCAAATACCATCCTGTTCAACATTGAAAACTGTTCTATTTCATCCCACCCTTCCCTTGTTTCTCTGCCTAACACTTACCACCCTCTGACATGTATTTTACTTACTTATTTGCATATTGTCTATCTCCCCCCAGGAGAACATAAACTGCATGAGGGCAGGGATTTTTGGTTTTTGTGGCTATATCCCCGCTCAAAGAATAGCTCATGGTAACAATTAAAACATATGGATGAGTGAATATGTCATGTTTTTGCTAGGGTTTCCTGTACCCCTAGCATACCCTTTGGAAGGCCCTGCTTGCCCAGTCTGAGAAGCCAAGTGGTTTCTGTTTGTTTATGTTTGTCACTTCACTAGGAGCAAAACTTTCCAAAAGACAAAATGGTACCTCCAGAAAGTCTCCCCTGTTGATACACTTCCCCCCAGCCCCTCCTGATCTGTGGTGTTGCTGGCTAAGTGTCACATCCCCACTCTACAGTTTTGGCAGTAGAGTGAGGCGTTAAGCACACAGACTCTAGGGCCAGACTACCTGGGGTTCATTTCTGCCCCTGTCATTTACTAGCTCAGGAGAACTTACATAACCTCTCTGTGCTTCAGTTTCTCATCTGTAAAATTTGATAAATTAATATATGTTGAGTGCTAGGAATGGTGCCTGGCACGTGGTAAGTGCTCTGTAGGGATTAGCTGTTGGTATGGTACCCATCTGTCCATAATCTTGACCGCTGGACTCCCACATTGCATGCCAGACACCTCGCTGGGAGTTTTCATATCCAATCACATTGATTCCTCATGGTGTTTCAGAGGAATAGTTTTCATTGTCTGCATTTTACAATTAAGGAAACTGAGGGTCAGAAGAGATAAACACAAGCCATTCAGCTGGGAAGATAGGTGGTGCTGAGATTCAAACCCACAGTTGTCTCTTCACTACACTGTATACTAAGTGAGTGTGGGAAAAAGTAGGCTCCTATGCATCCTTCAAGGCCCAACTCATATATCCCACTGCTCCAAGGAGCTTCCTTGCACTAATGCATTGTCTGGACTATACATCACCCATGAAGGAGGTCAGGGTGGTGCTGTGGGTACCAGTGTGGGCTTCCCTAGCAACCTGCCTGATTTCAAATCCCAGCAGGGGCAAGTTATTCAAGTAAGTAAGTCTCCTCATCACTACAATGGGAAATATAATAGAACCTAACTCATAAAGTTACTGTGAGGGTTAAATGAGATAATCCATATAAAGCATTTAATAAGAAGCACTTAATAAATGCCAGCTATTATTATTGTTTATATCAATATCAATGTCTTCTTTCTTGGTATAATGTGAGATTGTTGGAGTGTATACATCTTGAGCAAAATATTTAACTTCCCAATTATGAGATTTTGAGCAAATTACCTTCTCTATATCTCAATTTCATCATATAAAATGAGTGATAATTACAGTGCCTATCTCATAGGGTTGTTATGGAGGTTAAACAGGTTAATAAATGTAAAGCACTTACGCAATACCTGTCATATATGTTATAAGTGCTGAATAAACATTAGTATTTATGTTCTCCTATGCCTAATTCAGTGCCTGGCACATAACAGGATAATAATCATCAGACTGAGTGAAAGAAGAAACAAAATAAATTTCAAACATTCCCTTTTAACTTTCTATTTCCTAAGTTTTATATTGTTTTCCTCACTGTGCCTGTAACAGTTGTTCAATTATTCTTTGGTAATGCCAGAAAACCCAGCTATGGAAAATCCCAATGCAGCCTTTGAATTTCAGCTTTGACCCCACTATGTGAATTAGGTCCTATAAAATCTTGCTAATTGTGACTTAACCCATAATATTGGCTGAAGTTTAACCTGAATACTGTGTCCACAGAAGCACCAATGTTTCCAGCCTCCCTGTAGATCTGGGCTCCCTGGAGGAATCAAAGTCTCTCAACAAACAGAAGAGCTGGAGACACATTTCAGTTCAGCTTTTCAAGGCTCTAGGAACAGAGTTCCATTGTGTGGGTTCTGACATAGTCTTTCTGGCCACAATCCCCAGTAAATGGACCTTAGTTGAGTGACCATCCAGGTACCATTTGTAACAAGGATATAGTGAAGAAAAGTTCTGAGGTTCAGAGAAGTTAAGCAGTTTCCCTAGGGTCACACAGCTGGTTAAGTGGCAGAGCTGATAATCAAACCCAGATCTCTTTATCCTTGTTTGCCCATGCCCTGGCCAGCTATCTCCTCATAATGCTGGCCTGAAAGAGATCTTATGAGTGTTTGAAAAGATGGTTCATAAAGTTTTGGGCCCAGGGTAGGCATTCAAAAACTGTCACCTTCTTCTTCTGCCTAACCCCTTCCCCAACCCAATCTCTACTTTGTTTCACAGTCCTGAGGTCAAAAGACTTTTCATAACAGGCTTCAGTTCAAATCCCAGCTCTGCCACTTCCTAGCTTAGGCAAATAATTTCATCTAACCAAGACTCAGTTTCTTCTTCTGTCAAGTGGGGAAATAATGGCTATGCCAGAAGCTTATGTTGAATCAGGGAATGAAGAGAAAGTTTACACAGATGTGAGAGGTCACTGTTCACATCAAAAAGAATTTATCAACAAAGCATCCACACTCACAGGGTTGGCTGCCTTCAACATTAGTTCCAAAGAAAAACAACTGGAAATCCATTACCAACAATAAGAAACCTCATGAAAATGACTAGATATGAAGTTAATATTTCTTTAGAAATCAGTGCTTTCCTATACACAAAGCCCCACCAGCTAGAAATTGTAATGGAAGAAAATATCTCATTTCTTAGGAGCAACCAAAAATATAAAAATATCTGAGAAATAGGAAAGCATCTTAATAATATGTACAAGTTCCATTTGAAAAAAAATGTTGATGCTTTTGAGAAACATATATGTGAGAGAATATATATATATATATATATATATATATATATATATTTACAAAAACCTTCAAAAATGCTTGGATAAATGAAGAGGCACAATCTATCCTTGGATAGGGAGACTCAAAATCATTATGATATTTGATCTTTCTGTATTAATCTAAAATTTATTATGGTACCATATATCCTTTTCGCATGCCTGTGTATCAACATTCGCTTATTTGTGTATCATCTTTTCATAACCTGCATTTCATCTTTTTGTCACATATACATTTCTCTCTAGGATACACAAGAAATTGCTAACAATATTTCCCCGCAAAGAGGGGAACTGGGTCACAGGGGGAAAAGGTGTGCATTTGTTTACTATGTACAGTTTTGTAAATTGGTGGACAATCGCCTTCCTAGTTCTGCAGAAGGGAGCCATAGGGCCTAGGGCAGGGCTGGTGCTTCCCACTACCTTGGTTTCCTGCCGTCACACAGCGGAGTGCAAGCAAAAGAACCCATGTCTCCTTGCTTTAAATCTGACCCTTTTCCACTGGCGGCACACAGCTCCTGTCCTGCCAGGACTGGTCTTGAGGATGGTACCCAAGCCTCTGTTCCTGATCCCCCTCTTTCCCTTCCCCTTTCCCTCTCCCTCTCTCTCTCTCTCTCTCCCTCTCACACACACACACACACACACACACACACACACACACACACACACACTCTGTATTAAACCCATTTGGATGCAATGCAGATCTGTCCCCCTGGGAGCAGAAACCCTACCTCAGGCCTTCTTCCCTGCTCGCATGGAGACTCTCATCTTGGGAATATTACAGGTTTCATTTTGTCCCTTGGAAGCTGGAGCAGCCAGGAAGGGAACCGGAGCTGACTTGGAGCCAGGGCCTTAATTGGAGTGGATCCCTGTGGAGGACATTAACCTCCTGCCACAGCTCAACAGGGAGGAAATATTTCCTCCCCCACCCCAGTCCCCACTTACACACACCCCAGCCAAGATCTTCAGTGGCTTACGGCCCAAATAAGGTATGTATTAAGCTTCCAGTTATTAGTAGTCTTCCTTCCATTTGAACAGCTTTTTTCTGTTTCCAGACACTAGCAAATACCACAGGCATTGTGAACAGCCTCATTTGATCTCATTTACTCATGCCACAAATTTTTATTGAGGGCCTACTGTGTTCTGGGCACTATTCTGGGCCCAGTACTGACAGCATTCTGGCTTTCATGAAGATTACATTCTAGTTGGGAAGACAGACAGTAACCAATACCCAGGCCAATACGCCTATGTCAGGAGGTAGTAAGAACTATAAGGAAGAAAAAAGCAGAGTAAGAGGAGGGAGAGGTGTTGGGGGCAGGGAGTTGGAAGAGCTTCTGATCAGATGACATTTGAGTAAAGACCTGAAGGAAATGCAGATGCTATCTGGGTAAACAGTGTTCTAGGCCAGAGACAACAGCAAGTACAAAGGCACTGAGGCAGGGATTTCCTTATTGTGTTGGAGAAACAGTAAAGAGGCAGATGAAAAAACAGAGGTCCAGACAGTTTGCTGCCTTGTTTGCTGAAACCTGCCACCAAGTCAGTGGCACTTCTCCACTTCTCTGCCTTGTGAACACTGAAGAGAGGCAGAAAGCTTAGAAAAACTGTTTTAGCTGGGTAACAGAAATCATCCCATGATGATAAATAATCCTTCCCCAGAAGAAAAATGACTTCTAGGAGGATATCCATGGCTATATTATTCATAAAAGCAAATGAATAAATAAATAAATATATACATATTTGAAACTAGTAGTCATTAGAAGAGAGAATTAATGTTTGTTTCTGAATGCTGTGCTTGTAATAACCTACACTGACCTTCCATATATGGGGAAACTATAACTCAGGGAAGATAAGTGACTTGAGATCACACAGCCAGGGGTTTAAACTTAGGTCCGGTTATATGCCCGTTTCCCCTCTAGACCATAAACATTGTGAGGGCAGGTCCATGTCTATCCTCTTTACCCTTGTATGACCTGTGCATAGCACAAGGCCTAGCCCAAAGCTGATGCCCCAAAATGTTGACTAAATGATTAAAGATTTCTATCTTCAAAACCTGTTCTGATTCTAATATACCACGTGCTTCCCTATCAAAATTTGATCCAGTTGATCACTGGAATATTCTGCAGCTGTTAAAAATGATTGCTTACTTAAACAAAATATAGTTCATCTATGTGGTGGGATAATACACAGTCATTAAAAATGATGTTGAAGGTTGCTGAGAATAGAGATGCTGATGGGAATTGGCAGTTACAGGGGTAGCCACCAGGATGAGCGTGCCTGCTGGCCTCAGCTCAGTGCCTCTTGGCACTCCCTTGGCCCACATCCCGACTCCCACCTCCATCCCAGCTCCAGCTTCCTAGCCAAGCCTAATATAACACCCTGGAGGCTCAGAAATAATAATAAAGACCTACCGCACCACCATTATCATCACTATTATTATTAGAGCTTGCATTATCATTGCAGGTGTATCAAGCACTGAATGTGTGCCTGATTGAGTACATTGCATATACAAACCCAATCGCTACAACCTGAGTTGAGTATTATTGCTTCCCATTTGGCAGAGAAAGAAACCGAGGCTTAGAGAGAGAGATTGAATCATTTGCCCAAGTCAAATAGCAGGCAAGTAAGTGGGAGATCTGGGGTTTGAACCCAAGTCTATTCTGACTCCAGATGGTGCACTTTACTATAGCCCTGACCTGCCCACATCACCTACTGTCGCCCTGTGTTTAGCAGTCTTCCACCAGATGCCTGCTCTGTCCTTTGCCCCTTGACCTAAGACTATGAATATGACCTTCAATATAAAGAAAGAGCTCTCACTACAGAGGGGCCCAGCAGAGCTGATGGCCCTGACTCAGATGAGGTGCCAGTTTCCTACTGCCTAAAGATGCAAGGACAGCCAGGAGACTCCCAGCGATGGGAAGTCCACTTCCCAGCTGCTTCCCTGTAACATCAGAGCAAACACTGACAATCCTCTCCAGCCATAAAGTTAGATTTAAATAAGGATATTTCTTCTCCAACCATGGGTGTTCACAGTTCATTTGTTGAGTACTTTGAGGTCTGAACAATCAGTCCTTTAGATCCCAGCTAGGTAGCAGAGGGGGTGTTGAACTATTTGAAATTCAAGCAGGCAACTGTATTTTTTCAAAGCTGAGAAGTGTTCTTCATGCTTCAAAAGAATAAACGCATTCCCCAGCTCTGAGGCGTGCCAAGTCTCAGCAGCCAGAGACCCTGCAAGCAGGGGAAAGGCAGAGGCAGCAGGTCAGTGCTCCCCGGCCTCATTCCACACGCTGGCAGTCCACCTCCCTCACTTGGTGTTGGCTTGCTGAGACTTGGAGGAGCAGGCTTCCTTTGATTGTTTGTTTCCCATAGGAAACAGTCTCTAATCTTCTCCCGTAGAGCTGCACTTCCTACTGCAAGGTCCATATTTACACCACGACCACCGGTCTTTGTGTGGAGGACACTGTACATGCAGGGGACAGACCCTGATAGAAGGATGACAGCCTTGACTGAGCTGATCACAGACATGGCCAGAGTCCTGCAGGTTGAGCCCAACACTTATTTTCTTTTTCCATTCAGTTCCACCTCTTCATTTTCTGGTGAGTCCCTTTCCCTCCTGACCCTGCCCATTCCCGTCAGCTGCTGGACCCACCCTGTCAAGGCAGGGACTGGAGTCCCTGGATTCATCAGCAGGACTTCCACGGTGGGTGAGCATGTCCAAGCCCCACGCCATGTTAACGTAGTATGCTAAGAGAGGCCCCGTCCCGGTCCCATGGCAGAGGGGTGGGAGACAGTGAAAGGGAGCCAGACACAGCTTCCTGCTGATCAGAAATAAACACGACAAGAATCAGCAGGAACAGGATATTTACAAGACCTTAAAGTGTCCCCACAGATTGCTCATTACTTGTAAGGAGGGAAATTGTAACTTCTGCCGTAGAGAAACCAGACGACTTCTTAACTGGGTGCTCAAAATGAGCATCACCCTCTCCAGGCAGACAGGCATCAGGTGCTTCTGGAAGTGATACCCTGAGAAGCACACAGCATCAGTTTTGTAATATTCCAGCTGAGAAGGCATAACCTGAAAACAGTCATGAGGAAACATCAGACTCACCCAAATCAAGCAACGTTCTATAAAAGAACTGGTCTGGATTCTTGAAAATTTCAGTGTCATGAAAGGGAAAGAAAGGCAGGTTGCTGCCTCCATGAGAGGCAAGTAAAGATGTGACAACTGAATGGCATGGCGTACCTGATCTGGAACTGGGTCTGGGACTGGAAGGAAAAGAATACTATAAAGTCACTGGGTCAGTTGACAGAACTGCAATATAGATGGTGGATTAAAGTATTTTATCTATGTTAAATTTCCTGCATTTCATACCTGTTTTATGAGAGGATATCCTTATTCTTCAGAAATACATACTGAAGTATTAATGAGTAAAGGGGCATGACATCTGCAATCTACTCTCAAATGGTTCAGAAACTATAATATACATCCAATAATTACATGTGTGTATCTCTATCTATCTATCTAATATCTTTCTATGTATCTACGGAGAGAGAAAATAAACATGGCAAAATGCAAAAGAAAAATGGTGCATTTAGGTAAAGGATATTTAAGAGCTCTTTGTATTATTCCTGCAACTTTAAACATCGCAGGAGTCCAGAGAGAGGGAAAGCTAGATACCCAGCTGAAAGCCAGGGAATTTTGCCCCGTCCTCTCTGAGTGACCGAGGGGGCAGAATTCATTCTGTGAGTCCCCTCTTTTGAAGGACTTTTCTGTGGGTTGGTTGTTTTCCCCTTTTGCTAATAGCCAGGAAGACATTCCAGCCGTCATAAATCATCACCTGGGATGGCCAAGTCTGGCCATCGGGGTTGGGCCTCCCAGGCAGGCCAGCTAGGAAGCATGGTGGGTACCAGCTCATCCACCCTGTCATTCCAGGGTGAAAAGGCTGGAATTCCAAGCCTCTGGGACTCACTTTGGAGAGCGAGGGACGAAGAGGGGCTGTTATGCCCTTTCCAAAAAGCCCCACGATTCCTGCCTCATCAAAGACTTCTGTCCAGCACCCCACCCACTGTTGTCTGGAGTGGGGCTGGCCGTCCAGAACCCAAAACCGCCTATTCTGTTTCCTGCTTGTGACGGACATTCAGAAGACACTGTCTTCTCTACTCTCCCCACCAAGTACTCTCCACTCAATTTATGGTATGACTGTTGTCTTTTCTGAAGAGCAAATGTGTGTAATGGCTCAGGACCCCAACACTAAATTCTGACTGTCTAGGGTCAGGGACTGTTAGCGATAACTCACTAGTGACCTGCAGCATTCTCTCCACCTCCACGAGCCCCAATTTCCTCCTCCCTTAAAGAGGAGGTGACACCTTGCCACACAGGCTCTTTGAAACTACTAAATGTGCTACTTTGGATAAAGGGCTTCCCCATGTTAAGTACTCAACAAGTGTTCTTATTAACCACAGGCCCTGCCCTCCCAGAGTTTGCAGACTGGCTAAGAAAACCACAAATTTAAGAAGCAATATCAAGGAAGCGTGACAAATGCTAGAGTAGAGAAAATGCACATCATTCACACATGCTATGAAAGTGTATGCTGGGGGCGTCTATCTTAGTCTGGGTGGAGGAGAATCAGGGAATGGTTTCCAGAGGCAAGGATGTTGAACACAGATATAAACTAGGACCTGCTCTGTGCCAGTCACTGTCCCAGGCCCTTTGAACACCACAGAATAGTCTCTGCTCTCACAGAACTTCCTTTCTAGTGGGGAGCCGGACTCCACTACAAACAGACAAATAAATATATAAAGTGCCAGGAGTCAACGCACTATGATGAAAAAATAAAACAGTGTCAGAGGACAGAAAGTTTACCCATCTGTGAAATGGGGATACTACAAGTTCCTAACTCAAACTCTTGTCACAAGGATTAAATGAAATAACATGTAGAAAGTAGCTCAGTGTCTGACCCAAAGTTAGATATTTCACATGCTCTACAAATGTTTGAGAAATGTCTATTAATATTTCATTTATTTGACAAGAATTTTCTGAGAATTATTAACTATGTACCAGGCCCTGAGTGAACATCAGAGGACATGACCCAGCCACAGTGTTCAAGAAGTTCATAGCAGCCTAGAGGGGGAGACAGATAAACAGGCAATTCCAAATATCCTATGACAAGAACAAGAGTTATCAAGTGTTTGCTATGTACCAGGCACTATTTTGAGCATTTTGTCTTTATTAAGTCATGTAATCTTTATAACAACTCTGAGATAAGCACTGTTTTACAAATGAAGAAACTTCGGCACAGAGGGGTAAGGTGATCAGCCTAGAGTTACACAGTCAGTGTAAAAGGAGCACAGCTAGAATTTGGGGCTAGGGAATCCCAGTGTGTCATGGCGGCCCAGAGGAGGGGTCCTGACAGGACAGATCAAGGAGGGCTTCCTGGAGGAGGGCACATCTAAGACAATGTTTGCATGGTATTAGCTGGGCAGATGGGGAAGGACTTTCAGAAAGAGGAAAAAGCTTGTGCACAGGCTGGAGATGAGAGTAAGTAGGCCCTTTTGGTGCTCAGCCATCAGTCTGGACCAGGGCATAGAGAATCTGGTGGGGAGGGCAACTGCCTGCCCCACCTGGGGTCCTCCAGGTTCATGTGGACAGTTTGCAGGGAGGGAGTGCAAAGTGGGGCAGGAAGAGGGGCAGCTTTGAGATTCTGCCCCCTGAGCTGCCCGGCACCCACTTCAGTGGAAAGAGCCGCAGGGCTGCGAGACTCCCAGTCAGCCCCAGGGACTCTCCTAAAGGGCTGGAACAGAGAACAGGAAGCATGAGTGGGGAGATGATCCCAAGAACGGCCGCCGTGGTACCCAGTGGGATCTGAGGCTTGGGTCTGGTTGTTCTTGTCTGAAAGAATAAAAAACCAAAAACTGTTTTGCAAGGTTATGCAAGTATGTGGTAAGATAGATAAATAATAATTCAGCAGTCGCATGGAGCCTACAGCACAGACACCCCTCCCTCCCCCCGTGGCTCATTTCCCCTCCCCCAGACCCCCACTTACCCATTTTCCTCAGTTGCCTTCCAAAGACAGTCTGTGCATACATGCATAGGTGTGTGCAGAGCTATCCCATGGAGGAATTTTAATAATGAATTTTAACGTTCTGCCTTTTGTGGGGGGCAGACTAAAAAGTAAAATATGTTTATTGCAGAGAACACTGGGGGGAAAAATAAAAGGCAGAGAAGCAGAAAAAGCTAAGCTGCAAAGGCAATCACTGCTAACGTTTTTCGACCCAGGATTTCTGCTTTAATAAAAGAAAACAAGTAACCCTTGAATGCATGGTGAAAGCATCTTTGCATTCTTTACCACGTTCATCTGCCCCCTCCTAATGGTATACTTAAAATAATGAGAATTATTGTAACTTCAAATGCGAATGGACGCTTGGAGAACTCAAGTCCTATGGAGCAAGCTGTCCTGGCTCTAGATGTCCTCCACACATCTGTCCTTCCACCTTCTCCTGTCTCTCAGGCCAGAGGAGGGGGGCTGCTTCCCTGGTCACCAGAAACAAAACCTGGCTTCCTGCCTTTGTCTGCCAGCTGCAGGTCCCCCTGCTGCAGCCACCACCAGCTGCAATGACTCATGGAATGACACACTGGCCTGATGGGACTTCTCTCTCTCTCCTCCCTCCTGCCCTCCCGCTGCTGGGACAGGGACCTGGGTAGGGAGGTACAGGGCAGGTTGAAAGCACCGGCCTTGGAGTCAGACTGCCTGGATTTGTAGCCCAGCTCTGCCCTTGCAGCTGTGTGACCAGAGGCAAATTACTTCATCTTTCTGCATCTCCCTTTCCCCAGCTGTAAAATGGGGTAGTAACAGTACTTCCTCCCAGAACTGTCACAAGGTTTAAATGCTCCCGAAGTGCACACACGTGATACACGCTCAGGAACGTGAGCTGTTATCTCTCTGGTGAGGTGGGGAGAGCGAGTTCTGTGTTCTGAGGGCCCTGTCTCCACACACCCCCAACCGCTACCCTGCCCACAAGCCCCAGCTTCCCAGAAGCCCACAGATCTTTGTTCCCTCTGACTCTCTTCCCAGGCTTTCCAGGCTGAGGAAATCTTTCTCATAGTTGAGGATTCAGAGGCTAAGCCTCCAGGGAGCCTCCCACAAATACACCTCCACCCTCAGTCCAAATAAACCTCTTCCTCCTCCTGATCCGGCACCACCAGACACTGGATGAATGCATTGTATTAAAATTATGTATGTAACCCAGGGGTCTGCCCAGGTCCTCCAGTGGACCAAGGTCACTAATTCTTTAAAGGTGCATTCACAACCCCTTTATACCTTCCCGACAGACCCCTCCTCCTGCCAGCCCCCCTATTCTGGGAAAGCTTGCTTCAATCTCAGCGGGCTGGGGTTGGGGGGAGGCAAAGGGAGTAAGCCAATCAGCTCTTGGCATTGTCTTGATGCTGGTATTGGTCCAGGAATGACCACGTGGCACAGCTTGCCCAACGACTGAAAGTAAGGGCTTAAAGGTCTTGCAGGCCTCTTCCTCTTGCTGGAGAAAAGTAGGGATGTGTGATATTCCTCCAGGTGTTTTGGGCAGCCTTCTCGCCACCAACAGGGTAGCTACCCTTGGACTGAAGCCACTGTGCAGAGCAGGAGACAGCAAGTTCCCAGCCCATAGCAGGAGCTGAAAAAAAATATTGGACTTTATGTTTTTATTCCCATTGTACAGATGAAACCAAATCTCAGAGAGTCTAAGGTTACCCATGTGGTAAGAGCCTCAAACCCACACGGTCTAGCTCTAGATCTTAACCACCCGACTCAAACTCCCAGTGCCTGCCTGGCGAGAAGCCCTGGAGAAATGCAGGCAGCCCACTGCAGCCTCCCAGGGCTGCATCCAGTGAACTGTCAATCTGCAGGCACTTCCAGAGGCTCAGGTGTGCTGTCTGCACGCCCAGGCCCACTCCCGGAGCACCACTCCATCCTGTCCCCATCACAACCTACCACTGCCAAGGGCTGGGTGTGGCAGGTGGTCTGCAAGGCTGCTGGTGACCGTGCGGGAACCACCACTAAACAACAGCAATTTAAATATTAAATATCCTTCTTAAATGTTCAGCAAACATTCCCCCTACAGAATCTTCTGGACTCCAGACAGGTTGCTTCCTTCTTTAGCCTCCATTTCTCTGTTCTTCCCTTCTTCCGGCTTCCAGGTCTCTAATCTCTCCTTATTTCCTTACTCTAGGCCTCCCTCCAGCCCTCCAGGCCAGGGCCAAGGAGAGTGCAGGGCCTTTCACACCCAAGGCGGCCACCGCCATGGTTGGCCATGCAAAGACCCCCATCTCCCTGGAGGAATGCTGTGACCAGGTTTTTTTTTTTTAAGGTATTATTGATATACACTCTTATGAAGGTTTCACATGAAAAAAAAATGTGGTTACTACATTTACCCATATTATCAAGTCCCCACTCATACCCCAATTCAGTCACTGTGTGACCAGGTTTTAATCTAACACGGCCCCCATAGTCTGGGAGCACCTGGAGGCTCTGGGTTGGGTGGATTCAGATCTGTGGCTCTGGGGCCCATCCTTGTTCCAGTGAGCGTCCAAGGAAGGAAGGATGAATTCATGGCACTCCTGCCCTTCCCAGCCTGGCTGCTTGCCCCACCTCCCGATGAGTCAGCACTGAAGCCAGGCCTCTCCGCCTTTCCTGTTCTCTTCTTGGGCTCCGGAAGAATAGCCGGATGTGAGCTGCACCCAGGCCAGTTTGGGACTTGGCAGAGCTGCAGGCTATCCCCCAGAGGCGAGGCCCACTGCTCAGTTGCCTACAGCCACTGCCACCTCTCATTCCAAGGATGGCAGAATCCCATCCCAGGAGATGCCTGTGCATGGGTGGGCCCATGGTGCACTTGAACGCCAACAGAGGGGAGCAAAAAGCAGACGGGACAGGGTGAGAGAATTTCAGGAGAAGAACCTGGGGCTAGAGGGCCTGGGTTTGAATCCCTGGGCACATTACTTTAACTCTCTGCCTCATCTGTAAAAAAAAAATGGGGGTAATAATAGTCCGTCCGCTCCAGATTAAGAGGAGTACACGCATTTATGTCTGTAAAGCACTCAGGAGAGAGAGCGGCACATAAAAAGCACTAAGTCAATGTTTGCTTCATGACAAACATAAACTCAGTAAACGTTTAGTGAGGGCCTACCGTGGGCCAGGCCCAGGCCAGGTTCTGGGGACATGGCAGTGAGCGATAACAAGGACAAAGGAGCTGACCTCAAAGAAAAGGCATCTGGCCTCTCCCCAAGGGGGACCAGGTCAGTAGGGTGGGGCGAGCCTGGAATCTGTTAGCAAATGGCACCTACAGTCAAGTCTAAATGTCACTGAACAAATGGGGAAACCGAGGTCTGGGGAGAGGCAGGTTGTTGCCCAACGTCTTGCAGCTGGAGAGTAAGAACAACCTAGGGAGCACTTTTAATGTGCCAGACATAAAATTGTTCTAATACTGGTTTGTTATTGTTCTCAATTTACAAGTGAGGACCTGAGCACAGAGAAGTTAAGTGACTTGCTCAAGGTCACCCTGCTGGGAAATGATAGAGCCAGGACTGAACCCCAGGCAGCCTGGCCAAGCAAATGACCGAATGAGACTAATGTAAACCGTCATTTATTGAGCACCCACAACAGGTACTGCAAAATACTTCATCTTCTCTCATCCTCACACCACCAGGGAAATTAGGTACCATTACTGTCCCCATTTCACAGGTGAAGGAACTGAGGCCCAAGGAGATTATGTGATTTGCTCCAATTCTTACAACTAGGCAGTGGCGGAGCTGGGGTTTCTAGAATCTAGGCTAGCCTGCCACCCGGACCTCTTAACAGCTTTCCCTGGCTGGGCTGGAGCCTGGGCTGCCGCCCTCCATCCCTTCTGGGTCCATGCAGAGAAGGCAGAAGCCGTGGCCCTGTCTGGAAAAATGAACATCGTGAGCAGGGTCCTTCTGACAAGCAGAGAGGCCAGAGCCAAGTGGGTGCCATCCTGGACCAGCCACAGCCCCACTCCCTCCAGCCTGACCCCGAGATCCAGGATTCTCTGGGAAGACTGGACACCACCAGGCTCAGAACACACCAGTGGGAACAGCAGTGCTAGCTTTGCTGGCTTCTCCGCACAGATTATGTGAAGGCCAAACTTCACAACAACCTTCTGAAGAAGGTTTCAGTATTTTCCCCCCATTTTGCAAGAGGCGGGGCAGTCGCATGTTAAGAGCATTGACTTTGAAGCCAGGCTGTGAGTTCAACCCCAGCTCTGGCACTTCCTAAGTGTGGCCTCAGGCAACACTGGACCTCTCTGGGATTTGCTTTCCTCAACACTGGAATGAGGATAATAACAGTACCTACACCTCATAGGGTGGGTAAAAGAACTAGAAGCACCAGACCATGTAAAGCACTTAGAACAATGCACAGCACATAATAATAAGTACTGCATGTTTGCCATTTTAAGGAAACTGAGGCTCAAGGAAGTTCTATGACTTGCCCCATATCACATGAGTGCCACGTGGAAAAGCCAGGACTTGAACTCGAATCTGAACTCAGATCTGCCCAATACCAAAGCAGCCCTCTAGTCATACCTTAAGGGCATCAGGCCTTTTGATGAATGAGCAGGACTTCTAGACGGACAGGAGACAGACATTTTAGGCTGGGGATACAGCATTTGCACCGAAGTGGGAACGAGCCGCAGAACTGCCTAATAGTAGCACCAGAGTCAGGGCCCCATCCTCACAGCATCAACACCCAGCCAGTCTGCTGGCAATTCAGATCAGCCCAAAGCATCTCATAAGCACCTTGCTACCTGCCAGGCCAGGTACTAGGCGGTGAGAAAAAAAAAGAGAAATCATAGTTCTCATCCTCAAAAAAGCTCAGTAACCTAGTAAAGCAGACAGATGTACAAACAACACTATGATCCAACCAAATAATGGTTCTATAGTGAATGGGAGCAAAAAGCACATTCGCCCTGGGGAGAAGTTGGGGAAGTGCCACAGAGGCACTGGCATTTGAACTGGACCTTTAAGAGCTGGTGAGTTCAAAAGGGGAAAAGTGAGTCCATCCCAGGCAGAGAGCCCAGCAAAAGTCACATGGTACGTGGGATTTGGTGGGGAATGGCAAGTTCTGTACGTTCAGAGCAAGGCTGGTGGGTCCAGAGGTGACTCAAGGCCAGCGCAAGGAGGGCGTCTGTACCAATCAGAACTCCTGGATTGTAAAAGACAGAAAACAACCCAAAGAGGTTTAAATGAAAAGGACTTTTATTGATTCAAGAAACTGAAAGTTTTAGCTTAACTGCTTCAGATACAACGGGATCTAGTTCAAATAATGCCACCAGGACTTGGTCTCCCACTTCTCTACTTCTCCCTATGTTGGCATCACTCTGGAGCAGTCCCTTTCCAGATGGAGGTGACTACAGGCTGACACCTTCCCAGTTCCAAGCCCGGTGAAAGGAAAGATTCATTTCTCCAAATCTAAACACAGGTGCTGGAATGGAATCTCTCTGGACTGATTCAGGTCACATGACTATACCTGAACCAATCACTGTGTGGGGGTGGGGGTGGGGGTGGGATACTCTGATTGGCCAGACTGGGGCCACATGCTGATCCCTTAGCATGAACCCCACTCAAACCACTTGGACTGAGTAGGCAAGGATGGCTTCCTGAGAATAAAGGGACTTAGAGATCAGAAGGAAAAGGAATGGCTGCTGAGTGGGCAAAGATGACAGGCTAGACCTTGAGGTCATGATCCTCTGGGCAGTGGGGAAACTGTGAGGGCTTTAATTTGGAGACTGAGCAGCTCATTACATTTGGGCTTTGGGAATGGAGAAGGGAGAGTTTATGGGGACAGAGATACTTGTAGGAAGTATGTCAAGTCCCTTTAAAAGGTCCTGGAGGCCTGGGGCAGAAGGCATGGAGAAGAGGGGGAGATGCAAATATGCCTGGCTGGAATGCCACTTGTTACTGGAAGGGCTGTTTCAAGGACCAACACCACGTCACCCTCTTGCTATGGGCCTGCAGATGCCAGCAAGAGCGTGGGCTGAGGGCCCAGCCTCGCTTCCCCCCAGAACCCCATGACTAACTCTTTCCTTCCATCTGCTCCCACATTTACTCACCCCCGTGGGCCCCTGTGAGTCTGATCTCCCATGGCTCTGGCTGTAGGGTGGTCATCTTGACATCAGGTGGTGAGGGGGGCTGAGCACCTTCACCCCTCCCAGCCTTTGCAGCCCCTTCCTTAGTTTCTGACCTCCCACTCCATGCCCCTGAGGCCTGGACATCACCTCGAGGGCTCTAGGCAGGCCAGCAAATCTCCCTGGTGAAAGGAGCCATTGTGAGATCAGACTGAGAGCTGGCAGGCACTGAGCTGGCACACATGGTTCACGCAGAGGCCCTGGATCCAGCCATTCCTGTCTCTGGAAGCTTGGGCCTTCCCAGAGAGGACAGAGACTGCCTGAGACACTTGGGCTATTA
This sequence comes from Smutsia gigantea, assembly GCA_032199065.1. Lineage (NCBI taxonomy): Eukaryota > Metazoa > Chordata > Mammalia > Pholidota > Manidae > Smutsia > Smutsia gigantea. The sequence goes on along the minus strand of JAVSCE010020720.1, from coordinate 505,250 downwards.
TAGGGGACTCCTGGGCCTGCTGTAGCTGGGTCCCAGTGATATGCTACATTCTGATGTCCATCTGCCTCAGGTCTGAAGGAGGACACTGGAGGATAGGGCTGGGTACTGGAACCTTCCGAGATGGAGCAGGAAGGACTTGCCTGCTGGGAACTGGCATATCTGGGGCTTTCGCCAAACTGAAAGCCGTGGTGAGCTAGAGAAGGCCAGAGCCCTGCTCCCCAGAGACCAGCCACACCTACAGAGCCCTGGAAGGAGAGGCAGGGCACCCATCCAGGAAAGGTTATGAGGTCTGGGGGTGGCTGGTGAGAAAGGGAGGAGCTTAGGATTTGCAGTTAAACCACAAACTGCCAGAGACCTTCCAGACTGAGCCTGTAGTGACGGCGTCGCAATGTTTAGCTGCTATTTATTGAATGCCTACTAGGTGTTGGGTACAGTGCCAAGAACTTCATATACATTATCTCATTTAGTCCTCGAAACAGCCATGTAAAATATCTATCCGTAGCTCTGACCTATACTGTTGTTCAGGTTGTTCACTGCACAAGGGGCCCAGCCAACGGAGGTGTGTGAAGGCTGAAATCTACCCACTGCTCTAGTCACCAACTGTATTCCTGCAGATCTGTGTCTACAGAAAGGTCCTATTCTCACGTTACAGCTGAGGAAAGGTAGTCTCTGAGGAGATGAAATGACTTGTGCAAGGCTCTGTAACTAATAAATGACAGATCCAGGATTCAAACTAAGGTCTCTCTGACTCCAAAACCTCTCAATTAGCCAGTCTGTACTCTGTGGTAAGGCCTGTTTGCTCGCACTCCAGGACTCAACTACTCGGAATCGGCAGTGGGCTGGGAGACAGGACACCTTGGTTGCAGCCCTGGCTCTACCTCTTATTCACTTTTCCTCTCCACACCTCATTTTCCTCATCTCTGAAGTGGGTATGTCAGTCACAGTTGTTTAAAGTAAGCAACAGAAACCACCTTTGACTTAAACGACAACAAAATGCACTGGAAGGATCCAGAGCTGCCCATAGGATAGAAGGAGGTGCCAAATAAACGAGGTGCAGGGCCACTCCAGGGATCCGGCAGCAAGGGTCAGGGAACCGTACCTTTAGGTTTGTTTCCTAAGAGTAAACCTGGCTGTTATCAGAAGAAGAGGCAATGGCTGAAGCAGCCCAAATCAGCTTATGTCCACATCAGGGAGGAGGGACAGCCTGAGTCAAGCAAGCTCTGGTGGGGAAGCTCTTTGCAGGCTGCAGAGTACCATGAGATGTATGGGAGCATTACATGTCTCTTTGTTCCTCCTCTCCAGGGCGGGGAAGTAGTGTGAACAGTGCCAGCCTCTCATCCTGGCTTTGCCACTCACTGGTGGTGGGTCCTTGGGCAAGGCACTTTTCCTCTGGACCAGACTTCCTTTATAAAGAAGGAAAGTGATCATCTTTAAGGGCAGTTTGCAGCTCCCTACGGTGTTACAAACTCATCCCACAGGAATTTTGGATATTAAAAGATGTTGCTGGGAGGAATTGCTCAACCTGAAGGAATGAACCATGAATGGTGGAATCTCAGGCATCCATGAAGAAGATACTGGGTGGGGCTTTGTGTGGACACACCAAGAAGAAAAACACCCACTTCACCTAGGAGGCCAAGCAGTGAGAGGGGCAGCATGGCACAGTGCCTGACCTCGTGCCTTCAGAACCTCTGCCGCAAGAGGGCTGGTGAGATCCTCTCTCAGAGCCAGGAGGTGGGTCACATCGGAGACTGCATTCGCGGGAGGGGCTGCAGGCCAAAGAAGCACAGCTGGCCAACAGGAGACATCGCGCCCCTGGAACACTTGTGTCACAGTGCTTTTGTTGAAGGGACACACAGATCTGTGGCCCCGGAGTGAGACACTGTGCAAAGAGGACATCAGTTTTCTCTGGGCCTCAGTTTCCACCTCTGTCAAGTAGGGATAAGGTCACTGTTGTGCCAACGTCATGGGGCCTTTCTGAGGATCAAACGAGACAATACATATGAAAGAAAACCCAAGGAAGCATAGGGCTGAGGTGCTGAATAAGGCCTGGAACGGAAGCTTCCCTGGGCAGGGCCTGTGTCTGCCTTGTTCACCGCAGCATCCTCTGGGCAACACGGGGTCCAGCACATAGCAGGTGCTCAAAAATTATTCGTTGAATATTACTAGGTAATATGTAATATGTACTTATGTTCTAAGCACTGGTCTAAGACTTTGCCGTCTATGTACTCCTTCAATTTTTACAGTAATACAAATGCTGTTATCTTCCCCATTTAGAGATAAGGGAACTAAGGCACAGAGAGATTAAGTCACCTGCCCAAGGCCATGCCGGTAAGAGGGAGAGCTGGGCTTTGAAGCCAGGCAGTCTGGCCCTAGGGCTGTCTCATAAACAGAAATATGCCTTCCTGAATGGCTGACTAAATGAGTGAATAACTGAATTAAGGAGTGTGGGTATTTATGAATGAGATTTGGGGCTCAAACTTCTCAAATCTTTGCTTTGGAACATGAGCTGAAGATGAAACTTCCAGCAAGAATTTCTCCTCGAATCTATTAGCAGTTTCTCGTATTTACAGAGGACACATTTTAAATGCAACAGTGTCCAAAATTGGTCTCATCCTCTTTCTCCAAACCTGCTCATCCTCTCCCTCTCCCAGTACAGCGCCTGCTGGTGCTAGGGACGGTTGCCCGAGATAGAAACTGCCAGTCACTGTTGACACCTTTCTCTCTCTCACCTGGACAGTGTCCGAGCCAGCTCCTCTAGGTCACAGCAGAAACTTTATCCCACAGCAAGTTCATCCAGATGTCACCCCATCATCCTCCATATGTAACAGCTTGCTGAGGCTCCCCTGTGCTTTAAGATTTCATGAAAAATTGGCTCTCATATCCCACCTTACTGTGATGGGGTTCATGGCTTTTCACCTGTGCCAATTGAACTATTGCTGCAAAATGAATCAACCAAAACCTAGCTTAAAACAGTATCATTTTATTATCATTTCTCACAGCCCTGTGGGTTCACCAGACCCAACAAGGGGCTTCTCTCACAGGGGTTTCGTGTGGTTGCAGTCATGGTGAATGGAGTTGGAGTGACCTAGACATTCCTCACTCACACGTCTGGCAACTGACCCTGGCTGTCAGCTGGAATCTCAGCTGGGACTGTTGGCTTGAACACCTACACATGTTCTGTTAATGTGCCCCAGGCACAGCGTGGCAGCTGGACTCCAAGAATAAGTGTTCCTGGAAACAGAAAGTGGAACTTACCAGTCTAAGATTTGGGTCACTTCTACTATATTCTATTAGTCAAGCAGTCATAGAACACATATTCAAGGGGAGGGCATACAGACTCCCACATTTCAATGGGAGGAGTGTGGAAGCCTTTGGGGGACAGGTTTTAGAACCAACACACCTTCCAGTCTCTCTGGGGACTGCTAGGGAGGGGGCGCATTTCTCCTAGTCAACCTCTTCAATTCCTCCTTCCAAATAACCTGCTTCTCAACTCCCTTTCCACTCCACTGGCAGCCCAAAGATGGAAGATAGCCCTTTTTTCTTGATTTTCCCCAAGGTCGTGTATCAAGATATAGTAGACATTCACTGACTCATGAATGATGGTGATGGAGCTGCATGGCAATGAGGCTGTGTACAGATGACCTAACACTGCCCATCAGAGCTCTCTGTTCTCAAGAGGCCTTCAGCTGTCTTGGCCCCTGGTCCTCCTCCTGCCTGGGCTCCACTTGCCTCCAGGTTGCCAGACCCTCTTCCACCTTCAACCCATGCTCATCTCCTCTTTCATCTCCCCTCTGAATTCCATTCCTTTATTACTATGAATAATTAAGTTCTCAGCTTCCTCTCCTTCCCAGTGCATCCCAGCTACCTTGAGGGGGCTCACTTCCCACAATGACTATGGCTTTTTAGCGTAGGGAACTCTTTCCCTTCCCTAAGAGGAATTTAGTTGCTAAAATGGGTTCCCTTTCTCCACTCTTGGAGTTGGAAGGGCGCTGAGAGATCCTCTAGCTCTCAAACTACAATAGTACAGACCACGTTCCCGGGAGCAGTATTACTTCTGACATCGGTCATAGAAGTTCCATGTAGGTGGTTTGGTCAAATGTGTGGGGGACACTCTGGGATGAAGTGAAGCGGGCTGCTTCTGCTTGTACCCCACCACTGGGCACTTTCTGCCACCGAGGGGAGTGCTCTGGCCGCTTCCACGCTGTGTGCTGTCACTAGTCACACGTGCCTTTGGAGCATGTGAAATGTGGCTGATGAGAACAAGGAAATGAATTTTACATTCTAGTTGATTTTAATTAATTTTAATCTTAATAATTGCATGATGCTAGTGGCTATCATATTGGACAGCACCATTTTGAAGCCTGTAATATTCTAATAGGTGTTAAGTGGCTCTTCCCAACATGTTTGGCCAAAGATTCATTCTCTCTTTTTGATGGTACGCTCTTAGTCCTTGTTTGCAATGTATATGCTTCTCTGGTCCAACCTTCACTGGACAGTTGAGGAAATTGATCCCAGGGAAGGAAAGGGAGTTTCCCAAGGTCACACAGCAGCGTAGACGCACAGCTGAAGCCTGAGCTCAGGCCTCTTCTCCCTCTTAGTGCAGTTCTGCGTCTCGGGTCTTTGACAGCTTCAAGCAAGGGCTGAAGCCGAAAGGAAGGACACACAGTGCGTTGCTGGTGCTCAGCTCTATGGCAGGGGCTCAGGCATACACGACTCCTTTCATCCTCTCAATAACCCTGTGAGGGGGGAATTAGCCACCCCAATATATGCACGGGGAAACTGAGGCTCAAAAAGAGAAAGGGACTTGTCCAAAGCCATAAAAGTGACCATGTTCGAAATGAGCAGAGCTGTGTCCCAAACATGCAATCTGCAGGAAAAAGGTGGGGAAACACCAGGAGGAGAAGAATAAGCCTCTGTAAACAATGAACAAAGAATTGGGGTGGGGGTAGGAACACAGGGAACTGGCCCAGGCGCAGAGGAAAATCAAGATAAGCAGACAAAACGTTTGTGAAAACCAATGCTAAAAATGACCCCAACCATCAGTGTCCGGGGATGGGGGTGCCTCTGGTCCTGAGGCAGTCATTCTATAGTCTGGGGCTGGGTGGGGTGGGGCGTGCTGGTGTGAATGCTCTGGCCAACAGCGGCAGCCCTGACAAGTTGGCGAGGGGAAAACCAGTCAGACCCTCTCTTGGATGGGCTTTGGATTTACGAGGAGTAAAAATTGTTCATAGCAACCAAAAGAGCTGAGTGAGGGAACAGTTGGGTTGTGTTGACTGAAACTTGCATAAACGCTGCAGCCACAGACGTGAGCAAGCCAGCCAGGGCTGGGTGGAGAGAAGGGATGACTTACGAGCCCTCAGACCGTGATGAGTCACTAGGGACAATGGGTGGCCTTGTGCTGGTGGGTGCCGAGAGCTCCATCATGGAGATAGTCAAGTCTTCTTGTCTAGGAAGAGTGGGCCTGGGAAGGGATTAGACCAGCTGCTGGACTGGGGAGGCATCGCTTCCTCCACCCTCTGCATTCTCCTTAGAGAGGCCACCCACACCCCCATTCTTGGTCTGCACCCACAGCTTGGCCCTGGGCAGGTTCCAGGACCCAGGGGCTCCCAAAGCCAGCGGGCCAGTCAGTGACTGAGACCTAAACACGGGTTTCTGCTGGGGGTTTGAGCTGAGAGGGCCCGTGTGGCTGGGCCTGAGGCAGCCCGGGGCCCTGCGAAAGCATGTGAAGGGCAGGCCCTGCAGGCCAGATGGGCAGGGGTGGTGACGGTAACGGCATTTTTTATTTTCTGGTTTGTTTCTGACCCCTTGGGAAAGCTGGCTGCAGTTTCCCAGCCTTCCTTGTGTTGCGCAAAGATCCTGCCAGGAAGCCCCCACCCCACTGATGCCAAAGCGGGCTGAGTGGGTTCTGTGCTTACAGCTAAAGCGAGGCTCACGTGTGCTTGTGCGTCTGCTGTTTGGGGAAGCATATTAAATGTTGTGTGTGGAAGAGCCTGTGTGCCTGGTGAGGGTACACATTGGCTTAGAACCAGCCCCTTTCCTCTGCCCCCCAATCTTCCTGCTTGTGATGGGAGCAGGTTTACAAGTGGCTCTTTGCAGCTCCAGCTTTCCTGGCAATGCAGAATGCCTCGGAAAGACCACGCTCATTCAAAGAGACTGTCCCTCATTCTACAAAAGCTCACTGAATGCTTACTGTGTGCCAGGCATTGTTCTGGGCAACAGGAATGAGGCAGTGAATAAAACAGACAAAAGGAAACAGAATCCTTTATGTGAGACTCAGTTTCCCTACCTGGAAAATGGAGCATTGGACCAAAAACTCCCCATGGTTTCTCTGGGCTGTAAGTGTCTACAGTTGTTGAGGTGTCCTCTGAGCATTTGTTGCCCATAAAACCTGAATCTGAACTTCAGGATCCTGGAGGGGGACGGGAAGCCGTGGAACCTGAGAGGCAAAATGGGCAGGAGGTGATGGCTTCTGGGCTCCTGTTGCAGGCTCCGCTGGGCCTGCCATCTGGCCTGGCCCTGGCTCCATTCCTGGCTTCTGGGCCTCCCAAGCAGCAGGCCTTCACCTGTTCCTGCTCAGCAATCCCTATGTGGCCTGGGGGCTGCCCCACCGGCCCTCTGACTCATGGGCCTGGGCTTCCCCCAGGGTCCACCCTTGACCTTCTGGTAAGGCAGGATCCTGGAATACCAGGCAGAGATCAAATACCAGGGCCACCATTTTCTGGCTGTGTGACCTCAGGCAAGTTTCTTATTCTTTCTGTGCCTCTGTGTTTCCCTCTGTAAAATGGGGATAATAATACATCTTACCTCATAGGTGATGGGGTAATAACACGGCTGGCACATAAAGTATTAATATGGTATTACACACAGGCTCCGCATGGAGCCATGGGGCTGTCCTTGGGTTCCACAGTAGGAGCCTTTGTCTCTTCCTCTATGGAATGAGGATAATAAAGATGTCAGAAGATAACAGGCAAAACAGCCTGCATGTTTTAGGGCTCAGCTCCGCCTCTGCCCAGCTGGATGGCCCTGAGCGAGCCTCCTCTCACCTGCGGTGGCCCCCTTCTTCCTTAAGAGCAAACCCCCATGTCCTCTGCCCTCCTCCCAGCCCTCCCCCGGGGGTCTCAGTCCCTTGCCCAGCGACTGGTTGAAGCAACTCTGGCCAGTGAGAAGTGAGGGGAAGTCCGCTGGGAGTTGTTGGGAGGGTCTCCTCCCTTCAGAGGGGGCGACGGAAGAGAGAGCGTCCTCTCTGCCTCCAGATCCCATCGGTGGTTCTTGAAGCCACTGTGGTTGTCTGGGACTGTGAGGAAGACCCGGGCCAAGGGGCAAAGGAGGGAACCCCTGAAGAGGCCGAGAGCCTGGGGCCCAAGGCCTCTGGGGTCCCTGGGGGGCTGAGCTGGAACTTGCCAAACCTAGACTTTTGGGGGTTTTGTCAGACAAATGTCTTTTTCGAGCCGCTTTAGGTTGGCTTTTCTGTTACTTGAGGCTGATAGAATCCTAACTGATAGACTCTCTTGAACCTCAGTTTTCTCATCTATCAAATGGAGATGATAATTCCTACGCCAGTTACTGTGAACATTGTGGGAGGCAACACATGTGACAAGTCCAGAGGCCTCTCCCTAACCAGGGACCCCCACCTTCATCTTCCTCTGCCTGAGGACCAGAACCTGTAATGTGGCTGATTCCCTCTGCTGCTGCCCTGGCCGCAGCTCCACACCATGCCTCCCAGGCCTCCCGGGCTTGACCGGGTGCCCCCCGAGGGCCCAGCACGCTGAGATCCGATGCAAATGTCAACCCCAACCACACAGCGAATCAAGGCAAGCCAAGGAGCCGGTGCTGTTTCTCTTCACAGGCATGCAGAGGCGGCGAGCCTGGGCCTCAGTCACGGCTCTGCCACAGCCTAGATGTGTGTCATCGCACAGCTACATTCACTGCTCCGTGCCTTAGCTGTTTTGTTTGTAAACTGGGAATAACAATGGTGCCTGCTTCACAGATGTGCTTGCTTCCATGAGCAAATGTGGTCAGTTGCTTGACAGCAGTGGGGCTTCTTCCGGCCTCGACTCCCCAGCTTGACTCACCACAGCTTCAGGTCTTTAAAGGCCTGTGACCTCAGGGATTATCTGGCCCAGCTTTTTTAGTAAGAATTTCTTCAGAGAAAGTCTTGTGTGAAGAAAGGTTCACAGCAGCGTCATTTGTAATAGTTAAAAACTGGAAACAACCCAAATGCCGACCAGCAGGTCAATGAATAAACAAATTGTGGTGTGTTCACACAACAGAATACCTCTCAGCATTAAAAAGGAATGAGCCCTTGATATATGTGCCAACACAGATGAATCTCAAAACAATCATGCTGACGAAAAGAAGCCAGACAAAAAGGAATTCATACTATATGATGCCATTTACATAAAATTCTAGAACATGCACACTCATGTACGGTGAGAGAAAGCAGATTGGTGGCTCCTGGGAAAGGGGGGATATTAATTCAGAAGAGGAATGAGGAAACTTTTGAGGTTGATGGATATGTTCACTGTCTCGATTGTGTTTTCTGTGTGTGTGTGTGTGTATATATATATATACACAATATATAAATTCTTTTAACTTATACATATAAAACATGTCAAAATATATGACATATAAATATACATCAAAACTTACCAAATTGTATGCTGTATGTCAGTTTATCGTATATTAATTTTCCCTCAAAGCTGTAAAAACAAAACAGAACAAAAATCTCATATGAAAGCCTCATGTGTAAAAATTGAAAGTGAAAAATGGAGCAGCTCTGGGCGGGGCGGGTAAGGGCTGGGGTACCAGCTCATGCCCTTGGCCTCTCGCCACCACTGAGGAATATTCACTGCACACTCGGCTCCCACCAAGCACATTTTGAAATGCTTGAGAAAGGGGAAGAGCCTTACCTACAGTCACACAGACTGAGGCATGGAGCTCGGGGCAGAAGCTGGAGTTCTTCCTGTGTGGCCATAACTCGTCCCAACAGGCATTGGGAATCCAGTGGGTGTCCATCAAGGCCCGCAAGGATGGCCCAACAGTCTGTCAATGGGACTGAAGTTCTGCTCTGTGCTCCACCCTCTACTAGGCTGTTGAGATGAGCAAAGTAAGCAGACCCCTCAAGGAGCTCTCAGCCTAATTGGGAGCAAGAAAGACCTGGGATTCAGGGAAACTCAGACACAAGGTGACAAAGATGGGTTTGAGTGTGAAATCCCTGGGCTGGAGCTACTGTTGACCACTAACCAAGAGGCCAGCCTGTGCAGAGGAAGCCATTTCTTCAACAGCCCAGGAAGAAGGAGTGAGGGGCAGCATTTGGTGGTGGGTGTAGTGGGCGTGGGGGGCAGCTATTGTTGAAACCAGGGATGAAGCTTAAGCACCAGAACCACAGGTGACAGCTCTCCTGGGCTAATGTTCTTACTTCACAGGGGAGACTCTGAGACCCAGAGATGGGGAAGGGCCAAACCAGAACCAGAGCCTGGGGGTCCTGACACTAGATTCTAGTCACCCTCTGAAGCTGCCTCTCTCAGGGCAGTTCTGCTGGAGTCTGGCATTCCTCTCGGAGAATAAGGCTGTTGGGCTGGACCTCGGGCTGGGTTTTGGATAATGAAACCAGGGCAGGGCAAGGACAGAGGGTGAGAGGGGAGGAGTAAAGCCAACTCATCAGGCCTTTCTATGGCTAATGCTGGGTCAGGCGATGACAGACTTCCTCCCCACTGAGTCCTTTGGAATGTTTGGAACTCAGTGGTGACAGTCCAGAAGTTTCTCTTCCCCTGGAATGGAGAGAAAAATTCTAGATAAGAACCCAGGGCTTTGGCTTTCCTCCTGCCCTGCCTTCTCCTTTCCTGGGGACTTCATGTGCCCCAAGGGTAAAAACAGCTAACTACTCTGGGACATCTGGAAACTTGCCCACTTCCTGCTCCAACTCCTTCCCTGGGATTAAGGAAAATCACAATCTCTTACGTTTAGACAGCTCTTTGCAATCCACAAGGAATGTTCCCATACATGGCCTTACTAAAAATTTCTCCCCAATCCTCACAATCCAGGTGAGAATCCTCATTATCCCCATTTTACAGATAAGAAAACTGAAGCTCAGAGGGATGTGTGATTTACTCTGGCCACAGCATAAGTTAAGTGTTCAGATGGGGATAGTAGTACAGCACAGAGACTATAATCAATGATTCCGAAACATCTTTCTATTTTGACAGGTGTAAGTGCATTAGCGGGGGTGAGGATTTAATATGGGTAGTTGTGGAACCACTGTGCTGTATATTTGAAACCAATATAAGATTGTGTGTCAACGATACTTCAGTTAAAAATATAAGTGTTCAGAGTTTGTTCAAGAACCCAAGTCTCTTAGTTTTGCGGCTGCCTCCTAGCTCTGTCCCACCCTGTTCTTATCCTTGTACTCCTGTTAATACCAAGAGGGAGTGTTGTGTGATGGAAGACATGGGCAGGCTGTGAGACATTTAAGCTGGGTGGAATCCCAGCTCTTATTTTTGCTGCATTTCCCTTGGACTTCACTCTGGGTTTTAGTTTTCTTATCTGCAAAAGGGGGGTAATAATAGTAACCACCCATCAGGGTTGACGTGACAATGAAAGGAGTTGATCACACATAAAGTATTTGACACACAGTGGGCAGGAGACATCCAGTAAACGATAGTGGCTGTTTCACCACAGGCCTGGGAGGAGAGACCATGTCTGTCCTGCAGATCCACCTGGACTTGGCTGCTGGGAGGATCAAATGAGATGGCAGATGGGCAAAGGGCAGGAAGTATATGAATTTATCTCTGCTAAGATATGAATGATCAGACAAGATCCAGCTTGTCTCAAGTAAGGCTGCTCTGTAAATACCATGTCTCCTCTGGACAAAAGTGAACTAAGAAAATCCTAAAGCATCCTCAGACATGTTATAGTCCAAGCTTCTCCTTTCATAAGGGAGGCGGACACTGAGGCCTGGAGAGAAGCAGGGAGCTGCCAAAGGTCACACAGCAAGGCAGGGTACAAACTGACTCAGAGCTCCTCCCACTTGGCCATGTACTTTCTCTGTTCCCATACCCCCAAAAAGGACTGATCCTGAAAGACCTGGAAACTATTGCCAAATATTTAAGGGCAAGTCCAGGATGAAAAAGCCATGTCTTAGCAGGAGTAGCTAGTGAAACTATGAATATGATGGGTTATGAATCAACAGAAGAGTATGGGGTCCCCATAGCCATCTTCACCAGCAGTCATGGACCTGTGACATATACTGTGTTGTAGGTTAAAGGAACACAGGTTGTGAAGGGCCCATCTTTCCTCTCCTGGAGCCTGGGCCCAGCTCTCTCCACTACAATTAAGAACAGACAAGGTCAGACGAAGCAGGTCTGAAGAATGAGATGAGGAAGACAAATGCACTTCCCATGAGGCACTGGAGGTATTAACCAGGGTTCTTTGATTTGATAGGTCAGAAAACCCAGTTCAAACTGACTTAATCAATAAGGGAGTTAACTAACTTACAGATCTAAAAATTCAGAGATGGGTCCTCAGGTGTGGACTGATCCAACAAGCTCAAGTGATAACACCACAAGGGTGGTTTAAAACTAGTCCACAAATCCCCTGACACTCCCTTCAAAGGAAGCTTAATTATCCTCCCCTTGAGTGTGGGCTGGACTTAGTGACTTGCTTCCAGAGAATAGAAAAAATGTGCTGTAGAGGGACCCACTTGGTGAGGAGCTGAGGCCTCCTGCCAACAGCCATGTGAACGAGCCACTGGGAAGGCAGCCCCAGTCAAGCCTTCAGCATACTGCAGCCCTAACCGATACCTTCCCATAAACTTATGAGTCCCCAAGCTAGAACCACCCAGCTAGCCTATTCCAATTTCTAATCCTCAACCATGTGAGATACTAAAGTTTTGTTGTTTTAAACTGTAAAGTTTGGGGTTGTTACTCAATAGGTAACTAATAAAACCACAGCCTGGGTTCTGTTTCTGGGCTCTTCCTTCCTCTGTATGTTGGCTTCTTCCTCATAAGGAATCCTCTTCTGGCAGTAAGAGCTGCTACAATCACACTATCTCTCACATCACCTCAACATGTTGTCTGGGGAAACAATGTCCCAGGATTCCTGCAGAAGCAGGCAGCAGCTTCTCTTCCTGAAAAACCCTGCTGACTTTTCTTAACAAACCACTGGTTCTGACGGAAGAAGTGTCCATTCTGTGACTGGGGAGATGGGATGTTGCATGATTTGGCCTGATCATCTGAGCCCACCCTGGACATGGAGGTGCTACCACCCCCAAGCAGTTGTAGGGGATTCGGAAGAGACAATACGGCTCCGATGGTGGGAAAATGAGGAACCAGTGCAGGGGAGCCTCATGATAGCCCTGCCGTCAGGGCAGTGGGGGTGGAATGCTCAGGAACACGGAATTTCCTACGTGCCCCAGAGCACCCATTGTGTAGTGGTAGCAAGGTTTGGAGGTGTGGGTAAAATTGTAGCATTTCCAGAATATCTTGCCCGGCTTTAGTGTATTTGCATATCCTCGGGTGGAGAGAAGTTCATCTCCATATTAATGGATAATTACCTGCGCAACCGAGGGCGTGTCTGAACCTGAGAGGTTAAGGGGAGGGGGCTGGCTTGCTTGCTGACTTCTTCCTGAGCAGAGGGGAAAGACGGTCCTGGACTGCAGTTTGTAAGCAATAAACGGGTTTTAAACTTTATTTCTCCCTTTGACTGATTTCGGTTTTTAGAGGTATTTTGCCCCAGGATTTCCTCTCCCTGGACTTACGCAAGAGGTGAAGGTGAGGGTAGCTCCTCTCTGCAATCAGACAGGATCGAAATCCTGGTTCTATCGCTCACCAGCTTTCTGCGCCTTGGTCCCTTCATCTATAAAACGGGGTGAGGCTTAGGATGCCCAGGAACACGGGCGGAAGAATGAAGTGAGGTGCAGCAAAGACTCCATAAATAAGTCCTATTATTCATTCAAAATATTCACTAAGCCCCCACTGCTGCTCAATGGTCTCTGTCTCCGGCTGGGCCAAGAGGCACCCAAAAGAAGAAACCATGGCCATGTCTTTGTCTCGGTAACCCCGGTGCTTAGCACAGAGGCAGTACATGGCTGCTGAAATAGGAGTAAATGTTCTTTGTGGCTCCAAGACACAGAGCGAAGACGAAGGCCAGAGCGGGGCAGTTTCAGGAATCAGAATTCAGCTTACTCTAATGGAGAACTTTCCCATAAGAGTACAGCTATCCATAAGTATAAAAGGAAAGAAAATGAGAGAAATACTGACGACTTGCTACATGCCTGGCAAAGGACTACGCCTGTTTACAGGTCCTGTTGAGTGCAATTCCCGCCACGTTATGAGGTAAATACTATTATTAACCTCATTTCCCAGGTGTGGAAACTGATGTACAGAACAATTGCGTACGTGAACTCATTCACCAAATGAGTGCCTCTCTGGTGCCAGGCCCTGGGGACTCACCCACGAACAAAGCAGACGAGGGCCGGAGTCTCCTGCTGAGCAAGGGGCACAGCTGGGACATTAGAACCAGGTGCGCCTGTCTTCAGAGCCCAGGTGCGTCACCACTAACAACTACAACTACAAGGATTCCTTCCAGAGCAGCATCCTCATCAAGGAGTGAGTTTCCTGTCGCTGACAGTGTGCAAACGAGAACTGGACTGAACTGTGAGCAGGCTGTGAAGGACTAACGTGGGATGGACTGGAGTCAGTGCTCCTCAAGCTCCTCCGGGGAGCCTTTGAGCACTGGGGCCTCTCATTGCCAGGAAAAAAGGCAGGGACTCAGGGAAAGGGGAAAAGGAAGAACAGGGCGGGAGGGCAGGAGGAGGTGCCAGTTCCTGGGCGGCAGCTCCTGCTGCAGATACCCAGGGCCAGGGCGCCACCTAGTGGGAGAATGTGAGAAAACTGCAGAAACAGGAGAGAGGGAGACAAAATGAAGGAGCTAGAAGCAAGAGGGATGGAGAAACTGAGACTGACGGATGGATGAGTGTCGCTGGGCTGGGATGGATGTGTGTGACCCCTTCCTCAGCGTTCCAGACTCTTCTGTGCACAATAATGCGGCATAGAGCGCTGTAATAACAACGTATGCAAGACATATACATCATAAGATAGAATGTAAGACACCTTTCCCCATTTTAACCTCTGACTGAAATCACAATGTGTCTTTACAATCAATGGGATGCATAGTTTAATAGGTGGCTGTGCATTCTCCAATTGCCAGCATCTAAGATTTGGTGAAACATGGTCATAACTCCCACTGACGGAGTCCTCATGATGTGCCGAGCACAAACTAAGGCTTTTTCTTGCATTGTCTTATTGAATTCATGCCCAATTTATAGAAGAGGAAACTGAGGCTGAGGGCGGGGAAGTCACTTGCTCAGTCTCACAATACTCTGGTTGAGAAGCTGGTTGCAGAACACTGTTCTTGTCCATTGATCCACTGCCCGGCTCCCCTCTTATGTCCCGTCATACGGCTTTACGGCTACCTGATCGGCCCTCTACTCCCGCGGCCCTTCCATGCCATATGCCACGAGCTCCGCTGGGGCAGGCACTGTTTTTTCATCTTATTTAATCCTCACCCAAACCCTACGATAAGGTAGGCACCGTTATTACCATTTTGTCTAAAAGAGGTAAGAATTTAAATAGAGGCATCTAAAAATGGTTTTTAAATGACTAAGGTAGAAATATACAAAAGGGAGAACCGTAGCTGTGTTTTGATGTGGCACAGGATAATTTATCAAATTTCCTAGCTACAGAAAACACTTAAAAACATTTAAAACATAAAAAAGGTTTAAAAAGCACTTTTAGTTTACCATATGCCCAACGAAAAAAGGATATTAAATGTGATATGTGTATGGTATGATCCTGGTATTTGCAGCTGGATATATACTTACAAATATGTAGGGAAAACTGGTTTTTTTGTGAGTTGGCTGTAGTCAAGGTAGAGTACTAGCCCAAGACAGCGGTGTCCTTGGTTATATTTGGATGATGGGATTGCCAACAATATTTTTCTCAATTTTTTTGTTTTCCAAATTCTCTAAGCATGTATTTTCTTTCATAATTAGAAAACATCTTAAATACATTTATAAGTCCAAAAAAAAAAAAAGGATTTGGATATTAGGAGAGGAGAAAGGACATTCCAGGCAGAAGTTTGCAAGTGAAAAGCAAAGGAACAGAAGTGGGCTGTCTCAGGCTACATGCCCTGACCCAGCCTTGAGCACCTAGCACATGCTCAGCAAATCCTGACTGCTTGGGTAGGTCTGCTGGTCTGGGTAGGCTTCTCCCTCACGCTCACCACCTCCCACTGGGCATGTCGGCTCTGTAAGCCAAAACCTCCACGCTTAAAATATAGAAGGGTCCCTCCATGGCTGTGCACCAGGGAGGTTCTCCAAAGAACACACCAGACTTTTGGATTCACAAAGGCCATTCTTGTGCATCCTTTTCCTAGATTGGCTTTGCCCTCCACATCAATATCCACTGAGAGCTACGTCACCCCTGCTTGAGAGTCAGCTGGCTAATTTCACTTGGTCTGTTTCCTTTTACTACAACAGAATTAAAGTTGGGTAACTTAAACAGTCCCCTGGCTGAGGCAGTGTGACAGAGCGGGAGTTGTGTGTGCAACCTTGGGGCAGTGAGTTCTCCTCTTTAGATTTTATCTGTAAAAGACATAAAGGTAGGCCTAGATGGAGGGTTTTCACATGGCTTTTGGTTATGGATCCCTTTATTCAAACAGAAACCAACAGGAAAGCCCTAAGTTTGAAAAGGAATTTAAAAATCTCAAAGCAGAGTCATGTAATTGCTGATCTTTCTCTCTCTCAGTCCTTCAACAAAGGTAGATATTACTACTGGCCCCATCTTACAGAGAATATCTGAAACCTAACTCCCCTCACTGCACCGGAACACCTCAGTGTAGTTTAAAAACTGGTGTGCTAGGTGATCTGTGATGGCTTTCCATTTTGACTATGAATCCCATCAGAATACATTTTATGTCACAACCCAGTACGTAAAGACATATATGCACGCATGCACACACACTTCATGCAACAGTGCTTACCCAGCTCTATAATTCACACTCAAATGTACTGTTTCATTTTTTTCTTTTAATGCTGTTTGTGGCCCTTATATTTTACAATTCCCAACTAGGTCTCAACTTGAAGTCTCCCAAATACTTCCTTAATGTAGTTTCCAGCTGAAGTGCTTATGCCTGCCCCATCTGGTGATACCCAGACGGGTATCCATAGCCCTCCACACTTACAGCACTGCTCTTGGGCATAAGCACATCAGCTCCTCCTCCCCTCTGATGCACCTGAAATAAAAGGATTCTCTTGGTAAAAACTCCTTATGAAATGAAAGCCTGCCAACTTACTACATATTGACAAATGCAGAGGGTTTTTGCCAAGAGCTTTGGAAAAAATCTGTATTTCAGGTCCTATCAAATTCATTTTTCCTTTGAAAACAGATGTGTGGAAGATTAATTAGGAACACCGTAATAATTGAGTTCCTAAGAGTCAAAAGGCAACGTTTGCTATGAACTAGGTCTTAGCAAATGAAAATACTGCAAACAAGCTTTCAAAAGGCAAAAAAAAAAAAAGGCTTATGGACTGTTGGAGCTGGTCTTTCAGGATTGAGAATTGGGTCCTCGAAATATTAATGCCATGCAATTTTCAACTTTGAAACTTGGATTTCACAAGATGATGAGGTATACCCTAAATCCCAACACTCTTCTAATAAACACGTCTGGGCAGTTTCTACATTCATTACCTTGTATGACTGTTATACTAGACACGTTTATTGAGAAAAATATTGGGTTTTTATCAGGTGATCGAAGGACTACTAGACTTGCATCTACCTGTTACCTTCAGTCATACTGAGTCTCATCTTTATAAAATGTAAACAACTGTTTTTGCCCGTAGTCCCCAGATCCAACCTCCACAGTGGCTGAGAGCACTACAAAGCCCTTGACATGTGTATTATCAGCTTCAGAGACTGACAGCCCTGGATCTCAGAAAGATTCTCATGCAGATTCAACTCAGCTAAAAAAGACACTGTGGTAATATCTGCACATGAAAAGATGCTCAACATCACTAGCCATCAGGGAAATGCAAACCACAATGAGATGCTGCCTCACACCCACTAGGATGGAATCAAAATGGTTTCATATGATCAAAATGACAGATAACAGAATGCGTGCTGGTAAGGATGTGGAGAGGCCAGATCCCTACATGGCTGGTTGGAATGTTAAGGTGGTGCATCTGCTTTGAAAAATCATCTAGCAATTTCTAAAAAAGCTGGGATACCGTTATGACTCACCAATTCCACCCCTAGGTATATATACCACCCAAGGTAAAACATGTTCACATGAAAATCAGTATGCATATAATTCTGTAGGTAAGGCAATCGTTTAACAGACTTTTCTAATTGATCTCATGGCATATATATAATATATATGCTTTTGACTTAAATTATTTGTTCTAAGGTACTTATTTTGGATTTATCCAAAATACTTAATTGATAGATATTCTTATGATGTATTTTATTTATATATATGTAAACCTCTTCTTTTAGTTTCTAAACCTGTGGTATTTAAGTACTTTGTCTTAGAGGGGAGAAACTGAAAATGTATTCTGTTCATTTTCTACATATATGAATTTGGTCTTGTGGGTAAATTGCAGAATTTCCAAAATCTCCCACCTGATCTTAGTCTATTTACATATCAAAAGGTGTTTACAGCTCAAGGCAAGGGGTGGAGAGAAATGGCCATTTTCTCCTCCTCTCCATTCCTGGTACATAATTGGTCTGACATCTGCCAGTCACCAAGGACCTGCCGATGATGGAGTTCTTCCTGGAAGAGGCGGGTGGGAAGTAGAGAGCATGCTTGAAGGGCAGAGCAGGAGCCCCAGCCAGAGGAGATGGATGGGGCCAGGCCTAGCTAGCAAATTTGAGCAAGCTGTGAGTAATTTTTAAAAAGCCTTTCTTCCCACAAAAAAAAAAAAACTAGTATGCACATGTTGACAGCAGCTTTATTCATAATAGTCATAAAATGGAAACAGCCCAGATGTCCAGCTGATGAATAAATAAGCAAAATGTGGTATATCCATACAAGGAAATACTATTCAGCAACAAATGAAGTACCCTGAATGAGCCTTAAATTATGCTAAAGAAGTCAGACTCAAAAGGCCATATTGTATGACTCCAGTGAAAATGTCCAGAATAGACAAATCAATAGACAGAAAGTAGTTACCAGGGGCTGGGACTGAGGGACTGTCAGGAGAATGGGAAGTGACTGCTAATAGGCAGTTTCTTTTTTAGAGTGGTGAAAAAAAAATTTTCTGGGATAGTGGTGACCTTGTGAATATACTATATACTACTGAGTCACACACTTTAAAAGTGAATTCTATGTGTTATATCTAAAAAACAAGAGAAAAACATTGCATGGAGTAGGGCCACAGTCGAATAAAATCCTTTTTAGACATCTAAACTAAAACTTGCCATAATTATTAAAATGGATATGTATCATGTTAACTAAGGAAATGGGAACCACTCTTTGGTCTATCACTGTTTTATATCTATGTTTTAACCAATAGTAAAATTTCCAAAAATAACTCTGCGGCAAATTACCGTTATCTCAATAGAAGGGGAAATGGCAGCACTTAGAGGTCAAGCAACTTGGCCAGTTACACAGAAGAAAATTATGGCTTTCAGTTACACAGAAGTCCTGGTCTACCAGACTCTATAAACTGTTCTGTCCACCCAAATTGTTTGCATGTTTCTATCCCCAGGAGGGAAATACTCCATGAGGTTAGCAATCATCACGTCTTTCCATTTTCTTTACCTCAAACTCTAGTAGCACCTGGCAAGTACAGAGGGAAGAATGGCCAATTCAACTTACTTATCTGTCCATCAAGTATTTGTGGAAGACTCTAGGGACACATTCATGAACAAGACCAAGTTCCTATGGACCAAAACCATTTCAAGTAGTAATAAGTGCTATACATGAGAACAAAGTAGAGGGAGCTGGGGAAACCTGTCTGAGGAAAACCCTTAGAACAAACCAGATCAGGACATAGTCCCTTCCAGGATAGGGAACAGTGGAAACAAAGGCCGTGGAGAAATCAACTTTGATGGGTTAAAGGGAAGAGCAAGGTGGCATGAATGGCTTGAGCAGACTGAGGAGTGAAGTTGCCAAAGTAGATTCGACCCACTGCTACTGGGTCTTGCAGGCCATAGCAAGACACTTGGATTTTACTGAGGCTGAAAGCCATCTGAGAGCTTTGAGCAGTACTGATCTGTCTTAGGTAGGAATGGAATGGCCTATGTGTACCCACGGACAACACTGCTACTAACAGTACTGACTCCATTTTGAATAAAAGAGGGAGACAGCTACTAAAATGAGAGATTAGAGGATGGTATTAAAATTTTTGTTTTGGACATGTTCAATTCAGTATATATTTTAGACATTTAAATGATGTTACTAGGTAGCTGAATAGGGGTCTAGGTCAGAGGGAAGTTTAGACTGGAAAGGAACTAGACAAATCAATAAAAATGACATTTAAAGTCAAGGGACTAGGGATTAAATTTAGGGGGAGCCATGAAGAACAAAGAAAGACAAACTCTTAACCATTTCATGTTTGGAAGGACCCACAAGAGATAAAATAGCTAGTGTAGGTAAACTAGTATTGCATCTAGAAGGTAAAACCAATGTAGCCTCCTAGAACCAAAGTGAAGAAAGTGTTTCAAAGGAGTAAACAATTGAGCCAAATCCTGCCAAGAGGGCTAGTAAAGGAAGGAGAGCTGATTGTTCACTTTGGCACATGGAGGTTACTGCTAACCTTATGAACAGTAGGTCAGTCAAGTAGAAGAATGAAAGCCTTTGAATAAATGGGTCAAGCGAGTAAATGGACTGATGGAATGAATGAATGACCAGCTAGGTGGATTCAAGTTACCCTAGTGGTGTTCACATTAAGACATGTAGGCATTTCCTTAATCCTTCTGCCTCAATTGCCAGAAATTATGATCAAATCTGCCCATGCATTAACCTTCTCAGCTTAGATTCATGGTGTCAAAAACTCCCTTTTACTTCTTTCGCACGAATGTTGTTTTTTCACCATATATATCAACTTTGTTTCCCCAAATTATTCTGCTCTGCTAAACCTTAAATGCAAAAATGACTTTTTTGTGGATAGCCAAACATTACACACACACACACACACACGCCTCTGGGGATTGCTTCAGTCATTCCTCACCCTCACTCACTTTCTAGAATGTGCCAGGCTCCGTCTGCCTTGGAGATTACACTGATACTACTGCTCTGCTGATATAGTCTTCTTTTCACCTATGCCTGGTTGGCCTGCCCAGTCCATTACATATGTTCCGATCACTGTGTACTTTCTCTTCATTGCACTTATTACATTAATTATTAAAATACAGACGGTAAAACAGTTTCACCACCTTTTATTTCCTTCCCCCAACCCTTACTCTGCCAAAGGTGCCAAGGGGTAAAAACACAGGCACCGTAAGTTTTCTAAGGTAGGTAGGTTTCTGGCAATATTCAGACAGGTAAGTAAAAGTGACTAGCCAACATTTTTAAATTTAGAAATTTATTCTGTTTAATCCACAAGCTTTATATAGCTTTAGTTAAAAAAAAAAAAACAATACCCCCCTCCCCCTGCCCCAAAAAACAGTGAAAACAAGACACTATTTCAAAGTCTGGGCCCTTCCAGCCTTCCAAATACAAGAGCTCTGAAAGTTGTATATACCAATTGGAAGAACAAGACAAATTATGAATGAAGTTATTACATTTCATCAAACAAAATTTTATATAACTGAAGGATCCTTTCTGGAACTAGTTAACTGCCTTTACAAAAACAAACAAACAAAACAAAACAAAACAAAAAAAACCCAGAACAGAATGTAATTCCAGTGTTCCAAATCAACTTGTTACATGTCAATATAAACCCACAGTGTCCTGGCAAACAACATGCTTTCATTTTCTGTCTTATCTTGAGCTCCAGTCCTGATTCATTTCAGCAGAAACTCCACAGGCAACAGGAAAGAGTGTGGCATTAAAATATTCATTTATACTTTTGTGGTAGTTCAACAGTGGTCTTATTTCTGGGCAAGCTTGCAAACCAAATAAGGTCAGAAGCATCATAACTTAAGTGGGTGCTAAGACTCAAATGAGAAAAAGTAAAGAAAGAAGGAAAAAAATCTCTGGAAATAGTTAGGGGCATTTAAAGAAACCATAAGAATGCCAACAATATTTAAACCCCCTTTTTTAAAAAGGGGGTTTTTTTTTGGCTTAAAACATTTCACTCTAAATGAATATGTCAGATGTCAGCTGTCAATGAAAGAAATGTCACTAATACACTGTGGACACCTTTTGCAATGTAAATCCATGCCCTTTTTTTTTTACATGGTGAACTTCAACCTAGCAATTATTACAACAAATGTTATAGTCTAAAGCTCAAACACATTTTTAGCAATTTTGAAATTGAATTGCGTACAAACCAAGTAAAATTTACATCATAACAAACATTTCCACCTAAGACTGTGGGGACACCTGAGCCTTCCGCATTGATCTCAGGGCCTTTTCACGCAGGTGCTTTTCTAAGTCATCAAGGTTATCTTCAGCCTCACTTTCAGTCTCCTAAAAAAAAAAAAACCCAGAAGGTCTATTGTTAAGTCTTAAGACACTAGTGGAGACGTTGAGTACAGAACAGCATCAAACTGTGGTGATGGCTGCACACCTCTATGAATACACTAAAAATCCTTGAAATGTACATTTCACATGAATTAATAAGTGGCATGTAAATTTTATCTCAAGTTATTTTTAAAAATACACACTAAGCTTTCTGACAGTCATATTCTTATCCTTGGTCTTGGCAAGGTCATTGAGAAACAGATCAGAAGAGAGTTAACAGCCAAGTAGCCAATTACTAGAAAAAAATATTTAGCTACTTCTCACAATCAAATTATTCAGCTATCTGTATCAACTGCCAGACGGTATCCATAAATACCTTCTTAGGCTCTGGCTCGGCCTCTGGTTCCTCCTGTGCTGATGCGGCCGCAGGAGCAGCAACAGCTGCAGGCGTTACAGCAGCTGCGGCCACAGCCTTTTCCTTCTTGTGTTTTTTGTGCTTCTTGTGCTTCTTATCCTTTTTGTGTTTCTTGTCCTTCTTCTTCTTCTTTTTCTTTCCACCTCCTTCTGGGTCTGAATTCTGGAAACCCAGAAAAACAATAGCAATAAAATCTGATTAAAATTCTGTCCAATGAAACATTTTACCTCCTCAAGGGAGAAACTAAGTGGACACATTCCAGGATTTCATAAGGCTTCAGGGGAAACAAAGGGCCACAGCAGGTCACTACTGAAAAAAATATTCCCAGAGAGTCAGAATGGACCTTAAGGTATTTGATTTCTGTAATCTTCCCCAACTAACTTCAAATGAAACCAAGTTTCCCAACGACAAGCTGATCCAGTCCCCAGGACCACATGCGTCGAGGCCCACCCTCCAGATGTAAGGAAAGTCAGCACATACAAAAAAACCCAAGTGTCTGAACTCAGTGAGGTCGGAGATGAACTCTGGTTCCAAATCCGTTAACTACTGACTCAGACAAACTGCCCAACTTTTCTGAGGCCTTTCTGTCAACCTAAAATGGGTATAATAATCCCTGATAGAGCCGTCTTGAGGATTAAAGCATCCACATTATCAGCCTACCATGTAGCAGGCTTCTAGTCAACACAGCTATTAGTCTAAATACATGCTTGCATGAACGCCGTATCTCTAGTTACCACCTGAATTTTCTCCTGTCTCTAGACTCAAAGTGGCTGGTTCCTCACTGCACATTTACCACATTTATGCAAAGGCAGGCTCTGTTGTAACTGAATCTAGTCTGTAATTCTTAAATTCCACATTTCTAAGCAAATACTTAAAAACAGTTCAAACCCCAGTATTTTAATACCCCAATATTTAGGCTGGACAACGTAAAAACAAGAGTGTCCTTCTTACTTATGCAGCTTGCCAAAAGTTAAGACTGTACAAGACAGTAAAGTACTTCCATTCCATCTAGTATTTCAGAAGTTGCAAGGTTCATTTTTTTATTACAAAAAATAATATATTTCCACTGTAGGGAAAATAAGAGCACTAAAGTGTTGAGAAAAAATAAGAAAACTCATTATTCTCTTCCTACTGCATTGTTAGTAACTACTGTTAAGTTAGATTTGTGGTACGTATTTTTTCCTTTATAAAAATGGAATCATACCAACAGACACTAAGATTAGAAATTTTACTGACTGTGTGATCTTAATGAAGTATCTCAAAATGTGTCAAACTTTAAAGAAAACATTAAAAACACTAAGCTGTTTTTCCCTGGATAATAAATAGATCATGGGTAATTTTTTGTTTTTCTAGACTTTCTACATAGTCTAATCTTCACCACCAAGATTACAGAATTTAACAATATTAGACATACTGCAAACTACCGAGGGGCTTGCAGTGAGGGGCTGAAACATTAAGCATGGAATCATAACCACTTAATTTGTGTCTCCTTGAAATCCCTCTGAGCCATAGAAAATGCTCCTCTGAACTACAAAAGACAAAAAAACCTCCTGATTCCAAGGGATGGCATACATACAAAAGACAGAAGGGATGTCCAAAAGGGGCAGACACATACCCTTGCTGGCGATGGGCTTGGTGTTGGGCTTTTAGCCTTTTTGACCGGTACCGCTGGTGACCAGTTGGTAGAGGGTGACTGAGACTGGACGGGGGATGGAGGTGCTGCGGGTTTTTTAGCCGCTGGCTCAGGAGATCCTGAGACAGATCGGGAGGATGAGACCCTCCTCACAGACTGAGGGCTTGGTGAGGCAGCCCTAGAAACAGGGAAAAACCAAACCATTTAGCATCTAAGAACAGAGATCTTTCCTAAACAACCAATTACTGTCAGACTAGGTCAGAAGATTACAGTATTTTGCCCTGCTTAGTTTGCTAGTTGGTTTTACTGACACCTATCAAACTTGTATCACCTAAGTATCCTGGTGAGTAGTTCAAGCCCTACAATCCTCTATCCATTCTGTTCATCATTCTTCCTGTATGAAATTAGTTATGCCAGTTCCTTATATTTTATTTGAGTGTGTTTTTATCTGTCTCATATAGACATGCAAATGTTCTATATGCCACTTTAGAATTTAGTTTTGCAAGCACGCCCAGTAAGCCTGATACCCCTAAGAACCAAGCAAAGTCCTATGGCATTTAGTTTAGGCCAAAAGGCACTAGCCTGAAAATACGAAAGAATGTGTGAAGAGAACCTAGAAATTGTCTTAGAAGTTTGTATTCAGAGCTTGTTCTTAATTTCTCAGTGAAGGGGGAAAAAAAGCTTCCAGACATAAAGACCTATGCAAATTAGTATTCCTAACCAAAAAGCAAAAAATATTTTTACTTTTTTGTTTTTTTGGGTTCCGGAGTCCTGGAGACTCTCCTAATGGGCCTAGTACTCGGAGATGGGGACTGCCTTCTTTGGGGGGATGATGACGCTCCTCTCCGAACAGGTGGAGGACTTGAAGAGGTCTGAGGAGCTCGAGGCCGCGGTGAAGGCGAATGGCGTTTGTTTGGTTGTGGTGACCGGGCCTCTCGGGCAGATCGGCTGGGGGACGACCCTTTCCTATGCTTCGATGACAATGAAGGCGAACGTCTCTTGGTGACTGGGGAACTTCTTTGTTTGGGAGGTGGAGAATGGGAGACCCGACGCTTTGGTGGTGGTGATGGAGATGCCCTTCGTTTAGGAGGGGGAGGAGGAGAAGCCGTTCTTCTCTTTGGAGGTGGAGAAGGAGAGTATCTCCTCTGTATTGGAGGAGAGTATCTTCTCGGGGAAGGTGAACGCCGACGTGGGGGAGGAGAAGGAGTCCTAGAAAAAACACATAATTAGCTGAAGTGTCCAACAGGACAGCACAGACACGCGAAGAAAACTAACCAGCAGTTATGGCTATTCATAGTTAGCACCAGGCAAAGGGAGTATATTTCTAAGTGGAAATGCTATGCCTTTATCCTGATTTAAAGTATAAAAATAATTTGCAGTTTTCAGAATGAATTCAAATATGTCACAAGTTATTAACAACCCATATGGAATCAACTTAATGTTTTTCAAGAAGAGAATCTTGCATTGCTTTAAGGAAACTGAGCATCCATTATAGCAGGACTCTGCACAAGCTTTTAGAAGATACCTCTGCGGTCCCACAAGACAGACTCTTATCTTAAAAGACCACTTTTCAGTGGAAGTCTACTGCCAGGCAGAATACATCTGTGTGAAAGTCCAGCCTAGCCTTCCTCTTAATGCTTAATTCCTATACTACTCTAACCTGCTTCTTAGGAATTAGACCTGAATATAAAATTCAGTTCCAACTGCCTAATTTACTTCTGAAATGTTCAGACTTTGAAGCTCAAAATGCTTTCCTGCCTAGAATCAGCTTTTCAATAGGCCATCTTTTGGTCAGTATGGTAGAATGCATCTCCATTTCTGCCCTTGTGCAATTTAGTAACTCTGAATCTCCGTTTCCTCACTTGAAAAACAGGAATACCTCTACCAAGTTAGACCATCTTAAGGAACAGAGATCAAGTATATAAAGCACCTATCACTTTACCTGGTACTTAACTGGTATTTAAGACTGGCAATAACAATTCTATCACTTGGTAATATACTTGAGCAAAGCCATTACAAATTTCTTCCCAAGTTTTATTTTGAAGTCATTTTAGAATTATAGAACTGCAAAAACAGGGAAGACTTACCACTTCTATCCTATAACCATAGAAAAATGATCAAAATTATGAAATTAACCTCTGTACTAACAAGGTATTAACTAAAACACCAACACAACATCAGTTTTCCACTAAATACCCTTTTCTGTCCCAGGATCCTACACTGCATTTAGTTGTCACGTCCTTAGTTTGTGCCAATTTTGACTGTTCCTCAGTCTGCCCTTCAAGATCGACATTTTTGAAGAGTACTAGCCGGTTACTTTTAGAATGCCATTCAATTTGGGTTTGCCTGATAGTTCCTAATGCTCAGACTGAGATTCCCTATAATTGGTAAGGATACTACAGAGGAATCCAGGCATTATGGGATGCCACTCTATATTACTGGGGATGTTAACTTTGATCCCTAAAGTTAAAGAGGTTATCTGCCAGGATACTTCTCCACTGCTAATGGTTTTCCCTTTGTAATCACTAAATAGAAACAGAAATTTGTATTTCCATTTATTTAACATCATTACTGATATGTGATTCACATACCATAAAATTCACTTTCTATCTCTAGAGATCTGTGCATTCTGAACTTTCTGTATAAATGGAATTATATAATACTTGGTGTTTTGTAAATGGCTGATCAATGCCTCTATTAAGATATTTTAATCATGAAGACTCAAAGTTGCTTTAATCAGCTCCAACCAACACCTTCGATAAAATACCTTCGTCGTGGTGGTGGTGTGGGAGACCTGCGCCGCCGGGGAGGAGGAGCAGGAGAGGGGGAACGTCGTCTTCTGGTGGGTGGCGGGGAGGGACTTCTCCTCCGTCTACCACTAAACCAAAGAAGAATTACAGTTGTATCTGAGCCAGTAGCATTTTATAATTAAGCAATCCAGGTTAACAGTTTCAATCACCATTCACCCCAAGTGCAACTAATTACTCCACTCCTTAGAGCAGTGTTCTTCAAACTATAGGTCAAGACCACTAGTCAAGACCCTGCGTGAGACCTAGCATTTTTTAAAAAATAGGAAATCAGAGTGTTTAACTTGTGGTAAGGGTAAATTTTGTTTGGTCGAGTTTTTGTTTCAGTATATAAATATGCAGTCTGGTACAAAACATTCTTAATGTGATGCGGTGTGGAAAAAGCTGGAAAACACTGTCTTAGAGTGTCACTTTTTACGGGGAGTGCACATCACAATCACTGCGTAGCTCATCTGTGTTTTGTGTTCACCAGGTCTGGGGTTATGGTCTAGCTGGTATATGTTGAAAAGGATTTAATAGGTGATTCTGATTGCTTACTAGGAATAACTACCTTAAACCCAGAAAAATGAAATGTTCTAATATACAACTTTAAAGTTTTAATAGCCACCAGTGGCTTAAGGCCCAAAACCTGGGTATCACTGTTCCAAGTTCTTGAATTTTTTTTTGTGTGATCTATTTTCAGCTGTTCCAGAGTTGCATACTATGTGTGTGTGTGTGAAACAGGAGAAAGGGATAAAGATGCACAAACTTCCAACCATGAAATAATAATGGAAATAACAGCATAGGGAATATAGTAATATTGTAGTATCTTTGTATGGTGACAGATGATAACCACACTTTATGTAGTGAGTGTTCATAATAATGAAATTATCAAATCACTATATTGTACACCTGAAACCAATATAGTATTACATTAACTATACTTCAATTTTTAAAAAACGAGGCTTAAAAAAAAAAAGTTTTATATACTAACTAAAAACACTATCCCAAAGACAAAAGACCAAAGTTGTCTGAGCACTAAAACTACCACTGGGAGAAATGTGGTTAAAATATAATATATAAACTGTACTTCTGAGCTCTTAACACAAAAAGCAGAAATGAAAAATAAGATTACATCAACTGGATCAACTCACAGCAGTCTCCCAAAACAACTACTAAAATACACACCAAGCCAGTTTGCCGCCACCTTCTGGCGAAACTGGCATATACAAAGTAGTCAAATAATGTGGTTCTTAATTTCTTTTAATTACAGGATTGATGGTGCCTGTGTATCTGTTTCCTGGTCTTGGCTCTTTTAAAACTAAGAAGAGCCTATTAACAGAACAGAGCAAATTCTAAAATTCATTAAATTTAGTTTTCAATTTAAATTTGTTTATGCCTTATGGGGACTAAGACTTCACTTTGAACAGATTTAAAACATAATCTATGTAAGGCAATATATTAAGACAGACAAGCTTTGGGTGAAATGACATGTGGACTCCAAACTATTCATTACAAGAAAGGAGAGTCAAGGAGAAGCCAGCCACTTTACTAGCAGGATTAATCTAAGAATTTTGGGATCTGAACAAACGATGACTACAGTATTGTTTCAGCAGGTAATGATGACAAATAGGAAAAGACATTTGAGTTTTAACTTAAGGAAGAAAACAAAGGTTCACACTCACAAACTTTGAGATGAGGTGATATAATGCAGAACTCCCATTATGTTATCAGTAGGTAAAACAGCATAGGAGGATTCTACTGTAATATGGCTTCCCTTTAAAAATATTCTAATCTATGTAACCAAACTAACATAACTTAAGGAATTGGCAGAAAAGCTGATAAACACTCATAACTGGAGTGTGGATACCACATGACTCTATGACCTCAAGGCTAGAGTTTCCCACCTAAGCAGATAGAGCACACATTTCAAGGACTCAAAGAAAAAAAAGGATAAGCATTTTCTATTTATGCTGAATACTGATGCCAAGCCAAACCTTCAACCATGTGCAGAAATTGCTGAGTAGGGAACTCCCCCTCCAACACTGTATTATAATCAGTTTTAGTAAGCCTTAATATGTGAGGTAACCCACAGCCCTCAAAAATGTCAGAACAGAAAAGTCTTATCAGAAGGAGTCAGCTTGCTATCTCTGCAGTGACCTCTTCAGAACAACATCACTTCAATAGCCGTGTTGGTAATGAAGACAGTAAGTTATAGATGTGACAACTGCGTTTGTACACTGTGTACGATCAAGATACTGTACATCATTTAAGTTAATGAGTAGTGTTCGATACCCAAACACAAGTGTTCAAGAGCATAGAAAATGTTGCATTTTTCAATGTATAAACTTTACATATAAAATATTTGAAACTAGGCTGTATTTTCCCTCTTGAAAATAAATACTGGAGCATCATTCCAAATAATTATTTCACCACCTCTAAATCCTAGACACCAGATAGCAATTCTAATATTAAACCTGAGGCTACCAGTACAACTTGACTACCTTTCTGATGAGGAGAAACAATTCAAAAACATCCTGGAGCAGAGTAATGAACATTTAGTGTTGACTTAACTGTTGTGAGAAGACAAATCTCTTTCTAATACAGAGAAGTATTTCCATAATGTTGGGGGATAAAAAGAAAACATCTTACCATTAACCTGATTTTGTAAAGCAAGTTTTTAGTTGCTGTACTAGCCATTTCACAGATGCTCGGGGTTAATTATAGTTGGGATCAGAATACCTTATCATCTAAATTTATCCTTTATTTAGGTTTTTATTTTTTATTGTCTATTTTTAAGTTACTTCAACAGCACAAATACACTACTTTGCTCCATCACAATCACTGACTGGTTCCAAAGAACCTTTCCAAGAAAACACTCTTATTAATTAATGAGACTACCTAAAACTACACGGCTTCAAAAACCCAGCTATAAAAATGACAGAAAATATGATAGTTCCAGGAAGGATAAATACTTAGAAATTTAGTGGCACCTAAGACTCTAAAAAGCAGACTAGTGAATACAGTGTAATGGCACAGTATAATGTCAATGGCATAAATCCAAGATCTACCTTGGTCACTTTGTAACCCTAAAAAATTCATTTTATTACTTCCAGGCCTCTGGTTTCTCACTTAGGAGGTAAGGCCTGAATTAGAGATTTCTACATACAGTTTGGCTCTAAAATGTTACAGTTTTATGATCACACAGACACTGATGATCAAAAAAGTTCAATAAATACACATAATACATGTAACCTATCTTCCTACTATTGAAAACACTGAACAGGGCCAAAGCCTTACATTCATTTTTTATCTTTTTAAAGTGTCAAGTTTTCTTGCCTTCCCTAAGGTCACCACAAAGTCCCTCCCCACTAAATCTAAAGAACTATTATTATCTCTTAGAAAATATCCTCAGACACTGTTAACTGCACAAAAATCTAAGTTCAAATGACACTAAAATGAACGTGTACAGCTCTATCATTAATTTGGTGTATCAAGAAATATAATAAACCCAACAACTTAGGAACTTCCCCACAGCCATAACAACTGCATACCTAAGAAATGGGACTGCTAAACAGTAAATTAAGTCACAAAATTTTGACATGTAACCCTAATTTACAAAGTAGTGTCTAACCAACCTTTTAGTCATTGGCGATTGCCATCGCTTTCCCATCTGCATCCTGAGAGCAGTGGAGAAAAACAAATGTCAAGAATTCCATTCACCAAACTATTTGCTTCAATGGAGATACATATTTTTTTAATGTTCAAAGATGTTCAGGAGTTAATGCTATGATTTAATTGGTTTATTCTTCTAGTCATACAGACATATGACATATAGTATGGTATAAAACTTAACTAAGTTCTCATTAAATAGTAATAACCACCAGCTAAAAATAAAGCAAAGCAAAACCCCAAAACAAAATCTGACCATCTCTTTTTGTGACTCCTTGAAGTTAACCCAACTCTAAAATAAGCCCACAGCTACCCCTTAGTTATAAAGTTTCATTACAACCACAGAACATCAGTGAAAGCTACTGAAGAAACGACATTACCGAGGAGAAGTCTCTTTCTGGCGCTTTCGAGGTGATGGAGAGCCACTCCGGGAAGGTGAATGTCTCCGCCGCCTGCCTACCTCACCGTTCTTCACATGGGACCTCTTGGGTCGCTCATCTTCTGAGGAAGAGGAGGAGCCAGAATCTATAATTACACAACAAATAATTACAGTAGGCCTATGATTAAAACAGTCTGTCCACTCTGAATCTAAGCAGATGGAGTGTCCAGATTAACAAGTCAAGTCCACTAACGTAAGTGAGCATACATATAAGCCATCAGTTCTGAACAAAGGTAGTATCAATGTTAAATGACCTGAAAGCCAAGCATAAATACACATCATCATTATTATACAATTACATCATTTCCACAGCACAACCCAAGACACAAATGTCCCTTAAGAATCAAGTGATTTTCCAAATAACTAAGTAAAGCTTAAAAGGCATCTCAAGAAGTTATTTGATTCTTGTTACCCTAAGCACTTTTAAGAGTACTGAAAGTCTTATTAGGGTCTGAATAACTAACTTCCATATCCCTAGCATTTATCAAACAAATATATGTGACATTTCCTATAGGCATAGCAGCACATGTTCAGGACTCAAGGAGTAATTTCAATTGTTTGCACACGGTTTCCTTAACTTAAAATAACTAACAATTGTCCCCAATATATCAAAAAAATTTAAAACAAAGTCCTAAGTACCCCAAACACCCAAGACCTGTATTCATTTCTTTCAAACCTTTCCATTATCAATCTCATCTCAAAAAAGTTGCAAAAGCTGAATAGCTTTTAACTGACTGAATGCCATGGTGGGGTGCTTTGGTTTCCATTTGATGAATGAAAAGCAAAGATAGTACTCAGTCACACAAACACCTGAGCTAATCAAATCAGAACATCTAGTTTAAAAATGAAGTTTCTATGCACATAGCTTTTAATTCATAAATTCCACTTTTAATTATTATTTTATAGATAAACAAGTACACATAAAAAACCCATAAACCATCTAAATGTCCAAATCAGTGAATGGCTCAATAAATTGTAGTATTATTATAATTTAAAAACTGCCACAGGTAGTAAGAAAGTGAGGTAGGTAAGAACAGAAAAAAATGTCTAGAGAGATTATATTAAAAAGGCAGGAGACAATCTACAGGCTGAACATGTGTGTTTTCTTTCTTTTTTCTTTTTAAACTACAAATGCATCTAATGTGCACAGAAATTTCTGAATAAAAGCTTTGGAAAGTTAAGACTGGGAACTGGGAAAAGTGATATTTTTCCAGTTTTACATCCCCTTTTCATTTTACCGTTGTACTTCAAAGATCTTTTAACTTTATAACAATTTAAAAGAAAATTAAGTCTTAAGGAAGGACTTAAAACCAAAATCCAAAAAGTTAACACTTCCTCTCTGTATTTCTATGCAGGCATGAACATATTTGTCCTAAGTACACTCACTGTACTGATGGGTATTTACACCTTAAGTATTTTTTTATTAGGAAATGCAGATAGAAAAAAATTTAATCTGTGCCCATACCAGATGAAGACTGCTGGTTCTGTCGTCTATACTGGCGTCTCTGCTGCACAGAATCTGCTGCAGCCATTTTGCCACCTTTATCTTCTTCTGAAAGATGGACGCATTTAGAAAGTGTTTCTTTAGTTATGCATACAGAAGATTTAACATATTTGAGACGGAAAATGGTCTCTTAAACCTTTATTTGGCTGGCCCAAGCAATACAACTACTCTATTTTTTACAAGGAAAGAGGTAGGTGAAATGCCAGTTTAATGCACATTTAGACTATTTTCACTTAATACAATAAAAATAAACTTATTTAGGCATTTGCCACAGGTCAGACTAGGTACCAAGCATTTATAAACATTATTTCAGTTCATCAAAAACATAAAATGGTATTGTCATCCACTTTTCAGAAATAAATGAGGCTCAGATAAATTAAGTAATTAAAACAAAAAAGAAAGCAGTTAAGTAGTGGAGCTGGGGGTTTCAAACCAGGCTGGTCTGAATTCTAACCACTAAGCCATATCCTACAAATTAAAGGAGATGATCAAATGTGCAACAAATCCAATTCAACTTAACAACAGAACACACAAATCTTACCCGATTCAGATAACTCTACTTTTCTAGGCTTGGGTGCTGGTGAAGGAGACTCTCTTTTCTCAGTACCTTTATGTTTTGTCACTAAAAAGAGTTAGGGAAAAACACTTACATACAAGAAAAAAAAAGCTACACATTAAGACATTTTAATAATACTAAAATGGCTGTTGATATTTAAATTCCTGTAAGACTTTATTGTCATTACCTGAAGCTGCAGCAGTAATTTTTAAAATGTTTGGTGAAAAGCCACAAAAAAACTATGATTTTCAAATCTTGAGATTCTCCCAAGGGTAACAACAGTGAAGAAAAATTGGGAGCTGTTGTTTCTGAGTAGAACATGCTTTATGCTACGTATAACAATGTGCATGCTACCCCACAACCCAAAACACACACACTCAACTATGGAGGCCTCATCAGTGTAAGCTTTCAAGCACTCACTCACTATAGGTTCAGAAAAGTAATGAAGATGATAGATGATTAAAAATGAATCTGATAAAACTGAGAGAAAGAAATCTTGTCTGGAGAAGAGGAATGAATTAGCTAGTCACTCATGAGGTGGCTCTTCATGTTATGTAGCACAACCTTCACAGTAACATGAGGGGGTTAAACTATATAAAAAAAAGAGACCTTCACAGTGGAAAAATAATTAAATATTAAGGCTGGAAGACTCTTTCCAACCTAAGAGCTTAAAAAAAACAACAACTTGAGATATATCTAAGGTAGTAGGAGAGCCATGGGCAGTTATGAATTATTTAGCCTTTCCCCGTTGCATGGAAAATTATTATGGCAACTGCTTTTTGTATGCATGCTGTATTACTAAGTCCTGTTAGGCACTACTGCTAGTATCACTGCCATTCATTTTACAAGAGAAGAAATCTGAGGCTTAAAAATAAGTAACTTCAACCAAAGTCACACAAGTAATTTAAGTGAGTTAGGATCTGAATCCCAAGACTCTTTCTAGGGCATAGGCTTTAACTTCCAATGATTACTAGCTCTGTTTATATTATTCATCCATTGCTTTAACTAAAATCAGACGTATCTACAGGTAAAGCCATTAATTGTACCATACATTAATCTGAAACATCATCTGAGAACATCCAAGAACTAAACTTGAAGACAGTATGATCCCTGCAGGATCCTTACACCTGCTTTGTTTGATTAAAGTAATAACCATGGGATGTTTGACCTAGAATATACACATTTCATTTGACAGACACAATATTCAAAATTCCATAAAGGCTTATTCTAAGAAGCAGTAACTTACAAAGTTAGTCATCTACAACAGCAATGTCACCTTTGCTAAAGTAGTCCAGCTGAAAAATTTACCACTATACTTTTAAAATAACCAGCATTTTATTAATGGTTCTACCTAAGTCTTTCATACAAACCACTGGATTGGGTAAAGAATGGTTAACACCTCTTAATTATGAAATATGGTAGCAAAAGTCCACTTAAAACTTGTATTTTTAACAAATTCAAAGACATGAAATACAAAATTTTTAAGCATTTGAGGCTATTTTTCAGGTCAGTATTCTCCATCTTTAAGCATCTGTTAATTTTCAATTCTTGAAAATTATAAGGCATCTAGTTATCTATAAACCCACATGTCCAAGTTACCACTTTAAAGAACCGGGTTCCAAACTGTTTGTTTAGATGTCAGAATGCATTTCCCTCTACGAAACATTAAAAACATGGTTACATTTGCAACACAGTTGGCCAATGCCTACTTAGTAACTGTATCATTATATTCATTGGAATATATTAATATAGAAACTATCCATTATATACCCCTACTCTTGCTTAATATGACTGAATCATAGCACTATTAATATTATAATTAATGTTAATATTTCACTGAAGTTTGTCCAGATGAGATTTTATAGTTTACTTTGTTTTTTTGTTTACTAATGTTTTTAGTATTCAAGGGACAAAGCATTCTAGCACTAAGTCAGAATCTTCTAAGTCAACTGAAAAACCAGGATTTTAAATTTAACTTCAACAGTCCTATTAATTATTAATCTCCCAGACTTGCCCAAAGATCTCGTGTAAAGATAACTCACTCTGTGACCAGAATTAGTAAAATCACTGAATACTTACAGAGCACAATTTATATGCTAAGTTGATCTAAACTAAAAATTATCACCACCCCAGATACAGATCTCCTATGTAAACATACTTCATTAATGTACCAAAATTTAATGCCAATTTAACTGCCATGTTTATTACAAAATGCTTTCCAAAGACCCTATCACATGAAAATGTATGCTATACTCCAAATAACTTCCCTCTAAGTTCCCCCAAACACTTCCTGCCTCCTCCCCACTCCACTTGCCAGCTACCAACAGCAGAACCTTAAGGCCCTGTTTGGTGACTATGACATGAAATACAGAGGTAAAACCTATTACATTTCACTTATGTCACTGCTCTTTAAGCCATGGAGACTGAATAAAAGGAATTTCTGAATGCATACTATCAAGTACATAAGATAAACAATTTCATCCTGCCCTCCATCTCCCTCTTCCAGCAATCAAGGCATTTTGGAGTAGGAAAGCTGGGCAAAGTATAGACTTTTCAACTGGGAATGAGAATCCAAATTCTATTCTTGGCTGGCTGACCCTGACCAAATCACTTAGTGAAACCTGTTTCCTGATGACAATTTCTGAGTCTTTCCTAGCTCTGAAATTTCATCACAAAGGACTGGTTCATTTTACTATAAAAAGTTACTTCCAAGTAGTTAAGAGTCAATGTTCAGCTTCAATGGACACAAGGCAGCCTCTGACTACACTGCCTAACAGTGGGCCTCTGGTTGGGTTTTGTTTTGGTATAGAAGATCTGTCTTGGAATCCACAGGAACAGAGATAGTCCTTAGTCTTCCCCATGACCTTTCCTGTGACTTGTTTCTGAACAGCAGTGACCTGCTCTCCCTGACAATATATCAAAGCAAGAGACTGGGACTCTTAAAAAGATAACTAATAATTCTTCAGAGCAGCTTATCTTAACAAGGACTCAGCCCTCTGGTTCAGGTACTTTAATTACCCTTTGGCCATATGATGTAAATAGAAAAATCATAACTTGATGTTTTTGCAAAGTAACAGGTGGGAACATTTACAATATTTTTTCACTAGAGAACTTTCTGGCTCTACACAAAGGAAGAAAATATTCAGAAATACAAACACGTCATAGGAAAAGAAACAATAAGTCAGGACAATGGGCATTAGATTTGGACATGGAGACTAGAACCTGTGGACTGAAATTTCTCAATTCTGAACAAAAAGGAATATGGGATATGAGGTTATAAAAGTAACTGACCTTATGCCCCCCACCCCCCATACTTAATAATTAAGTCAGAACCTAGAAGACCTAAAGGTTTCTCTATGCTTACCCAGCTGCCTATCTGGGTCTAAGTACCAATGCAACAAAAATGACCTTAACATTTAATTACGTATCACAAAATTAGCCTGTTAAAATTCAGAAAATAATCTATGTTACTCTTTACAGATTACCATTTACTTTACAGATTACAGACCTGCCAGTCCCCCTCTCACTCAGATAGCTTGTCTATACCTCACTGTAAGAGTTAAAAAAAAAAACAGTATGGCAAAATTCCTAAGTCAAAATTTTCCCATTCCCATTTTCTTCATTTCTAACCTGAAAATATGTGACACCAGCGCAACCCCAGCAGATATTAGCCTATAGATTGTTCCCTAAAATCTACTTACTACAGCAGCCTTTAAGATCTTCCCCTTCCCCCACTACTCACCTTTCAGGCTGTCTGTATCATTCCAGGCCTAAGCAACAGAGACCTGAATCAAACAGCTCTTATAGTTTTTCTCCATGTGTATTTAATGCTAAAGGAATAAACCCTAATAGACCACAACCTTCACTCAGACTAACACAGCATTCTACTTGCCTGGCAGGATCACCGATCATAAATTACCAGGAATCTATTGCAGAATAAAGCACAACTTTTAAAACTTTTAAAACTCAGAAGAACCCTGCCTAGAGCCTAAATCAAAAATTAAATCAGCTTTTAAAAGGACACCACGTCCTTCCCTAGGGAGCACAATGTGGTTAAGAAAGAATTAAAACAGAATATGAAGTCCTCAAGAAAGACATCAAACAAAAAAATCTCCAGGGAAAATAGTTAACTGGTCTCACGCAATAAAATGATCCTTTATCATGACGACACAATCTTCAGTACTACCCCAACTCAAAGAGCCCAGGGCTAGTAATATATTTCTCCACCTACTCAATGCCAGAGGGCACTGCTAAAAACAAAACACTTTTACATGTGAACTCTACTTCAAAAAACCCTAAGAACTTAAGGCAGGAAAGAAAGGTGTGCCTCTGAGCAAATTCGTAAATATAACCCAGCTACTTCATATTTTGAAGGGAGAGGGGGCGGCAAAAGGCTAGGCACTCCTGTAGGCAAATGAAAGAAGAAAATATAATTTTTATGTGTTTGATTTTTTACCTTTACCTGAAGTTCTCCCTGGAGAGACAGAAACACGGCTTTTTCTTGTACGGTTAGACTGCTGGGGTGTTGGGGAATGACGTATTTTTGGCGGTGGAGTTGCTGGAGGTGATGGTCTATGCCTTCGCCTGGGAGGACTTGCTGAAGGAGATAACCTACGAGTTTTTCGAGGAGGGCTGGATGTCCTCTTAGGAGGCTTCTTTGGTGGCGACCGGGAACGAGACGAAGAGGATGATGAGCTACTCCCAGACAAGGATGCTGACGAACGCCTTCTTCTGTGGAATAAAGTATTCATGTTCACTAACTGCATACTTATAAAGGATGACCTTACAGGCATGGACAGTTTACACAAAAATACAGCTATTTTTATCCAACTTTTGAGTTTATGTAGCTAAGCACATAAATGAGTCTTTAAAACATGGGGAACAAAACCATAACCTAGAACAGGAAACAGCTAGTTCTAAGACTAAATATACACAAATGACTTATTCTGATAAATGCTTCTGTTTGAGTTGTCTTTCCAGTTATAAATTATGTCGAGTGCTGTAATGCAATAACCAGTCTCTTTCTTCCTTAGGCATGGTATCAGTGGAGTTTGCATACAAAATTTGGGTGGCAAAGTATTTTCCATCTAATAACACAACCTCAAGCAAACTTTAGGTTGCTTTTTTAAAAAAGATGTGCACGATTAGGAATTCATTTAGCTACATAAACTTAGAAGCAGGGGCCTCTCGAATTCTGCAGCAAAATTTGTGGTAAGTTCTGTTGCAATTATGTGTACCTGCAGAATTCACCTTTGGCAGAAGAATTCCTGAGAACCTGAAAAAAAGAAACCCTACCTTAAGTGTGAGATAAAAACTGGCTGAAAGGGAATCTTACACAATCTGCAAAATATTTTGACTGCTAAATGGCTCAGTAAGCACAATTAAAACATGCTTTGCAAAACTCCAATTAAAGAAATAGCTGTTTCCACTAATCTTGAACTAGAAAGCATCAGTATTACTTTTCTCCTAAGGAGGAATAATCAATTTTAGAAAAGTGTGATGCCGAAACTGGCTGATCTATACATCAATTTATCAGTAACATCAATTCTATAATTTTTTTGTAGTTACAAAAATGGTCCATATACCTTGACAATCCTCCGCCCCCAACAAATATTATCTCATTTAAAAATATGGGACTCTGAAAAACTTCAGACTGCAGAAACAACAAAAAAATTGTGGAGCTTATTTCCTCTTTTTACTTCCAAGTTGATTTGGTCCCCTGAAAAACCTTAAAGACTCACACAGAAAATTCCATCCTACGTATAATCTGAAGCACAATTACCATGTTTCCTTCCAAAAACAGGTGAAATGCTTTGTCAGGGAGGCACAAAGCTCTGCTCCCAGTGCACTCCCATGCTGCTTGAGGCAGAGGAAGCAACATATCTTTCTGTTAAAAATGATCCAAACATTTCACCTTATGCTAGTTTTTAAATGATTTAAAAAAATGAACATTGGTACTGACATGGTTACTTTTACGCTTGATTTCTTCAAAAATAACCACATACCAAACGCTTTATATAAACCATGGAATTGGTATTATGAGGTATTTTCAATTTATGTTATTTCTGTTTAAATTGTTTATAATAAGCACTCATAAGAAAACCCATAAAAATAATACAATGTAAGTGGATTATTTTAATATTGGTAGAAGTAGCTTATTAGCTCTATGGTCATCTACTTTTCAGAAACGAGTGGTAGTTAAAAGCCAAAGGAAGAGGGAAGGTGGCCAATTCCCTTACCTGGGAGGATTTCTTGGTGGGGTCTGAAAGAGTAAAAGTTAACACGAACTATCACTAAGACACTTTTTGAAATTTTTATTTATTTCCCAACCCTAGACTAGACTTGTTTTTTACTGCACGAGTAAGAGTTACACCTCAAATGAGATACACTCTTGATAAGTGTTATTACCTAATATCAAATCATGAGCGCTTTCTTCCAGGACATTAATTCAAAGATCAGCTTAAAATTAAACGTAGGGTGCACTTTCATACACCTGACTTTTCCAAATTAAAAAACAAAAAACTCTTACCGTCTCACTGGAGATCTGCTCCTTCTATGCCTTGGTGGAGGAGGCATTCGTCTTGGTGGAGTTCTTCGTCGAGGAGATGGCCGCCTTCTTGGGCTTGGCCGCCTTCTAGGTGAGTATGATCTATCATAAAAAACAGAATTAGGACCCGTGTATATCAGGAGCAAGGAATGAATTCCCTGACCTCATTTTCTCATCACTACATTTAAAAAATGTATTTCAAGGGATACTTATGTAAGTATTTTTATGCTATCAGAAAATGTCTTTAAATTCTCTCTGTAAATCCAAAGAATAAGTTTTATTAAATGTTTTCTACTGTTTGGAAATTATTTACCTAATTCTACCTAGGAGAGTAGCACATAAAACCTAAAGTCTATGCAGACCTTAAAGCCACAGCTCACCTTGATCGGGATCTATGGCGCCGTCTAGGTCGAGTATGAGAAGGAGAGCGAGACCGTGTCCGAGATCTCGATTTGGAACGTGACCGAGATCTTGGTCTGGCTTTCTCCTTTTCCTTTTCTTTTTTGGAATTTTTCTCTGGAGAAGGTTCTTTAGGCTCTGGTACAGGTTCAGGCTTGGGAACTTTCAGGATGTCACTATAGAAACAAAAAGTTTATTTTTTACAAAGTCATAATATAATGATATAATAAAGTTATTCCTCTTATTTCTCTTGATTTAACAAAGTTGAAGACTTCTCCCTCGGTTCAAAAGATTACACATCAGTGAAATCCAGTGAACAACTAACAATTCCAATCACAGACCTATTTTAAAAGAGCTAAGTTTTTGCAATATTGGGAGGGAAAAGCAAGTTACATTACTAACATATCTGAAGAAATACAAACAACAGAAAGCAGTGGTCACCTTTGGGGCATTTTACTTTTTTTATATTTCTTTTCAACAAATCAATTTTATAATAAAAGGAAAACAACCAAGTTTTTGTTTTCAACTCAGGTATCTTATTTGCAGCCACTTAATAATAGCCTACAATTGTATCTTTAAGTGAATTTTTATGTACTTGCCTAGTAGAAGTGGCCTCTTGTACTGAGGGTTCTTTTACTTTCACTGATGGTTCTGGGAGCTCTGGAGTTTTCTCCTTCTTCTCTGGAGCAGGGGAAGGACTCCGGCTCTTGGTTCTGTGACGGGGAGATCGAGAATGACTGCGCTTTCTCTCTCTCCTGACAGGAGAAGATCGTCTTCTAGGGGAAGGAGATCTGGATTTGCGTCTAGGATGAAAGCAATTTTTTTCAGTTTTTGAATAAAGCAGATTGGGAGAGAGAGTCAAAGGAAGAAGTGAGGAGTGATCTTTTTAATTACGCTATGATGTTTATACCTTAGAAATTCCCTTTGTAAGTAAGATACCCTATTACATTTAATAGGGGAAGGGCCAAAAGAAAACCAGAAAGGCAAACAAAAAAGGGATAAGAAGGTCCAGTATGCCAGTTATAACAGAGGGAAGCATTGACCTGGAACTCTAGATTTAAGTTCTTATCATTCCCAGAGTTATGGAGACAAAAAGACCTACTTTGCAAAGGAAGAAGATGCTTAAATGAGATATTCCCTAACAGTTAGTCAACGCAATAAAACCTAAGGGTTTAGATCAGCCAGATCCCACCAGATTTCATCGGGTAGAGTCTAGGTATTCCAGAGAAATCACTAGTACAATTAAAGCAATATGCTCTTCAGATGAGAAGAGAAATATATCTAACTGTGTAAGATTGCTTTTTTGGAAGACAAGAAGCTCCTTTTCTTTTTCCCCTAACTTGAAGTAAAACAGTAGACCTGGTTCATCAACAGTTAAGTAGTAACCACTGTAGTATGTGCTTAACTCTAGAAATAGTGTTGCTTCTTTGTTAAGTAGCTTTTAACATCAAACATATAAACTAAAAAGGACAAAGAAATTACCTTCTCCCTTTATTAACTCCAGATTTATAAACAGAACCCTAAAAATGAAAAGCCTAATGGGATTCTCACCTTTCACCACAAATACAGTAGAAGCTGAGTCGTGGTTTTAAAAATGGGAACCTAACCATAGTCTCATTGGAAGGAAGAAGAGAACAAATAAATTATGTTTTGGGTTCAGAACAACCATCTAAGAAAAGCAGAACAGGGAATTAGGTAAGTATAAAATGAAAGGCTAAAGGCACAGATTTCTAATAAAAAGAACATGGAAAGAAAAAAGTTGGAGAACATTAAAATAATTCAAATTAATTAAATGATATAGTTAAACAAAAACAATATGGAAGACAAGTGCAGACTTTGATTTAGGAATTAACAGTTGAATAAGTCACTAAGATTTGAGAGACAACTGTTAGTTAAACGGTCTCAAGCACAATTGAGGTATTTTAGTTCAGAAGCAAGCCGCCATTAATTCACCATGAAAATTGTATGTCAGAAGAAATTTCCTAAATAGAGGTTAGCTTCCTTTTTAACCAAGTGATTTTCTACACTCAGAATACCTTAATACTTAGCGTACTCATAAAACATCAGGTATGCATCCATTGCATAGTACCTTCTTGGGCTTCGAGATCTCTCCCTTTTTTCTCTGCTGCTTTCTTTTTCTTCCTTATCCCTCTTGTCTTTGTCTTCATCTTGCTTTTTCATAGATGCCAGCTTTTCTTGCTCAATCTGCAGAGAAGTTTCCAAAGTAACATAGATAAACATCTAAGATCAACAGGCACACACTGATACTTAATAAATACTTGCTGAAAATTAATCCCTATCAGCTGACCTAAAGAGAACTAACTACTCTTTTCCAGTTTACTTAAGAGTCATTTTCACATTCTTACACTTTTGTGATTTAATGTGTATTGCCTATATGAGGAGCTTGTGCTCACCTTTTACATTACTAAGTTCGATTTTCTTCTTAGCTAGATGCACTTATCTATTTTTAAAAATCTATCAAATTACCAGACTTTGGGAAAATGACACTCCAGAATCAATGTTAGGATTGGGACAGGAGGAGTGAAGAGCCACAACTGAACATTCAAATACAGTACAGCAAAGCAAGACAACATGCTGATCCTAGCAGGGTCATGCAAAATTTGAAGTATCTGAGCAGTCTGGATACCACCCTGTCAAATCAACATTACCAAAAAGAGGGCTATTACCTGTCTTTGTTTTATTTCTTCTTTCTTCAGTTCTAGGAAAGCAGAAGGGATTCCAGCGATGTTTTCTTGTGCACTTAAGAGCAGGGGCCACAGTTCTCCCATAAATTCTCTAGCATTTTTTCCATTCAAAAACCCAGTCAGGTTGATTTGCATCATTTTGGAGTCTGGATTCTGCAAAAAGACATGACAGGAAGAGAAACAGGTTACTTCAAAACAAACCAACCAAACAACCTAAAACTCTTTAAATTAGTATTTTTTTAAGTCTACCTAGGGGCTTAAATACATATATATTCTTTACTATTTTAAAAATAGTTTTCCCTAGTAGTTTCTCAGCAATATACTCTCTAATGTAGATTACCAAATTCTCTCTCACTCTACCAAAAGCATCAGAGCAGCCTGTTAATCCTTTGTGGATTTCCTACATATTTTTAGACTAGTTGGCTGTTAGTGGGCCTTATGTTTAAGTTTAAAAACCATCATGGAACATC